>OY804524.1:23890674-24490674 GCA_963680855.1 Lepeophtheirus nordmannii | reverse complement strand
TGTATAGGATCAGGGCCAGAGTCGATCCAAGGATAATGGTTAGGAGAAGGATTTGGAGATCATTCATTTTTTAATATTTTTATTGATTAATTATTTGGGAAATGATTTGCCCTTGTACTGAATTATATAGGAAAATATAAAATGAGAACACCTATCAAGGTAGCCGGTTATACGTCCCCAACCCAGCTTCATATAAGCCAAAAAGTGATGTGTCAAAAAATGATGTTATTGTTGTGATTATCTCAGACTCAGCTTATGATGATCGAATCGGCAAGCTGGTTCTGCAGCAGCTCAGTATTTAGCGTCCTGCCGGACCTTTTTTTTTTTTTTTTTAAATATTATCATAACATGAGAGAATATGAAGTAGGTCCTACTATTGTATATAGGTAACATCTAAACAAGGCCACGCAACTTTTTATTTTTTGACTTATCTAATCAATTAATTATACTTAAACACTGACATATCAATGGTTAATGCAATATTTTACCAGTCAAATTCAATCCATGAATAATTGATACATTCTATTAATATTATAATCTTTATGACTATAAGTGACTCCCTTGACATAGTATTTAGTTTGGGGGATCTGTATAATATATTCCACCTTAATTTTATTAATACTAATTATTATATACTGTGATTAATTATATTGATATCTTAATTTGGAAAATGAACAATTTGCTAATAATAAGTCGAAAACTCTTTGATTTATAGCGACGTTGCGTGATTACAGAATATACTGTTCCATCACTAATAAAAGTCAGTATTAAATATGATAATTTAAAATAAAAAAAACAACTGATTATTGATGCAGGCATTATATATTATGTTGGTATAGTGCAAAATTAATTCGAGCATTATATATATATAAAGTTGTAGTCTATGATGTCAATCTTTATCAGACACAAAAAATGATCGATAATACATATTAAGTAATTCATTTTTCAATCAAGGCTTCCAAGAAAAAATAAAAGGTTCCGAGAAAGTTATATTTAAAAAGTTCCGTAGATGAGAGTAAAAAACGTATTATTTATTATAATATGTTAAATATATATAAAATAAAATACCTTCTGTAACAATACTAAGAGAGTTAGATAGCAGAGAGCAATTGACGTATGAGGCGGAAGGCAGATCAAGGGATTGGAGTTTACATCATGAATGATTATAATTATTCCTATCCTGATGACGCAATTGACAACGTGTATAATATATTAATCTATCAATGTGTGTTAATGTCTTGCTCCTGAAACGGAAAACGGAAAAGAAAGAGAAACCGAAATTTGCAATCAATTAAGAACCTTATGTACACTCCAAAATACGCTCTCCTTACTCTATTAGCTGAGGACATTAGATTGATTTTATTTCTTTTTCCATGTACATTTGTTGTCAGTTAGTAGTTCAAGCCAACACATAGTTTTTTTTGTTTTTTTAATATACATATATTATTCTTTTAGTCAAATAAAAGATGTTGTCTCGTTACCATCTTAGGCCTGAAAATGCAATGGCAAAGGCTGAGGAATTCGTCAAAGTTGGTGGGTCTTCAAGATAATATATATATATTGATTTCGATATAGCCTGTCATATGAATCAATTCGAATTATTGTCTACCTTTTTCTCTTCCTTCTCTTAGGTAAACCCACACGTGCCTTGGATACTTTGTACGAGGTGATCAAGTCCAAGAAAAGGAATCACTCCTACTCGGAAAAAGTGCTGGAGAAATTGATGTACAAGTACTTGGAATTATGCATCGACCTAAGAAAGTCTTACATTGCCAAAGAAGGGCTATATCAGTACAGAAATATGTGTCAATCCACAAATGTGGCCTCTCTTGCCTCTGTGGTACAATATTATTTGAGTAGTACAGAGAAAAGAACGGAGGCAGCAAGACAAGAGTCTAAGGACTTAGTAGCTGATATAGAGGGAGACTTAGATACTTTAGATACCCCTGAAGTGATTCTGTTGCACGCTGTCAGCGGAGAGGATGCGCAGGATCGTTCAGATAGAAAGGTTCTTGTACCCTGGGTCAGGTTTCTCTGGGAGTCCTATCTTCAATGTCTTGAGCTACTACGTATCAACTCTCGGGTTGAGCGTCTATATCATGATATTGCTCAACAAGCCTTTCGTTTCTGTCTCAAGTATCAGCGTAGAACTGAGTTTCGTCTGCTATGCGAAAAAGTTCGCACTCATTTAGAAATGGCTCTCAAACAAACTCCATCAGCTATGAGTATTAATATAAATAGTCTTGAGACCCAACAACTCAGTCTTGATACCAGACTCGTTCAACTTGACTCTGCTATTCAATTAGAGTTGTGGCAAGAAGCTTATAAAGCAGTAGAGGACATTTATGGCCTCATGACCATTTCTAAAAAAAGTTTTCAGCCCAAAACAATGTCCAATTATTATCAAAAGGTTGCTCTTGTATTCTGGAAATCCGGATATCACCTATTTCATGCAGCAGCTATATTTAAACATTTTCAATTAAGTCGGGAAATGAAGAAAAATGTATCCTCTGAAGAATTGGGGAAAATGGCATCAAGGGTTCTAATGGCAGCACTGGCTGTGCCAGTGTCAAACCATCAACCAGAATTTGAAAAATTCATTGAAATGGAGTACTCTCCTCAAGAAAAAATGGTTCGGCTTGCAACACTACTTGGTCTTCAACAGTCTCCAACTAGAGCTTCACTCATTAAAGATATATGCCGTTTTGGGATAGTTCAGGCATCACTTCCAGAGACACAAAATTTATACCATTACCTTGAAGTGGATTTCAGTCCCTTGAAGTTGTGTTCACGTGTTCAGTCGTTTGTGGAAAATGTAGAACAAAGAGAGGAACTCTCCTTCCTGGAACAATATATTCCCTCTCTAAAGGATATAACATTAGTCCGTCTTTTGAAGCAGGTTTCCCAAACATACAATTCCATATGTTTTAATCGTCTTTTGGAATTGGCTCCATTTACAAATGCCTTTGCTATGGAACGTATCATTGTAGAGTGTTCTCGATTCCATGACCTGCAAGTACGGATCGATCATAGGAGTCGCACCTTACATTTTGGAGCTGAGATAACAGAATCATGTGATAATAATAGTATGGAGGGTGGACCCCACTTACAGGACATGCCATCTGAGCAAATACGAACTCAACTTATGGTTATGATGAAGGTACTTGCTCAGAGTTTACAGACAATTCAACCCCAAAAAGTCAAACTGGAGAATAATATCCTCCGAAATAAGATTATTGAATCCTATCATCAATCTAAGCAAAGGGATCATGAGCGAATCCTTCAACGTCAAAAAGCAATTGAAGATCGCAAGGAACTATTAGAGAAAAAGGCCTATGATCTGGCTGCTGAAGAGGAATCTAAAAAGGAACAACAACTTCGAGAACAACAAATCTTTGAAGAAAAACGACTTCAGTCAGAAAGGGAGGAAAGAGAGAAACGAATGAAAGAGGAAGAGATCCGTCAAATTCAACAAAGACATATTAAAGAAAAAGTGAGTCAAATTGCTCAGACAGATATTGGGAAGAAGGTTTTAGAAAAATTGGATGAGAAGGAGATAGCAGAGCTCGATACAGATCAGATCATGGCTCGACAAGTTGTTGAACTCGAAAGAGAAAAAAGAGAGCTAATCAATCGTTTGAAGTCTCAGGAGAAGAAAATTGATCATTTTGAGAGGGCCAAACGTCAAGAGGAAGTACCATTGTTGGAACAACAATTTCAAGAGGATCTTGAAAATGACAAGGTATTTTATATATTGTATATCTTAATATCATAAAAGTTTTTTTTCTTCTTCATTTTGTGTTATTTTAGTTATTTTGGATTAAAAAGGAAGAGGATCGAATTGTTAAGGCGAGGGAAGACCGAAAACTCGCACTAGCAACTCAGAATCGTCTTTCTCGAATGAAGGAGGACAAAGATAAATATTCAAATAATCTTTTAAAAGGGAGGAAATCTGTTTTTGAAATCAAGTTAGAAGAGTTTAATAAGCTTGTAAAAACGGAGAGGACGAAAAGATTGGCAGAAAGAAAGGAGATACGAAAGATTGAGAGACGACAAAAATGGATAAAGGACAAGGAAGAAGAGGAGCAACGAAAAAGGGATGAAAAAATGAAGAAAGAAAGAGAAGAGGAACAAAGATTGGAAAGAGAACGTATTATCCAGGAGGAAGAAGCTTGGCAAAAGGAAAAAGCTAAGCTTGATGCCATTGAGGCGAAGCAACGGCAAAGAGAAAAAGAAATCGAGGAAAAGATGCAATTGGAAGAAGCTAAATTCAGAGTAAAAAATTTATTTCATGTGTAATTGATCAAATGGGCTTATTGTGTAAATTTATTTAGGATACAAAGGAAGAACCTTCATCATGGCGTAAAGGATTACAAGACTCTCGTGGTGGAATGGTATCATCCAAAGATACATGGCGAAGCAGTGAGACTAGCGGTAGTTGGAGAGACGATCAAGGTCCTAGACGAAGCGACGTACGTGACTTAAAACAGGATGAGATATATCGAAACGATAGAGACCTTAGAAGGGATAACCGAAGAGATGGTTATAGTGATTTTAGAAGAAGCGATCGTAGGGACGACTTTAGAAGAGATGATATTAAAAGAGGTGATCGCAGAGATGATTTCAAAAGGGATGAATTTAAGAGAAATGATCGCAGAGATGATTTCAGAAGGAATGACTTTAAGAGAGATGATCGCAGAGATGACTTTAGACGAGGAGATCGTGACATGCGAAGGGACGATAGATTTAACTCCAAAGACACCAGTAATGATAGTATGAATTGGCGAAGTGGTAATGAAAGTGGAAGAATCGTCAAGCCAGATTCTAATAAGACACGACAAAGGAACGAAGATTCCAACAACTGGCGAAGGGATCATAATGAGTCAGGAGGCACTAAGAACAAGCAACGTTCTCAAAATTCTGATAATGATGATTCAGAGGGCGGATGGACAACAGTTAAACGTTAGATTAAGACGTTTATAAAGGGACAAGATCATAGTAGATACAGAGTGTCTTGTCAATTAAGAATTGTTATAAAGAAGATTATTATTTTAATAATAATTGTATGTATGTTTTCTATTTCATATAAAATTAAACATTGATCTAAGAAAAAAAAACAAAGAAGAAAACTCTTACTTTTACAACAGAATGTATTTTGACTCAAAAAGCTATAGATAGGCGGGTACAACCGTATTTATGATTATTTCTTCTTTCGTTTCTTCTCTTCAATGCTCTTCATGAGTTGTTTATCCAACTCTGCCAATCTCTTATACTTTGCAGACATGCTATGACCATGTCTTGCACCCCTGCAGAATGAATAAATAAATAGACTATATTACACCAAAAATGTAAGACATTGGATACGTACTTGTGTGCAGTAAGGCCATCACAGGCAGCGAAAAGCTCTTCGTCTGTTAAAATTGGTATGGACCTCCCATCATTTAATGGATTTTCAGGTCCCTCCTCTTCTTTTGAAATGGATGTGAGTGCACCATCATTGAGAGTTGCTGACTGAAAGAAAACAAAGATCTTTTAGTCTTTGATTCTACATTGTAGAGCAATAGCACGAGTAATTGATTTCGTGGAATTACAGGATTGTTTGAAATGCAAGGCAGTATAAGGAGCTGACATTTGAGACCTTTCGAATATAAATAATATGAGGGATTTTATTACTGAAACTAATATGAACTTGGAATAAAACATCATTCTATGATTAAATGATCGAATCCGGACTAAGCAGGAGTATTTTTCTTTCTCCTCTTTCTAAATTCAAAGTTTTCGGATATACCAAATTCTATGAATCAGAAGATTTGATATTCTCTGTGCTACGATCAAACATTTCACTCTATTTTCATGTAGGTAAAAGGGTGAATTATATGACTTAAAGGTCATAGCTGCCTTGTAACTTCAAATATGTATATAACAATACCTACTTTGATGAATCCAGAATAGAGTACCTTTTTCTCTATCTTCTTCTTTTTACGTTTGGACAATTTCTTTGATTTAATATCTACGGATCCGTCCTGTGAGTAAATGAGTGTAAAAATCATTGGATTAATTACTTAATAAACGAACATTAACTATTGGTTAATAATTAATTAATAAGAAATTAAGTAACAACTCACATCATTGTGCTCAACTTGAATATTCTGAGCTGCTTGGTTATAAGCCTTTGCCCACCAATGATCCGTAAATTCCTTACCAGGATCATGCCCAACTCCTGTTGTATCAAATTTAAGTGAGGGTTTCACTGGATCCACGATTCCTTGAGAGTTTTTACCGAGACCAGAGCCTGAGGAAAATGATTTACATGACTGTATTTTCAAACTCATTCAAGAGTTAAACTAACTTAATATTAATTAGGTTCTAATTTATCTGTACCTTCCGTCCATCCCTGTGATTTAAGGAGTCGTTTGGCAAAACTTTGATCCGTGTTGAAATCAGACATTGTATTTAAATTTAGCAATTTATTCATATATATATATATAAATATACCAAAAAATTCCGTCCATATGTGAAAGGAATTACCTACATGGAATAATTATTGAAATTAATAAATACGAACAATTAGTAGCATGCTACGAGCAGCTTCTGATTTGTTATTGTTTTGAAAAATCAACAGTTGATTACGGTACTTTTTAATATTTACACCAACAAAACCTCTCCTCTGAGAGTTGTCTTCAGAAGAGCCCTTTATACAATTAATAATATGTAAACATATTGTAAATATATAAAAGTCACAATTGAGAACAATTAAGTAAAAATCTGTGCTAATTTATCAATCTATAAAATATAAATAAATGATAGTGTGATTGACTTCAAATCCTCTTGACAGATAAAATCAAGATGCATTTTACTGTACAATAAAGCCTAAACAATCAAACAATAATTAATACCTACAAACTTAAAATATAGCAAAGTATAAAAATCATATGTACAAGAGGTCACACTAATTATCTTATTCTTACTTAAAAATGGTACAAATTGTATTTCAAAGTATTTTAGAGTACTCTCACGTAACCTTTCATGTATAAATACTGGTATTTTTTCTGTGATTAACTCGACGAACTCTTTTTCTTTTTGTACACTTGCAACCTCGATTCTCTTAAGCTCGTCGTGTAACTGTATACATAGTTTCTTAAACATATATAACATTATTGAACAAAAATATCACCACAAAATCTTTTAAGATTTAAGTCACAAAGCCTTTGATCTTAAAAGTGTCATTATTCGATCATGATTGAATTAACTCTTTAGAAATCTATGCATGGATTCATGCTATCTATTGGGATCTGTTATACTATCCCATCTCATATTTAAATTTTTTTTGCGAAAATGTTAAATTAATGTACAAACTGTTTTATAAAGAACTTTTATATAGAATATTCTTATATTTATATGATCATTATACATCTTAATGTTGGATGGAGGGATGAATCATACAGACAAAATGTTGTTTCGAGACTTTTTACAAAATAATAGAACATACATAAATTCTTGTTATTGCCGTCTGAAATAAATAAAGTTGTATTGTAAAATTATATTGAAAAGTGAGAGAGAGAGAAGAAAGGAGAGGGCGTACGGAAGAGCTTTGGTTGGTCGAGAGGACTTCTATAACGCAGGGTTTGAGAGTGCCGGGAGTAAAAAAATATCGTCACTGCTGCTATATGATTGTACATATATAATTTACTTTGGAGAGAGTAGACTCTATTATTTACTTAGACATCCCCGTTTTGTGCGTTAGTGAAGACATGACCTCTTCTTTAGGAGACTCTGATTCTTCTTCACCCCTCAACAGCTCGGAAGAGGATGAACTTCCCTCTCCTCTACCCGGATCCTCCCCCTTTCCTTGTTCCTCTTGCCCTAAATCCTTCAAAACAAAATCCAATCTCAATCAACATCTCCGAACACACATGCCTCAAAAGTTTATTTGCGAAGCCTGTGGACGAATTTTATTCTCCGAGTCCGGACTCCGCTATCACCGACTCTCTTCTCACTCCTCCGGAGAAAGGAACACCTTTCCCTGCTCTCTCTGCTCCAGCAGTTTTCTCCAGAATAAGCTCTTGCAAAAACACCTCAACTCTGTACACTCCTATGTCAAAAACTTTCCCTGTCCCTACTGTGAGGCTTCCTTCAAGAGAAAAGACAATGCAGACCGACATGTTCGGGACACACATTCTCTTGTAGGGAAGCTCTGGGAGTGCGAGGCCTGTTCTTCCAAGTTTATGAGCTCTGCACGTCTCTCTCAGCATCGACGTCTTCATGCCAGTGAGGGACGCTCCTGGATCTGCTCCCTCTGTGGCAAATCCTTTCTACGACAAAAGAATCTGAGACTCCATTCTCTCAAAAAACATAGTGAGAGCTCTCTCAAGTGTCTTAGCTGTGACTTTGACTTCCTCTTTCCCTCAGAGCTCGCCTCTCACCTCAAATACTATCCAGAGCATAATTTGAATCCCGATGAAGACTTTCTATTCTCAGTGTAGCAACAATTCATTATTTTTCATAGTTGGTGCATCGTGGGTCATCAACAGAAAAAAATCAGTACACGATCTTAAAAAATCCTCAGTTTGACTACATACCTTTGTCTTCATCCTAATATTGCCGTATTAATACGGACAATTGAATAATCAAATTACTGGAATGAGCAGTGAATCACTTTAACTATAGTCTACATAGAACCCAATCAGTCGAGTGAAATGATCGACTCCGGAATGATAAAAAGCAAGATAGTTTCGGATGAATGTGATTTTAATTTTTTTTTCTATCACTATTACTATAGGAGACGTCGAACTTAATCTAAAAAGTAGACCAAGAAGACATTTATCCCTGGTTAAAAAAAGCATCTACATACGTACGTAGGTAGAGTCTTCATTTTGACCCGTTTTTAGCCATTTCAAAATATCATGGTAATAAAATCCATAATATCCTTATATTGTGACCGGGGGATCTATTGTGCAATTTACTTCACTTCTGAAGGGTTTATCAGGAAAAAAAATCAATTTATGAATCAATGGGAAATAGAACATATTATGTATAGTTATTGATTATTAGTTGAAGAAATCAAATGTAATCCAAACTCATTTTTGAAATGTGAAAAATAGGATCATTGCTTGTTTTTGTGTTGACCTGCCATTTATATATATATATATATATATTGACTATTATAATCAATTATGAATTATGATGTATCTTAAATAAATTATTAATTATTTGCCTCCACTGGTTGTTTGTTCGTTCATTCGTTTGTTTGTTAAATTTGAAGAATCATACATTCTTTCTATAGCTATTATGTTTATGTATTATGTATATTATTTACTGATGACGTATGTAGATGCATTACTCTCCCCTCTCTCTTTATTTTGCATGTCATTTTATTATTATATAAAATAAATCATATAATTTCTTGTTAACTTATATTAATTTGTCAAATCGTCATCAAATGAGGCAATTTAAAATAAATTTATGCATAAAAAATACAAAATCCCGATTTTCATTTTTTTATTTATGATCCTTCCTCGCTACTATTCAGCTAATCCCTACAAATGATCATGAAATACAACATTTAGGAATGAAAATCATATGCAATTCGGGCGTGTGATAAAAAAGTGGAGTTGGCTCTTCAAACAGGTCTTTTTGTTTTCCGAAGCTGTTATCATTATTTTTTTTCCCTTAAGAAGGTAACATCAACTTTACCTCAACATAATGTTTTACAAGAAAAGAACAGTCTGCAAAGATTATATCATGGTGAGGAACAAAGGAGAAATTAAAAAATGGATATCATTCATTGAGGAGAATGGAGTTAATGATATTTGTGAATATAATAATGAATCTGGAGTAACGTATTGTAATGTTTGTGGTTTGATGTTTTCATTTGTATACATATATAAAGGAAAATAGCAGCTTGTAGCTCAGTAAAACGTCATGACAGCTCAAGCTGCTTCCCCCCTCGACATTCATTGAATTGTCAGGGTTGCCAGGTTGATTTTCTCTTTCTTTTTTTATAACACGCCCGAATTGCATATGATTTACATTCCTAACAACATTCATAATACAGCATAAATATGTATTCTTCAAACCACTTCAGTGACGTCACAGACGTTCCTCATCTTCTTGTTGTTTTTTAATCAAAAAAGGATTAAAAAGAATTTCTCAAACTCCTCGTTCTACATACATTGATAGATAAAATATGTATGTATCCCTTTTATTTACTCAAGGATTTGATATGGGAATTTTCATTTCATTAACTCTCCTTACAAGAGGAAGAATCTCTCTCTCTCTCAGCTCTGTTTAGATTGGATCTTCCACTCTCTTATTTTTACTAGATATGATATTATTATACGAAGACAAATTGATTACTTCGTGACGTCACACTATTTTTATTTGCTTACTTACGTACCGGTACCACAGATCAAGAGCTAGAGAAAGAAAGAGAAGAAGAAGTTTTTTCTTCCCTTTATTCCTTTTTTTTCCACGTATTTTCTCCTTTTTTCTCCTTTTCTTTTTCTTCCCTCCCCCCTTTTGTCTCTTGGGAGCTTGCTTGTGGAGTCTGTATAGTACTAGAACTTTGAAGGGGAGAGGAAAAAATAGAGGTTTGGTTATTCCCGTGAGACTTGTACATACATATTATTTATTATTACAACTCCTCTTCAATGGTTTATGATTATTATTATTATGACTGTAATACATATATGTATATATTTATAAATTTCATGAATTATTGCATGACTACAAGAACAAAGCCCTTCTTCTATTATAAGGCATGACTCTTCAAATGATATACATACATACAAACGTATATTTACAAATTGATGACTTGTTCTTCCTTGTCCTTCTCATGGATTCATAATAATATTAATCAATAATATGTACATATAGGTAGTAGAACCTCTCAAATGGGAGTCACTTAGTACCATTATTATTATTATTATTCTTAAATGACATGGGCGTAACCAGTTATAGCAATAATAATAAAAACAACAACAATAATACACCATAACAACAAGGGACTCCCAAAAAGTGTCGAGTTTCATAAATATTTTGTTTCGTACCTACGATGGTATCCATGGGAAAAATAAGCACATAATATCCATCTACAAATAGAAAGAGAGAGATAAATGCCAACTCACGAAACCTCTTTTTTGATACACAGAACAAATATAAAAAAGATTCAAGAGCCTTATACCTGGTTACTTATCTACTTACTATAGATAATAATTTGAAACATAGAGGATTCTAAGGGTATGTTGTTTCTCCTAACAGTTTGACAGAGTTACAAGCTACGATTTCAAAATTTTGACGTTTCATCTGGTTCTGTTCTAAATTATAAGGATGTCACTGATTGGACACTAAAGTCATTCCATGGAATTAAGCTTAACTCAACAAGGTCATTTTCATAAGCTAGTCACGTTATCACCAATATGTACCTTACGACCATTTTGGAGGCATTCCATATCAATAGGAAGGATAAATACTTTAATGAAGCCTAAAATAAAAATATGTAGTAGCAAAGTATTTTCATGTATGAAATATACTTAGTTTTATAATGAACGTATACAATTGGTGAACTGAAATAGTGATAATAATGTCTTGTTGAGGACACTTTAAAGTTTAAAACTACTTTCAAGGACCAAATATGGGGACAGGACCGATTTAAGGTTCCATATTAAGGACTGGTATAACCCTACCGTGTATAACCTTATACAGTATTCAAAAAGTATTTTCTATAATTTTGGTCACATTTGACTTTTAAACCAATAAATATGGAGTAGAATATTCCATTTCATAGCTTGCGTTGGAGGATCTCAGCTTGTCTTGCACTGATGCCCATAATTTCTCATAATTATGTTCCCACGACCCATTTTTGTTGCCCTTAAAACCAAAGAATAAGATAAGTATTTCATTTATAGATCGACCAAAGTTCATTTTTGATTAGCTCTTTACGACCCACTTTTGGGAAACAATCAATTAGTTGAAACAAACATGGATAAGTGACATTATTATTTTTTCACTCTCTAACGTTATACATACATTCACAATTTTACATCAATGGACTCGACCATACAATGGTATTTTTTTAATTTAACCTTGAAGTTAAATTTTAAAAACCATGACTTAAATTCAACTAATAAAAAAAAATTTCCTATATATTGTCAATGGCAGATCATTAACAAATCTTGATGATTTTCATGAAAAAGAATGCGAGCCTAAATTTTATATTGACATGTCCCATTTTCAATTGCATCCAGTATTTTTGAGGCAACAAACATTCATTTCGGTGGGTTTCTTTTCAGAGAGTGTCGTTTCACGGGGACTGTTCCTTTTTTGAGTATGGAGTGGTCAATAACAGGGTAGTGGCCCAAGGAGATAGAGTAACTTATTCTTAGTGATAAACTAATATTAACAATTTCAAAATTCTTGCCAATTCTAAAAATCGAGGCGTCATGACTCTACTGGCCTCTTTTGCTGTGTAACCCCTATTTCACCCTGTATTTGATTCGGGAACCCTCATTTCGTCAATTGATTTCAAGGTTGTTTTTTTGAAAGATACATAGGGTACTCTGGCTTTGTCTCAAGAAAATGTCATCCAAATTTTATGAAAAGTTTGATTCTATCTAATGAGGAAGTCATTGATCTTATTTTGTAATCTTTATATTTTTAAAAAGTTGCTGAAGTGAGGCTTACCAAAATGAAAAGATACGTTTTTAGCCAAATTGGAAATATTTGGCCTTATAGGATTAACTCTAGTCAAGAATTACGAGGAATTGGATTCAACCTTATAGAGTATTATATGCCTGAGTTTTGTACAAGTTACGTTTTCAAAATATAGGATACAGCATTTTAATAGAAGAATCTACAGTATATGTTAAATATGAAAAGGGCAGTGCAATTTCTCAAGAAATTATAAGAAATTACTTTAACACTAAAAAATATGGTTTTTTTTACCATGACCACCCTACATCGTATTTACAAGTTACACTACTACTCCTTACTCTACTTTAAAAAACGATCTGCTCCCCAAGATATGAACCATAGCATACATATATATATAAGTGGTGATATATTCCTCTATGCCTTCCTTATTTTTTATCTGTGTTCAACTTCTACAACAACACGTGATGCTATTATTTTAATAGTTTTTGTTCAACTTCAAAGACTCAATCATAGTTTTAAAAAAAAATCAATATATTTTTTGTGTTTTTCTTTGTTTTTTTCTTCATGTTTTTATTGTTATTATTATTATTTCCTTTACTCTATAAATGAACAGTTTAAATCTTTTTTTTTTTCTTCTTCCTTTTTTTCACTTGGCTGGCCATCAATAGAAACCCTAATTAGTAATTGTATCACACAGAATCTGTATATACTCTAAAGACTCGATTATTTTTGTATAGTGTCCCAACGTAGTTTATTCCTGTATGCTATTTAAATAATATCTTATATTATGATGTTTATACTGTGTAGTACATTGATGGAGGAGTGGATTCCGGTCCGTGACCGAGTTCATAACTCAATTAGTATATAATACAATCTATGTATATTATCAAATCAATTATCCTCATTTAAACTAAAGGAATGACCGTCCCATCCCCCAAAGTCAACCCGCCCAATTCTTTGTTATGTATTTTTTGAATAACAAAATACGCTTTGAATACTGAACAGTATAGGGTATAGGATCGTAATGTGGGATTTAAAGTCAGTTATATCCCTATTATTGATCTTGAAAATAGATTTAAATTTTAAAGGGCCCTCAACAAGGCATTTTTTTCACTTATGTTATAAGTACTTCAGTTATGCTATTCCTATAAGCATTGTATAATTCCAAGATGGTCGAGAATGTAGGTACTGATGAAAACATCACTGACTACTAATATTTATGATGACATTATTTAGGAAACATTGTTTCATGGGACGACTTTAGTGGCCAAATTGAAATCCGAATTGCAGGATCAGGAGACAAATCACCTAAGTAATATATCTATTTGTATCCCATATCTACGAACCTCAACGAAGGGACCTTTTAGTCGTAAAAAAAACTGTCTGATCAATGGTGTCATTTAGATAACCGAATGTTATTTCAGCAAAGGTTCATATCTTAGCTTAACAATGTGAATTGACAACACGCGTTTGAAGCCCTTTGAGTTTTGTGGAGCATTTGAGGTGAATAAAAGATAAATAATGTAGGCCTACATTCTTCAGGGTTGATCCTCATAATGACAAATAAATAATAATAATGATCCGCTGTAATGAGGGATTCTTATTTACTTATTTTTTTTTTTTTGGGGGGGGGGGGGAGAGTTGGTTAGGACGGATACAACACGTATAATTATACACAAATACATAGCTGCGAGCTGTATGTCCATTTCGTTGTTGTTGTTTTTATTATTATTGTAATCGTTATTAATCTCTTTGGAAGAAGTTTTGATTTAATTCACTTTGGGAGTAGGATACTACTGTACATATTTATGTACATCACATCAGTAATTTGTGAGGGTGAGCACGCGTTGGGATCTATGGGGGATTAGTACTCATAGTTGTTGTTGTTATGAGGGAAATGGGGGGGGGGGATTCATCACTTTTATATATACATATATGTATATGTATTAATCCGAAAGAACATGTGGGATCATGTCAATCAGAGAGTATTTTAGGTAGTTGTTCTAGCAGGTCTTTAGTAAGTATAAAGATGTAATTCGCATCATCGTCATCTGCAGCTATCAGCCACCCCTCAGAGGCAGTAATTAATGATGGGTTGAATATCAATTAAATACATTCATAGAAACATATTTGTGACGCTCCAGTGCCAAGTCATACACTGACGACATTTTGAAAAAATACAATATCTTCAGTTTCTATTATATTGGCTTTTACATATGCATGCCTAATGTAGGATTTGGAAATTTTATTTCGATTTTCATTAAGGGCAATGATGTAGTGTATTATGTCTCTTCTGCTTGATGTTTTGATTCAGTTGATAATTATAATATATATGTGTTGATGTTCAAATAATGCATACAATGGAGCTCAAAATGCAGAAAAAAGGCTATAAATACCGCAATATAATTTACTTTTAAAAAAAGGCCATTGAAAGTACACTTTATCATTCAAACAGACCCTTGTTCCACATAGCAATCATCAGGTCTTCTCATTTGTTTGTTCCTTTTGTTGGTGAGGATATTTTTTAAATTGCTGAAGCCTTTATTACAGTCTACAGATGTCATGATGTCGGGATTCTTCTTCAAGCGAGGCACATTCTCCCCAGACAGCACTGAGCCAATCTTACTCATCTTCACATATGCTGATTTCTTTTTTTAGGATACCTTCCAGCATGTCAGCAAACTTGGGAATGGTCGGGCTCTCACAGACCTTCGAAATAAAGGACAAGGTTAGGGAAAATGGCAGTCTTTCCTCACTTTCAGGATCAGAATAGGTCAAAAATGCAATTAATGCCTCGAAATGCAAAAAAAGAAAAAAGAAACAATTCTTCATTCATCAAATTATTGGAATTTTTTTTCCTTTCATCAATAAAAGAGGAAAATTATTTGCTTTGAATTCATTTCTAACTACTAAATTTTGTTTCTGAGGGCAAAGTGCAGAGTAATATTTGTTTTTGTTTGTTTGTTGGTAGATTAAAACCTATTTTAATAATTAAATTAAAATATTTGACCCAAAGTTTTAAAATTGAGACAATGACACAAATGCAAATGACAAATGACTTTGTCTCAAATATTTGCCCCCTTTTTCGCTTTGAAAAGTGTCACTAAATTTTGCTAATATCATTTTCTTCGTGCCCTCCCGCAGAAAAAAAAAATAATGCACTAAAAAAAACCTACTCTAATACATATCTATAAAATATGTATTTTAGAAATAAAGAAACAACAACGAAACAAAACACGACCCCCTGTGGTGGGTCTCTCTTCACACATTATCATTTCTTGTTTTCCTTTTGTGTGTGAAGTTGAAGGAGATACTTGAGCCCTTAGTGGGGCCATAATGCACCTTAACTGTTCATACCATTTACTCCTGCCTGTGAATGATGGAATGTGTGTCCTTAGAATGACCTTGAACGAGGGAGAAAAAAAAGGTAAATTAGCGGTTGTTTAAAAGTCATTTATGAGTAGAAATAGTAGTAGTAATAATAATAACAAAAACAAGACAATGTCGAGTGTTTTGTTTTGATTTCTTTAAATTCTCCTTCTCAGAGAAGTGTTAAGAGCCAGGAATTTTTATGTGCTTATTAACAAAGTCAAAGTGAAATATGTCGGTATATGTTTTATGTAGTATACCATAGTTTTATTGGCCTGGTTTTTAATATCCAGAGTGTATGTTTATATTTTCCGTATGAACTTAGGGAGACCATGGGGCTAATGGGGCGACTATGATACTTTTATTATAATTTATAAGCAATTTCAAATTAGTTTTTTAATATTCATAAATAAGGATCTGAATTCGATATAAAAGCCGGACCAATTTTTGCTAAATAACATCATCATATCTATCAACTAGTGACGACAACATTAATATACATTTTGGCTTTATTAAAAGATTACAGATCCAATATTTTTGGGTTTTTTTTATAGATATAAGGAATATATTAATTAAGCCTACTAGCATGAGCAAAAAAAAAACGGGAAATTTGAATTTAATATTTTGGGAATTTTGATATGGATAAATGTTTTTGTTTTTAAGTTGGTACACCCCTCACTGACATATTTGCCAAAATATTTGTTAGTGTTTGAGATACGTTTTGTCCTTTTGTGAACACCTAAAATCGAATTTATCATTTTTTAAAATGTCTAAATGATGACGACTAAAATGCAATTTAGAAAAATGTTGTTGAAATCAAAATAGTTGACATGAATATTCCAGACTCTATTATTTGCATATTTTGGGAATCCGTGCTTTATTTCTCGAGATACTTAACTTATTACTCAAGAACCAGCCATATAATTTTTAATTTCAATAGCATATCTAAATAATTATTGACTTAATAAAAATTTTGTTACTGTTTTGAAAATCTGGAAAATGTTGGCATATGTGAATTGCATCAGGGAAAGTGGGTGGGGGGGGGGGGGACTAATTTTGAGGGAAATGAAATGCATTTTGATGATTAAATAAAGATTTTTTGATTTCCATTTTTTTTGCCCATAAAAATACATTAAGAACCATGGCAAATGATACGTTATAGAGGGTTTTTAAAATTTGGGAGGTTTTTTTAAGGACCCATAGCAGGGGAAAAAAACACGACAGGACGGGAAGTAATACATTTTAAGTCTCATAGTAAGGAAAAAATACAACCCCTTTAGTAAAAATAAGTTTCTTTATTTTTATGTCAGCCCAAGAAGTTATTTTTGAGAATTATCTTCACCCTACTTCAAAAAAGTGGTGTGTGCGGTCCCTAGGTTATATGCTTAAACAAAATAAAGGTCGATATTTTTCATAGAGGTCTAAGGTGTTGTGATCAAAATCACTTTACTCGAGACCATGACAAGATCAAGAATTGGAGGGGTCAAGATCAAAAATGGGTCAAAATTTAAAATACGTGATTTGTCAACATAAAAGTAAGCAAGAATCAATTTTATCTAAAAGGAGTCTGAATTATTAAATTTGTGTATTACATAAATGTTCCTTAGTTTCTCATATCAAATATTTGAATATAAAGCCAAGTATTGATTCAAATTGATGCATGAAGTATTGGATCATTTATTTAATAAAAAAATAAATCGGAAATTAATTTTTGTTAAAGATTGATTTTATGTGTACGAAACACATATTTATAGAAAAATTTTTTTTTATGAAATATTCAAAATATATTTTGATGACATCTTGAGTGATTGGTAGAACTTTTTTTGTTTTAGACACTCCAACAGCAACAACAACAAAAAAGGACAACAATCAAGACGTCACCTTGGACTAGAGCATATTTGTGTCATGCGGAAATATTGATAATTGCCATCGAGTCACAGCCAATTTATGTTTATGATGATTGATGATGAATTCACATGAGGTTTATAAGAAGGAAAAGATTCCTTCCTTTATAAGTTTCACAAGACTAAAATATAATTTATTTAGCCTGGTCGATTACAAATCAAAGAGTTTTTAGTACAATCATACCTCAACCTGTGAGTAACAATGTCATCAAAGTGTTTTAATGAATATAATTATTCATTCGTTATATGTATCGAGAAAGGAGTAGAAATTTTTCATATTGTGGTCATTCTAAAAATGCCAAAAAACCAATTTCACCAAAGACTAGGGCACTGACGCGATAATCCTATGAAATAATATAAGAACTTATTCAATTTTAGTTGTTCAATATCCAGGATAATACCGTGCATGGTATTAGAGTATCTCATTTTATGGGGATAAAATATTGATTCTAACAACCCCAATAATAGATTTTGCCGATTGGAAAACAGTTTTGTAAATTTATTTCAGTCCTATAAGACTATTTTTGACCAGATCATGGTCATTTAAAAAAGGGGAAAATGAACATTTCTGGACTATGATTGACCAATTAAACAGACGTACTGTAAACTTAGACGATTGAATCAGACCCATATTCTAGGTGGAACACTCCAAATTTGAAGGAGGTATAATAATTATGGATGTGAAAAAAGAGCCAATCCTCAAAGCACACCCGAGATGATGTCATAAAAAATATAGTACCCTTGAATTATGGCAGAGTTTGTGCTGCTTACATCTGAAGGGGCCGAATGTAATTGTCATTATTTTGCTGTATTACTTAAGAGCAGATTATTATTAATTATTTTGTGGCATTAAAAATTTGTAAAGGATATAACTCTAAATTTGCAGCAATTAATGCCATAGCATGAGACCAGAGTAATTTTTTGCATGGATTCGGACTTGACTCTAAAATTACTCAATATTTAATCAATACTCATAGAATATAAGCCTTAAATGTCTTTTTTGGGGTTCCACCTCAAAATTACTACACTTATGTTAATCCTATAATTCATATTACATATTTAAGAAACACATCTAATGATATGAAATTATTTTATTTAAAATTTATTTATTTAAAACTATTATAAAAATTTCAAATAGTCAAAAGTAGCACATTTTGTAATCACTCTAATTTTTCCATAAAAAAATAAAATAGTATGAAATTTCATGATGATTATATCAATTATATATATAGTTATATCAGAAAAACTGAACATTGATTCGGAAAGGAAATGTGATTCCAATTTAAGTTTTCATAAACTAACCTAAAAAAATAAATTAAATTGATAATACGATGAAATGTATGTTATAATTATAATTTTAAATATTTCAGATATAATTTAAAAGTAAAAAAAGTAATAAATGTGAGGGAATTAATTACATTGAAATCGATACAGTGCCTACTATAACAAGTCATTGAATCGATTGCATATATTCTAAAAAATAGAAACATCAAAAACAAATAAATGAAAAAATATTACATAAAATTTGAATAATAAAGTGCATGAAGATCAATATACACGAGATGATCTAAACTTTAATTATGACACTAAATAAAAGTACATCCCCTTATCATGTAGAAGACCCTCTTAGAATCAAAATTGACGATAGAAGAATTTTAGTACATGCAAAAATTCTTCATGTCAAAGTTTATCTCAGCAACAATATTTCTCAACTGGATGTATCAAGTGTTCTCTATACTATCTACTTTTAAATGGTTCAAGTGGAATATATTTTCGACTATTGTCACACTAATAAGTAGATGTATTCTTTTTTATATAGATTGCAAAATTTGATGAATAAACAATAATTCAAGGAATCGTCTAGCTATTTAAATTCTACTTCACTTTTGAAATAGTAGAACTTCACAATATTAACAGTGCTTTTATCCAAGTTCTCTAAATATAATGATAGGTTCAGGTGTTATGAGAGTTAATAAGACAAAAACGTCCAAGGAAATGCCCATCCAGAGTACCAATCAACACTCCAATCATATATTGATCCTTGATGTCCTTAGTCTCATCCATTGTCATAAATCTATACTTTTTATCAATTTCCCGTTTTATTTTGAAAATTATTCCTCAAATTACGAGCTTCCAATGATTGGGTTATGGGAAAACAAGAAAATATGGATTTACCGGCGTATTTTTCCATAAATTGGATGAAATTACATGATACAAGGAATACAGTTAGGTCAGACATTAAATCAGATGTACCTGAATCATTACTTATACTATGTTTATTGAATGGACCTAGATTTCTCTTGTGACATCAGCGATTTAGAAGTTTCATGATAGAAGTCGAGATATGGCATAGTCGGAATGTCATCACACTAGTATCCTTGCCAAATTTTCAAACATTACTACCTCCATTGACGGCGACCCAAGTTCCTGAATCAAATCCTCAGGTATTTTTAAACTTAGTTAAAAATGGTGCTCGTTGTTTTTGAATTGAAAACAACTGAGTATGAAAAGAAGAAGAAGGGAAGCAGCTTTAAAAGAAAAATGTTTGCAGATTGTCAACAATTATCCGTTGCGGACACACTGTATTGGCTCTTTTTTCACATCCATAATAATACAGTTTTGCTGTTTTGGTAAAATAATTTGTCAATTATGTCTATATATTATTTGAGTTGGCACGGAACAAAGTGCTCTCCATAATTACAGCACAGCATGTACCATCCTTAATTGAAATCTTACAAGCCAAATATTGTATAAAGCTATGGTACCTTTTTTTTCCCTTCGAGGTGCCTGTTGACTTGAAGAGTGTCTAATATCATACGTCATC
Source organism: Lepeophtheirus nordmannii (assembly GCA_963680855.1). NCBI lineage: Eukaryota > Metazoa > Arthropoda > Copepoda > Siphonostomatoida > Caligidae > Lepeophtheirus > Lepeophtheirus nordmannii. The sequence goes on along the minus strand of OY804524.1, from coordinate 24,469,926 downwards.
AGTCAAAAAAATATATTAGGGTTCATTAAACATAATAAAAGTCAACAACATTTGACCTATAGCTTTATAATTTGAGATAGTATAAACCGTTTAAATACGAATGTAAATTTTTACCCAAAAAATGTACCTTTTTATATTTTTAAGTGTATATACAAAGACCTAAGGATGTGTCTCAACCCCTTTAAAGTCTTGGTTTCAGTGTCTAGACGAAGAGCAATGCAATTATATTAAAAAAATCCTTTTTTAAAAAAAAGTATTCATCACCGTATTGTCCAAACTTTGTCTAAAATGATCTTAGAGATTTGAAACTTTATCAATACCTGGTCTGGATCTCTTAAAGTCTTGATCTTCATCCTTCAAAGTCCTGATCTCTGATGATGTGATCTTGACCAAAAAAAAAACTACTTAGCATAACTTTATCCATAAATGGTCTGAGAGGTATTGTTAATATGTTTTTTTATTTGAATTGCCTCCAACAGAAAATTTTGTATTTATATGTGTAGAATATTTTTTCGATCGTTCTACCCTTCAGTTTACAGTCTACATATGTACATATACATATAATAATTGATTTCACATTTGGTGTACCGTACATAATAAGAGAGTCAAACAGTTGGTTACAAGAGGCACTTGATGGAACAGACATGGCCGTATGTATATTTGAATCATAATGTTTGTAACCACTTTTTTTAGAGTTGAATACAACAGATCAACTCATATTTATATTTATTCATGAAAATTATAAAATAATAATGATAAAAAGTGTTGTAACTTACTATATACAGAAGATACAGATTGTACAAGTTTATACTACTTTGGGCAAAAAATATGGGGAAATAAAATTTTTTAAATTAAATCATCAAAATTCATTTCATCTCTCTCAATGTAGTATGAGTATTTTGAAGTGTAATTTGTCACAGATGTCAATGCTAACTTAAAAACATTTATCCCAATCGAAATTTCCAAAAATTAAATTCAAATTTCATGGTATTTTTTTCTCATAGTAGTATATATGTCATATAGAATGTAGATAATCATAAAATGTACACATTCTATGATTTTGCCCATAATTTTTTTTTACATGCTATGTATTATTCAGAGAATGTACACATTGTCTATTGAAATGCGTCCGGAGCTCAAATTTTTAAGATAATGTGTAGATCGACTTTAAATATATAGATATATATGCGTCAAGTCAACAAGAAAGCAAGTTTGTTTTCAAATATTGAAAAGGAGAAAATCCCCTTTTAAGTTTTTTTACTTCAAAAATATAACGGCCATATATTTCGGAGTCATTTTAAGGCCTATTGCACACGGTTTTTGCTAAAATATCACATTTAATCAAGAAAGCAAGGATTGTTGTACACCAATAGACGATCGGATAAATGTTACGACTACACAAGGAGCCGAAATGGCCATTGAAAAAGCGTCCATCTTTTTCATAGCCACAGAGATTTATTTAGATGCAGCTGTCTAAAACCAGTTCATCGGTTTAAGAACTATTAAGAATCAACTTAATCCGCTATCATGCTCACCATAAATCATAGTAATAGTAACAACATAGTCATAAACACCAGGTATTTTTTATTCTTGATTTTGGCCGGCATTTTTTTCCTATAAATAAGTTGCAATTATTGGAGTCATTATTTAATTTATCGAAATATATTATATATACGAACGAAAGAGAATTGCTTTAAGAATATGATAGCAGTTATAACCCATTTTTGAAATATATCAGATAAACTTGGTTTCTTGTTGACTTGACACATATACTAAGCATTGTTCCCTTTTGTCCGGACATGCTCTCTTTTTTGATTTCGTGTTTGGGTAAATTTGTACAAATTCAGGTAATGTCTGGGTTTTTTTTCAATAATACCCCCCCCCCCCTCCGTCCCTCTAAAACTGATGGGGGTTCTATTTTTACGAAAATCAAAATATGTTTGCATTATAAAAAAAAACCCTGAAAACTCTGGGTCAACATACTTTGAGTTAATTTACTTTCTAGCCACAAGTACTCAAGAAGTAATTAAATGTTTACACAATTCTACTTTTAGGACCAAAATAGACATCTCTAATAATAATAATAAAAGTAACATTAAAATCACATTCATTTGAAACTGTCTTTCGATTTAGCTTTAATCACTCTGTAAGCGACTGGTTGAGTACTTTTGCTCTTATAATAGATAATAAATATCACGATCAAAACTTTTCTTAGTTTACATTCCTAGGGATATTTTCGTGATTACCTATTTATAATGAGAGCCCAGGATACATTTTATGGGTCGCTACTTACCCATCAAATCCTTTACTGACTAATTTGCTGCGCAATTGCGCATTAAGACCCGAGGAATATATATTTTATTCATTTTGCTTATTGTAGCTATTGAAATATTATTTTAATGAGGAATAACCACCCTAATAGTTTATTGTCGTAGCCCAGAACATATTTTTAATCAAAAAGTGACTCTAATATATATATATATAAAAAGAAAAGGGCATAGAGTAGAATAAGCCTTCATGGAGATCCACTCAATGTGTCTGAAGGGAATAAAAAAAGTTGTTCAAAACTTATTTGACTACATGTTCATTCCTCACATCTTATTTTATAATGTGTCATCATGACCACAGATGTCTTCACTTCAAATTATGTACATATAACAAAATATATATTATGCACTTGTTATTTAGTATTGACTTTGTCATCACGTTATTCTTCTCTTTATTATTATTAATAATATTAATAATAACATTGTTTATTTTTCTATGACGTCATCTGTGGAGATCTCCCCTCTTTTCTCCTCCTCCATATAACTATGTATAATATAATAGGATCGATAGATGTTATGTAAAATGTTTACATATTTATTACACACCATTTTGAATCAACGATGTAACAGTTGTTACTCCTACCTATTGCAGAAAAACCCGTAGATACATACGTAATAATAATTAATATTTTAATAATAATGATATTCATTTTTGACGAAAAAATAAATGGATTTGTTTTCATTTCATATTTTATGTCTTATCATGTGTTTGCTTTTAGCGTCGTAGTCCAATAGAGTGCATCAAGGTGGAATATGTACATTGTACGTATGTACAATATTTACCTACTGTTTGCTTAGCATTTTACAAACAGACAGTCAAACAGAGACAAAGTCAAATCTACCTAACTCACAAATGAAAAAATAAAATAAATGGAAGATATCAAGTTTTGTTTGATCATTAGCTCACTATTTCCATGTGTATGTAAATACGTATTTCCAGGCTTTTCTTCCTTTAAAGAAGTTACATATTACATTAACAATAATATCTATTTAGGACAGTGTTTCTCAAGCTGTGCACTACAAAGTATTATAGTCAGCTGCAACGCAGAATGTATATTTCTGTAAACATATAACAAATTTAATGCAGGAAAATTTATGTGCACCCTCTGAGCTTGACTTTCTACATCATGAATGTGCCCAAGGATTAACAGGTTTGATAAAAAGAAGCTCTTAAAAAGGGATTTTGAACAGCTTTGTATAGTAATACCCCTTTTTGTATCCCCTTTATTTCGGGCTCTATGGTTGTTACGAGTTTTTCCATGATCTGAATTTTTATTTCAGGATACTGTGCCTTTTATATTATATAGTGAGTAAATTCAGCCTTTGTGCATGCAAATAAAATGTTAATCAGGAGGACTCAGAGTCTGAAAAAGAGTGTGGTTGTTTCGGGGATCCAATAATCCAGATAGTTTGTGTTAAACTGTAGCAGATATTTGACATCTGACAATTAAAGCACAAACTGCATTTTTATATTAACAGTACAAATAGCGCCAGATATTTATAATGACTACAATGAAATGAAAAGTGTACAGGAGAGCAATGGTGCAGCTTGGTCCGGATTCGATTATCAGTCCGTGTTTCCCCTATATGGAGTAGAATTTTTTTTCTTCATTTTAAGACTCTTTTAGTGATGAAATTCTTCAATTAAATGGGTTTTTGTAGCATTTAGAGTACAGTCTGGATACATACACTGTTCAAATATCCGTGGAAACAAATACCCAGACTCTTTGGGTGCATTGCTCTGTATAAATAAAATTAAATACAGAGAGTTTTGCATTAGCTAAGAGAGGATTTTTGAATAAACCCCAGGGATTTGTTTTTTAGGTGCGGAGAGAGAGAGAAAAAGAATAAAAAAACCCTCAAAAAACCCTAGAAAAACACTTAATAGGAATAAACTGTTACGGAGAGAAATTGCAAAATTATGTACAAATTAAAAAAGAAAGAAAGAAGAATTTGAGTTCATACAACACTTTTCATCTTCAGAGACTCAAGTACATTGTATTTTTGTTGTACATATTTTATAATTATTTTTATTAGTATGTAAATGACGTCATGATGAATGACACCCTTTCTTCAAGTGGCTCTTTTTTTCTTCTTTTTTTGAAGTGGTTAATGGGGTGTCGACGTTGTTATTGTTCATAGACGATTTGAAGCTCCTTTCTATTTGTTATAAGAATAGCACAACATGTTAGAATATGTACATACAAGGATAAAATAATCTACTAAAAAAATATAATTTATTTTATAAATATATATATAATTAAAAAAATGAACCCAAGGTTGCGTGATTTACACGATTTATCTCTTATCTAATTTATGATAAAAACAATTTATGTAATTAACAAAACATTTAATAGACACACATAGATGGCGACAAACGAGTACCTCTTTTATTTTTTATTTTTTTCGTTTCCTGGTGAGGGTGTTGGAATTATGGGAAGAGGGACTTTTTCTTGGGAAATCGAGGATGTGAGGGATTTAAGACGTCGGAAAGACATTCCCCGCGGAGTACTTCCTTCTGTTCCCTTATTCCATGTGGGAAAAAATAATGGGAGTGTCCATAAAAATGAGTGGTGAAGAGTCTGCCAGTGGGCTTGACCCCCTTTCAATTTACATGGGTTACAAGTACAAGGCCTTTAGATCAGGACGCTTTTAATAAACATTTATTTGAAACAGTCTTTTTTATGAAAGGTAGAGTCTACCTAATCAAGAGGGGAAACTCAATTTTTGTATCTATATATGTACCATGATATAATATGCAGAAATTTAGGATTTTGAAACTACAAGTTTTAACTTTATCAACATACTGCAAATTATACAAGTTGCAATTTATACATCAATTTGAATGGCTTATTTCATTTAATTAAGTTACTGTGAATTGAATACAAATCTATAATGTGTCATGGAATACCTGTCAATCCTAAAATTTTAATATCACATCCGATCTCGTCCTAAGTTCTAAGTTCGAATTGGACACAAAATCTGTTTCATACAATTTTAACTAAATAACATCAACATATCTATCAATTCAACACATATTTGCCATTTTGGAGGTATCTACCGTTAATAAGAATAACAAATACTTAAATTAAGTCTAAATGAAGAATAACAGGAAAGTATTCTCAAGTATTACTAAAGTAATTCAATCGGTAAATTGAGGTACTTGACTATGATGTTTTAAAATTTAGCAGATCGCCGTGTAGAAATAGAAATAATATAAGATGTATTATATTCATTTTATAAAACGAATTGTTTCATAACAATTACCGGGAGTGCGGGCGCTCTTTATTGACGGAGACGTCTTGAATGAGCGGCGGGAGTCGCCATTTTATTTTATAAACAATATTCTCTCTCTTTCATTTGAATATATATATGTACATACAGCTACATAAATATCAGCTAATAGTACCTATTACCTAAATCATTCTTGAAAAATTGAAATATAAATAAAAGTTCGGAAAAGTATGTATTTCACAGGCAGGAAGAGAAAACGAATGCTGTAAAAGAACTCAATATTTGATTTACTTTCTCGTCATAAATGTTTTGTTTTGCAATAATGTAATAAAATAGGTACCTTGTTTCTTTCTTCTTCTTCCTCTCTCTTTCTCTATTTCCCTTTTTCTTTTTTGTGTGTTTGTATATTTTGTGTATTTAGTCAATCTTCAGACAAAGTTTAAATATTTATTTTCTAATACAATATAAAAAAGGGGAAACTCTTTTTCTTTTCTTTTTCTGCTCTATGGACTATGAATTGATGAGGAAGAAATGAAGGAAGGAACTAAATAGTGACTGTCCTAAATAATCCTCCTTGAAAAAAAAAAACGAAAAAAAAATGGGGAAGGTTTTTATTATTATTATTATTCTACTCCCGAATGGAAATCACAAACGATTGGATTTGGTTGAATAGTATTTAAGATTCTTCTCTTTTTTTCTCTTCTTTATTTCTTTATTTTCTTTTCTTTTTTTAAAAAAAAGAAGAAAGGGGAGAAAAAAAGAAGAAGAGTTTGTGCGATTAAATAATAAATAAACAACAAATATGGCGATTGAAAGGTTGCGCGAATATATATATATATATTTTAAATGACGTAATGATGCATTTGCGTGGATTTTTTTATGTATCTCCTATACTTCCTAATAGGATTTAAAAAGAAAGAAAAAAGGTCTTTGAATGAATTCTCTAAGCAATCATTCATATATTTTCCTTCCTCTTCTTTTCACTAAGGGATGACAAATGTAGACAATATGAATATAATAATAGAAAAGAAGGGAGATCATACTAATGTAGGCTATTTAAAGCCTACAGTTTGTCTTCCTCCCTGACTCTGCATCTTTTTTGTGGCTCAATTTCAATTTTTATTATAGTGCTTCTCCATGCTTCTACCATCAATATTATTATTATTGGTAGTGTGAACAAAAAGGCATTTATTGTTATTGAATAGATGATATTATAAAGAGAGAAGTAAAATAAAAAAAGAAAAAGACTTCTTTTCAGAAGTCAATTCAACAATGGACAGACACCCATTCATCTTCCAAGACATACAAAAGGACGATACATAATAATGTGGGTATTATTGTAATATCATCCATTTCAATGTATGTACAAATAATGGATCATACATACTGTGATTACATATGTTTGTATTCATGTATCTATGTATATAAGTTCCATATTAAAAAAAAGAAAAGAAAAGAAATAAAAGAAATTCCAAGCATTTGGATGGAATTCTTTCTACAGACTACTTAGTAATCTGATGTATCTTATATATGAGGAAAAAACAATTATAGCTGTTTACTTTTCTTCCTTCAATGAAATGAAGGACATACATAGATCCCTACGAGCCCGTATTCTTGGACTACCGTCACTTCTAGATTGAGAATCTATTCTGAGGTCCAATATCAATTAATTGCGCATCAAATTAGTCAGTAAAGGATTTAATGGAGATGTAAGAAAGAGAGAGAGAGAGAGAGATGTAAATTCACGAAACCTCTCCTTGTACACACAACAAACATAAAAATATTTAATTTACTTCTGTATAGGGATGGACATGTTGTTGAGGTGAAAGAGTGTGCCTGTAATTAATTTCTGGTGCCTATATATTTTATCTGCTGATTGTTATTTAACAATATTAAATGATACACAATAGCTACCTATTATTGTAGCAAACTCTACATAGACTCGACGATACTGAGAAGAATGAACTCAAATTGATAATCAAAGTGATGGACCCAACTGATATTTTACTTTCCTTCCTTAAACTCAACGCTGTCTTAAGATTTTGCCCATGTCTACTTATATACAAACCATAGTGCAGAATTTGAAGCATGGCAGAGTCAAAAGGGTTGCTTCTACTTGCAGTTTAATATAATTTGGCTACAATATATGTAAAATATCATCCTTTTACCGCCATAGGAAATTATCGCTTATAAAATTTTGACATTCCATTTGGCTTTGTCCTAAAACATAAGGACGTCGTCGAATTGGACACTAACGTCACCCTATAGAATCAAACTTTACTCAACGAGGTAATTATCATAGATATTGGCCGGTTACGTTATCATCAATATCTACATTTCATCCATTTTGGAGGTGTCTTCTATCAATAGAAATGATAAATACTTTAATGAAGCCTAAACTAAGAATAGAGGCAAAGTATATTTCAAGTATGAAATATACTTAAGTTTTACTGAAGGAATTGATAGTGTAAACAAGTATTTTATTACTATAATGATGCCCTTGTAGATATGACTTTAAAATTTGGAAGGTTTTTCAAAGAATGATATGAGGGTGAGACTCAAGGGTGTGTGGGACGAGACAGATCTTAAGTCCCACTCAGAGCTTACAATCCATGTATTTATAATTAAGTATGAACTTTAAATTTATTTTTGGTGTTTGTAGTTAATTTAAAAAAAAAATCTATATACTAGAACTGATTTTTGTATTGAAAAAAATTCCGCTTGTTTTTTCTGAAGGAATAATATCAAAATCCATCTTTTTCTCCTTTTTTATTCTTTTTGTTGATTATTTCAATTTGCCAGTTCCTTCTATAGCTCAATTTAATCCGTGTTCTCAAAAAATTACTTTCATATATGACCACTCTTAAAAAACTACACAAAAGCACATAAAATTATCCATTTTCCATTCACTAAAAAGGATAGTGAGCCTTTTTCTTATTTGTGGAGCTTCCATATTAATTGATGTCACCTTTTTGACAAATGATGGGTATGAAATCTCCTTAAATACGGAGATTTTTATCTTTTATCCCCCATAAGTAATGAAAAAAAAACCCTAGACATGAAATTTTTGTATATTAAATTACTAGATTATATCATTTCTATTCGGAAAGTTAACAAAAAAATTGTATGGTGATCTCATTAATGGGCCCTAGGATAAAGAGTTTGAGAAGCACTGCACTAGTGGAACTCTTTGAAATTTAGTTTTGAAGGCTTGATACTTTTGCTCCAATAAAATCCATATATTGAAGGAATTTGCTCATAATTACAGATATCGCTTGTCAAAACAAAAGCAGGCAAGGATTATATTTGTTCTATCAAACATGGATCTATATTACATTTGTACTCTTCAACTAATTAATAACTATCTTTCATTTTAATAATACATAATTAAGTTATTAATCCCTTAAAGGGCCCGCAAATTGCACTTTAGAGTCGCCTGATAACAACGAAAAAAAATAAAAAATGGTAGATTATAGTTGAAAGATCACATCGTAATCAAATAAAGTCACAAATATCAAATTAAGGCTATATCAAACCCGGGATTTTGAACGTTTTTTTAGAGAAATATTTGTCATTGACGAATTTCTGTGGAACATCACAAAAAGTGTATCTTTTTTTGGCATTAGTTTTTGAATTTTCTATTTTTTTTTCATTTCTCACATTTATCTGGATACCCTCAGACAATTTCTTACGGCAGAGTATTGTTTCACACAGAACTCCGGTTGAAAAACACTGTACTAGACTATAGTTTATAGCTAACATTCCTGGACATCCCAGCGTCTTGCATAAATTTAAATATTAAGCCTCTATAATTGACCAGAATATGATATCAATAAAATATTGGGACAGTTTATAGTAATAAGGTCCAAAAGATATGTATGAATTGTATGCTTTTCATTGTTTCTGAATTTTTGGTTAAATGGTGCTTACATAGGTACTCGAGTTCACAGACCACAGATAAAACAGCAAAAAAGAAGAGGAAGTCCAATAATTATTTTATTATTAAATTATAATTTTCTCTTGGATAATTGTGAAAATGTAAAATGTTTACATTTGTAGGGTAAATGAGGCACACAAAATTACTTGTAAATCAAGATGTTGTTCGTATCATGAGGGAGCACTGTATGGACTGTATATTATACAATAATGGTTATTTCATTTGAGTACTACAATTTTCCCAAGAATCCTCCCATTCAAAAGTAAACATTCCCTCCTACCTCTGCCGCCTCTCCACCGAAACGAATGCAAATCCCTTTTGATGAAAGAAAAGAAATTCACTCAAGTGACTAATTGATCCCGCACACTTCTCCTCATTCTACAAACAAAAAAAATCTGCAAAAAACACCGAGTATTTCACTCATGTCTCCCATAAACAGATTTAAAATCTAATAATATTTGTGTTCTGTTAATATTAGTATTAGTGTGTAGTATTATGATTTCAGTTCCATTGTCAATGGAACATGACCATTAACAAGGATTTCTTACATCTGGAGATAAATCCATCAATTTCGATAGATTAGTTGCTTTTTGAATAGAGAGAAGAATAAAAAACATAAATTTTTATGCCATTGCATTGATGTTAGAAAAATAGAAAAGAAAAAGGAGAGAAGAGAAGAAAAAAAAGAAAATCCTTATTATGTGTGACTCCAGCTCGCTCTCTGCTGTCTATATAGTCCAACACTGAGTGATATTATTAATACAATAATCGCGCGTTGGGTGGGAAGTAGAGTTCAAATGGTCTTAATTGTTCTATGGTTATTTTATTTTACAACCATAATTATTCTCGCTTTTCTTTTTCTTTTCCTTGTAGGAATAAAGTAATATTAATCATTTGATGACGTGTTTATATATGTTTATAAAAAAGGGGGGAGGTGGGGGGGGGGGAAGGAGAAGAAAAAGGAAGGAGAGAGGGAAGTTTGTCACTAGTTAGAGAGAAAGAAACAAAGAGAAAGAGAGAAAAGAAGAAACATAGAGAGAGAGAGAAAGGGATTTCTAAGGGGATCGTGGCTGAAATGTTTACACACCATTCTTTCTTCTAATATGTACTTCTACTATAGTATACAATTGTTGTTTTATGTGTTGTGCGTTGATGATATACAAAACACATCATAAAAATTCAATAACCCCCACCTCTATCCTTCTCCCCCCCCCCCCTCTATACATACAATGAATTCCTTTTGATGAGGATTTTATGAGAATAACAAAAAAGATAAACTTCCAAATAAAACACCTCACGTCAACGTTTCTAAAATAAAAAAGAAAGAAAGAAAAAGAAAATGGCCTCAAAAATAAATAAAAAAATGCTCTAAAGGTGACCAGTAGAGTGATATCCTCTATTTGCCACGATATTTCACATCCGGGTACATTTCTTTAAGATCATTAAGTCTTGAGTTTAATTGCAATTAAATTAAGGGATGGACTGAGGTTGTGTACAGTAGAGATTTTACATGTTTGGGGCCCTTGACTTACTTTCAACATAGGGCCTTTCCTGGGAAGGGAGGGGGGAGTAGCTCTGGGAACCTAATTCCATAACAAAATGTTAAAACAAATAAAGTATTTATATTCATAAATTTGTATTAAATAAAAACTTTTTGAGGCCCCTGTGTCTAATACTAACTATAGAGTTGATAACCTTATTATGATCATATTTATGTATCACTATTTAGTTAACTTTGGGCCAGTATTGTGGTCAAGACTTCCTCATTCCTCATTACTTCTAGGCATCGAGACGGCCTGGTCAAGAGTCAGACAAAAACATTTTTCAAATATAGTAACTTTTAGTTACTAGTATCTTGTTCTTGATATCTGGACCTAGACCTTGAAGAGTCAGAGACAGAGACGAAGCCAAGAATTTCAATCATACAAACTTTTTGTTAATATTATTTACTCATTTTATTTAATTTCATTAAGTTGTAGACGATTAATGTTTTTAACCTCCTTAAAAATTTCGAAACACAAAAAAGTACACAACCCCCCCTCCCCCCCTTCTCACATATGTTGTGTCAACTCGACCCCTGAATCAAACTAAGGCGTTTTTTTAATCTACCAACATTTTTTTATCTTGTTATTTTTACTTTTGAATAAAAATAAAGTGAAACCAAGGGAAATTTGTTAATTCATGAATTGAAAAGTTTGAGAATCACTACTCTAAATTATCCATTTGATAAAGATTTAGGGTTTTGATTTCCCAAAAAGAGAACACTAAGTGTCCTCTCTTAAACATAGAAATTTAAGAGTAAAATATTTATAAATCTCTTAATTTTAAACCTAATTTGAACTGTTTTAGTCAATTTTAATCATGTCCTATTTGTTCCAATTATGTAAAAACGGATATAACATGGGTTTTGTATTGAAGCAAAAGTATAGAGGAACCTCAAACAGGGTGTAAATAGGAAACATGTCCGTGAATAGGAGAACAATTGGTCACCCTTAATAATATATGTACAAATAATTACAATGACCTTATAGTAATTAAATTAACGAACAAACACCTTTGAGAAACAACCATTCGCCTCGACATCAATTAATGGCCACAGGGGAGATGTAACGTAAGCCATAAGAACAGCAACTAATTATTATATATTATATTATAAATCTCTTAGATGGTATGTATATTGTTCATTCTAAGAGTCGCTACTTTCATGTTAAACAATGAATTATGTATGAAAGTACATATGTGTGTGTAAAGAGAAAGAAAGAAATAACAACCCTTGGAGTTAGACACACACACACAGATTGTTCAAACATGAATGTTTTTGGTTGTCAATTGACGTGAGGTAATAGCATAGCATTTTCCTCATACATACATTAAATAAGTATTCCCTCGAGAGTCATCGTCCAATGACGTCATCAACATGCAGAACAATAAAGCACTATTACCATATTGATTATTATTATCATTACTATTTTTAATATTGTTGTTAAGTTGTTGTTGTCGTCGTTGGTTTTGTGTTTTTTTTTCGATCAATATTTAAGAGGCTCGAGGGAAGGATTTAAAAAAAATAATCCTAGGGTTTGGTAAATATCATTAAAGGCCCAAAGGAATGATGAAGGAGTGAGTTGGGAGAAGGGGGAAGCGAATGTTTATTAGGAGGATTAAAAGACAAAATAAAAAGCCCTGAGGCCATTGAATGATAGAAAGGAGGGAGGGAGAGAAAGAGGTTATGTGATGTCTTATCCAAATTAAACATGGATTTGTTGTCGCCCTATATAGATTACATAATGTTGAGAATCGGTCCGATAAACTTTTTTTTCTCTCTTTCCAGTCTTGTGAGGTGATTCCATAAATTGAAATCAAATCGTTCTAAAACGGTTGAATATTACTTTATCGGTCTTTTCATTGGTCCACCCAAAATTTAATCAATCATCTAGGGACATCTGAAAAATTTATTTATAACCCTAAACCATAAAAAATAAATTTGTATATTACATATATATATTCAGGTGTAAGATAGATAAAAGCCCTTTTCCAGCCCTCTCAACCCCTACAGACACCCCTATAAGTTTTCATCGAAATGAATCACTTTAAAAGTTTGTATAGCGTCAATTAAACGATTTGAAATTAGGTATAAGGCAGGGCCTGAGAAAGAAATTTTAAACTAGGAGATTTTCAAAAATATTGTGGGGATCTCACCCTATACACCCTCTGGTTTCAACAACTTTTTAACGTCATCAAAAGCTCATTAAAATATTGGTCCAAACCGTTTACATTTAAATGACTGATTTTTTTATGGGCCCCATCCAGATTGATTACATTCCCCGATTGAAACCATATTCCTGTAGACGTCTCTGAAATAAGACCAGTCCAAAAAATATCCTAATGATTTGCGATCACTTAATAATTTCCGAACATAATCATATCACTACTAGCTAGCTAAACATGGCGTGTACGATGCATTTTTTCAAAAACAACAACAAAAAAACATTTTAAAAATGTATTAATATGAATAAAGGCATACATCTATGTCATTATTATGTAAATGAACCTTGCGTGTCATCATCCGTCCTCTTTCGCACTTCCTATTTGATTATTGAATTGAATTAATACAAATATCCATAGGGACTCTATATAATTCAAATTCCAAAATGCATTGTTGAAAATATATCACTTAATACAGTTTGGTAGTTTTAGTGAAATAAGTTTTGAAATTATGTGTTCATATTATATCTATTATAAATAATTATCTACATATATCTAGTGGGGCCTCAAGTGCCCCCCCCCCTCTCCACCCATTACAACAGTCAGTTGAGAAGACTTGTAGTAAATGCAGTTCTACTCTTCAAAAATATATCAATTCTCAATATTAATACATATTTGGCTCTGGAACTTTGAGTTTTATAACTATTTTAGAAGTATTTTAAAATATAACAAATTATCTATTCACGATCTCTCCTACAACTTTTCAAGAAGTAAAGCTTTCTCAAATGACTGGCAAATATTTCTTTAATTCGAATGTGAAGCCCAAACTTCCTTAATCTGCAAATTAATCAACTTTCAAAACAGTAATATTATTTTTGGTTAAATTTTACATTATTCTATGAGTTAACAGAGCGAGCATCTATACATAAAGTAACCACATGTGTTCAAGTTACTAGAAAATATTACATAAATTTTTATAAGTAATTTATGTAATTCATGACCTGATTAGATATTCAACTCTATATTAACTTGTGATTTAGTCACACTTCTACTATCCACATACGTACAGAATCTAAACTGGCTCGTAGGTTTGTACCTCTTATATGTGTTAGTACTAGATACATAACACTAATAATGTATTGAATAACTGTAAAAAAGGATTTTGTGGGTGTGGATATCAACTATTAGAAATTTGCTTATACGGATGTATCAAAAGTCTGGAAGATCCACTGATCTAAATGCATACAGTTTGTTATATCCCTAGTCATTTTGTTTTAGGGGTATAGCCAGGTAACAAGGGACTGGGTGGGGAACAGGTGGGATGTTCTGACTACAGCCGCTCCTCTATCTCTCTCCCCTTTCTATGATGTGTACATAGTAATTCAATGCAGAAGGAGATAGAAAAAAAAAGTACCCATGTTTTAAAAACTGAAAATGCGAAAATGGTTATTTATTTTAGTACCGACACGGATGTAAATTCCCTGGAAACTCGAACTACAAGCAACACTACATACGAGAATTAATTATGTTGACTTTATATTTGGCCATAAATTAGGAGTTTTATTTGAATGACGAGCAGGGGCTAAGCGTGCAAAAGTGTCTCCACTAGGGATACGGTTCTCGAGATCAGTCTTGGCCTAGATACCCCTCAAAGTCTTGGTCTTAGATGAGTTGGTCTGGACCACCAGACTTTGATACACTCAACCACATTTGATACACAAACTAATTGAATTACAATCTCGTTCACCAAATAGATTAAACTCCAATGTCAAGGTAGGATTGCTTCCACTTTGACATGACTATTTTTAAATAGAGTACCGAATCAACACTATTTGGTTACAAATGAATGAACCACAAACTGTATTTTACTTACAAAGGTCAATTGAGACTTATAGATCCAGCCCAGGATCTATAAGTTTTATTATAGCTCAGAGGACAATATACTTGGCATTTTACATCAAACTCCGAGCATATCAAGTACTGGAGCTCTACTGTATTTAACATATCACTAAACAAATATAAATAATAGGTAGGTTGGATGGTCTGGAGATGACCTCTGCTAAGACATAGATTTTATGTATATAATATGTTTTTATTTTCTCCTTATTTGTACCCATTATTAGCTATTATTCAAAGAAAGAAAGAAAGAAAGAAAGAAAGAAAGAAAGAAAAGAAAGGAGACGTGATTCCGTGAGGATTGGACAGGACTATAAATTAGGAAGAAGAAACTGAAAAAGAAAGAAAAAGAAATCTTTTATTTTCCATCACATATTAGTATGTATATATAATATTTACAGTATAAACCAGCTGTCTAAATAGAGATTAAGGGACATTTCTTTCCTCTCTTTTACTAAATATATACATATATTGTGATATTTATTCCTGTTCTGAAACATTTCTAGTCTAAGTGGTTAGCTAATACCCCTCTCATCAACATTATCATCCATCATTCAATTTGAGCAACAAAAAAACCCGATGATTATAAATAATATTACCTCACTCCTATTATTTCCTTGTCAATAATAAATCATGACCCATATAAATAAATGTATGTACAACCATAGGATTGAGCAGTCTTTTTAATCCTATTCACCACAAACGATACATGTAACATATCATATGCAGACTGCCTGCGAAATCCCGTCAACACCATTGTTATGATCGTAATGATGATATATTCATATTCAAACTCACTCGTTTCCCACAAATTCAAAAGGGAGATTAATATTAATATCCTATTAAATATTTAACAGTACGTTTGCTATGTTTATGTATGTACATATCTATGTATGAACCGTAAGCTCATTTTCTGCAAAATCACTTCCCTTTAAAACTTCATATCTATGCTATGCTACGCTACGTTACGCACATTCATTACTTCTCCTTCTTGTTCTTGTTGTGTTTCATGCATGGGAAAAGTAAACACTGGAAAGGCATTTATGAATAAGAATATTACAATTTATGAAGACAGTCACGTCGTCGGGTAAGTATTTATATATATATATATATATATATATATATATATATATATACATTATAAGCTTTTATTAACGATTACATAATTTCAGTGTATTATTATCAGGTGAGTCAGAAGGTCGAAAACATTTGAGGGAGTACCTATACATGTATAAACCAACAAATCTTTAAACAGTGGCCGGCAGCTTGCTGTTTTAATGCTAGGAAAACCTTCATCAATCAAAATAGCCTCAAATGACCTTGGATGACCTCATGAAGATCATTTGACCTCAGTCAACCATCCTCCCCTAAATCGAACATTTCCTGAAACTTTTGACTTAAAAAACAATATCAAATTCGGCCTTTTAAGCCTTCAAATCGCATTTTGGCTTCAAAATCCAGGAACCTTGGTCAACCTTGTAGGCTGACAGGACATAGTCACTGTGTCCTTATTTGGTTCAAGTTACCCTTAGTCCACTCTGTCCATGCATCCTTAGTACTCCTGATTGACCGTGATGTTCGGTCAAACAAACGAACTAACAAAGGGATCCTGTTATCTACCTATAGATTCGGCTGTCCCGTTTTATTTTTGTCTGCACCCATGGATATTTTTTTGCCTACTGATGAAAAAATGAGAAATTGGATTTTGATTCTTCATGCTTTAATTTCGTAATCTTTTTCTACTCTTTATTTAACTTTTGAGTTCATATCAAAAACCTTTTATCAATCTTATCGGTACAAAGAATTTTGAGACCTTATTGATCAGCAATATATTTCCCTGCTCTGATGACCCTAATTATTTTTTTTGAGGAAAAGTCAATTCATAGAGAAAAAAAAACATTGAGATGTCAAAAAGGTTATTTACATTGAGAGTTTGGGATAATTAGGCAATAGTATGTAAATCTGAAATCTGCTATATTTATAAATTAAGATGGGGAAAGGGGTAGCCAATAAATATATTAGTAAAGAAGGGAGCCTTCAAGTGTGACCACCATTGTCACCGAATATGTGTACATAGTAATTTTTGTTTTACATCGTTTTAACCGGCTACCCCTATAATAAAATTTATACTAGCATATACCGTTGATTGATTCTACGAATATACCAAACTATTTTGGACATTATCGATAGTATCTTTTTAATAAAGCCGCGATTTTTTTCAACTTTGAGCCTGAAGTTGTAATTTATTGAGACTGAAATGAGTCTCGAATCTGAGTTCCCAAGCTCCAATACCTTTCTCGAATAGATTGTACCATATACATATATGGTACAATCAATTCACCTCCTATTATCATATTACCCACCATCATGAATTATTCCTTTTTCCATGATAGTCAAAGGAACGTCATCATCCGTCATAGATTTAAAAAATTATATTAATATATTCATAAAAACACGTCGTCATGACTCAGTAGTTTAGAGTCTCTGTTTTTTTTATCAGTTTCACATAATATATTATGTAACTCTTATTTTCCTGAGACTTTTTTATAAAAAAGTCTCCTCTGACCTCATCGATCATGTGAATCTGATTAATTATTCATGGAAGGGTGTGTGTATATAAGTAGAGTCGTTGTACATACACTGGATGTCCAATCAATGTCCGAGAGTGTATGTATATAATATGTACTATCTGTTTTTAATATAATGAATTGATGTATTTTTAATAAAAATGTTCATTTAATATTGTAACATGTACAAGCAGCAAATTGATCAAGATCCACCGCAAAATGTCTGTTATATGCTTATAAAAACAAAAATGTTAATCATCGATGAGCCAATTATCATCCCATGCACCCCTTGTAAATAAAGAAGTGTGAGAAACACTATTCTAATGTCCTAGTGAATATATGACGATTAGTAATTGTCATCCAAATAATCAAACGTTAATCCATTAACCTATCGATTATCACAATGAATTTATGTCATTGCATTAAATTTATCAGAAGTTCAGTCTGGGTAATTGGTTCTATGGATATACCTGTCTGTTCCAGGCACAAGGGTCATGTCAGTGAAAATAACTAAAATCGTATTCATTTTGCATGTATGTGAATTAGTCATGCTTAAATTTGAATCCGCAGATTATCTGCAATTGACTCGAATACTAAAGGTAACACAGTAGAATCACAGAATTCGACCGCCTTCGCACTATACATATTCAGAATTCGACACAAATTGTCAAGAAAAAACCTTGTCTCTAAACTCAGTCAAAATTTCTTAATTTGACCCAAGTATGATGACTTTTGTAGACAAAATACAGACTGTGTTTCGGTCCCATGATGCTCGTTGGTGTTGTTTATAAACTTGAATGCATCTTTTTTCTTCCGGAAATATTAGTATCAAGTTCCGGGGTTCTACTCTGTGTTTGGGGCTGTAATTTGACATTTTGTTTTTTTATAAAAACAAATAATAAAAGCCTCTTTTCTAAATTTTAATATTCACATCTGAGTTTTTTTATATATTTGATACATTACCCATGTACATAAACAATAATAGATTTGATAAAAAGTGGCTTACAATAAAAAACCCAAACTGAAATAGATACTGTTGTACTTTAAATTCGACATTTAAAATGTTTAATTTTTATTTTTGTTTTGTTGCAACTTGTACAAGACCTATGTAGCTAATTAGACTACATACAGAGAGTAAAGGAAAACTAATTTCTATTGTCATGATATATGCATTTTATTATTATTATTATTTTGACATCAATAGTTAAGTAAGTTAGTAAGTAAGTAAATACTTCGATGTCAACATTATTCACACTATATCCACATATTTGTAATGTATTATCTACCATCATCACTATCAACAATAACAACTAAACAAGACAACAAAATATTTTGAGGGGACATTTCTGCTGATTCATGCACCCTCTGACACAAACATAATAATAAAATGTATGTATGTATTATAAACTCTTATGAAAGAAAAAAATGTCTTCTACACATTGTGGTAGTATTTCAACTTATTTCATATTGTCATATGTTAAATTGTATGAACATATCCCACAAAAAGAAATAAAAAAAATCGGAGAAATCTTCTGACTCCTTGTCAATACAGTATTTTCAGAGACGTCACAGATTGTATAATAAATCTAACGGTGTTGATGTATATGTTCCATTAGGTATTAGATATAAAATAATAAATGATTTTTGAGAACAGTTTTGGTCTCATTGAAGTTTATTCTCTTGGTTCCGATCCCTTCAAGTTTTGGTATCGTCTCGAATGATGTGGTCGATGTGACTACTAAGGGGTATCATGGTAACCAAAAAACGAAATATCACGGGTCTATGAGGATGGATATATAACCATGTGGGTATACATACCGTTGCTAGGTAATTGGTATTAAATGAGAACTTGTACATTTGTCCCATGTTTTTTATCTCTCACATTTCAAAGTAAATATCAAATTTAGTAGTTTTAAATATACTAAAATCTTGTTTATAACTTTTTTTTTCAACTAACAAATCCTTTCACTTTTAGAACACGATAGAGAGTTGCACTTTCTTCCCTTCCCTCAATTTTCAAAAAAAAAATGTAAAAAAACTTTTGATTTAATGGCTTTAAAAATGAAAAAAGCCAAAAACTAAACAGTTGTATAGTTTCCAGCTTGATATCAAGATCAAATCAAACTAATGGATGCCGACAAATCAATCCATTAAATGGAGTCCGTACTTTTTTACTTATCAGTTATCTGTTTGTTTAAGTTTATTTGTACCCTGAGGATTAAGTATGCTTTGTAACCTTGATCATTAAAGATAAATATTTTAATGCTCTTTATTGTACTATATCTTTAAATTTACTTACTTTAACATGGTCGACTATTTTCAGTCTTACACTGTTCATGACTTCAGGAATTTCGCCAGATTAAAAATGTTTGTACAATCAATTTTATTTTGAATGGATTTGGAACTGGGAATGTTAGATGGTCTAAAAAAAGCTTAAAGATATGCCTAATAAATTATTTGGAACAATGGCTTCATTAGCTTGTATTTAATATATATATATATTTTATGTCAACTGTCGATTTTCAACCCTTTCAACGCTTTTACCCTCTATTATTAGTGTCAAAAGTGTTGAATGATTGAACTCGAATAAATTCTCCTGAAGATTTTTACATAATTCTAAACTCTTAAATGAGAACTAATTACAATGTATGGAACAATTGGCAAACTACGAGTGCAGCCGTAAAGCCAGCCTCACTGATGAATGGGGTCCTACGTTTCCTTCCCGACTTTGAAAATTCTTCGTGTTATGATTTTTTTTATCAGGAGGTGGGAAGGGGGAGGGGGGGGGGGCAAACTGCACCCCCCCCCCTCATATGGCTAGATTACTATCAACTGGTTTTGATTCATTTTTTTCTCAGTTTCCTTTAGCAAAAGGAATAATGGAATAATGTAATAATGAATGCATTCAAGGAGGCCCACTTTATATAATTCTAGCTTCATCTCACTGATCCAGACCTTTTTGCCATTGATTATAACTGTGAGTCCCTTTTTTCTCCCTACTTAAAAAGTGTTGGATATTCATTCTGCTCTGTCATTCTCATCGTTATATGTACGTTATATTTATATAGGAGGCATAATAGTATATACTCACCTATGTTTGTGTGTAGAAACATGACACATAACTGCTTCATTAAGTATGTAGTTAGGTAGGTGACTCCCATGTTTTATGTACTCATTTGAAAAAAGTTAATCGATTCCTCGTATTTCATACCTATTTATATAAATATATAGAATAATTATACTAAACATATGTTGTATCATGAATCAATATTTGTCAATATATAATTATAACTCAGGACAAAATACATAATATATATATATTGTTTGAGGAGTAAAAAAAAGTGTCATTCAAAGTGTGACATGACAAAAACATTTAATTACATTCACACCTTATCACCTCACTTCATCATCTCTAAGTAAAATGTATATTATTTTGATAATGTTCTTATAAAAATGATAAATATAAAATAAACGTTTTTATGTACATAACATATATATATGTATATATATATATATATATATATATATATATATATTAAGGAAAGAGCAAAAATAAAATAAAAATAAAAATCAATTAACAATGTGTTTTGTGTCATCATGTTGTTGTTTTATTATTATTATTGAGATTACTTTGTTTTCCCCCCCCCCCCTTGGTGCACTATTTGTCTACCGTCAGAAATCACTTCTAAGCAATTTGACTCTTGTTAGAGTAGGAGTCGAACAACATATAGTGCTATATAAATTGTATCCTTGTTTACAACAAAAACAAAAATAACATAAAAACACTTTGTTTTTAATCGAGGAGTAATTAATGTCATTAAGATCTACTAACATATTTTATATTTACTAGAACATACCATAGAGAATAATTTGATATGGTTTGTTCCTCTACCCTCTAATGAGAGGAACTCACGCAAGGAGTAAATTAAGAGGGGTTTCACCTCCTTAAGATAAGGCACAATAACAACATAGGTGGTCTACATATATAGTCATACATATGATATCAAATTTTTTGAATTTGCATCCCTGAATTATCGTCATTGGTAATATGCAATCAGATCCGGTAATATTCTAAATGATTATGTCGATAGTGATGTTCTTTCACTATCTTATCAATAATATCATTATACTATAAGCAAAAAAACGGGAAATTTGAATTTAATTTCTTTAGGGCATTCCCATAGGGATAAATGATTTTGTTTTTAAATTGGCACTTCTGTCACTGCTGATATCTTCAAAATATTCATTAGTGTTCAAGTGTTAACAGCTAAAATCGAAATTTTCGTTTTTAAAATGTCTGAAAGTGCAATTTAGAGAAATGTTGTTGAATCCAAAATAGTTATAATGAATATTCGAGGCTCTATTATTTTGAAATTTTGAAAATCCCTGGTTTATTTCTCGCGTTTCATAATCTTTAACTATCAAGAAACCGACCATCCCATTTTTA
Organism: Lepeophtheirus nordmannii; assembly: GCA_963680855.1. Lineage (NCBI taxonomy): Eukaryota > Metazoa > Arthropoda > Copepoda > Siphonostomatoida > Caligidae > Lepeophtheirus > Lepeophtheirus nordmannii. Next base: position 24,447,816 of record OY804524.1, on the reverse strand, counting down.
ATTTTAATAGCATATATAAACTCAGCAGTTATTTTTCTGTAACTATTATTGACTTGATAAAAATTTTGTAACTGTTCTGAAAATTTGAATAAAAAACATCGTTGGCATATCTGTATTGCATGGGAGGACTACTTTTGAGGGGGACGAAAATGAATTTTGATAATTAAATAAATATTTTTTGATTCCTGATTTTTTTACTCATAGTTGTATCACTATAAATATTCAATTTGTGTCCATTTTTATTAAATTCTGAGAGTTTCTTACAACATATTTTGATACTGGTCTTACCGGCACGCTACTCAATTAGTTCCTTGTTCCCTCTTGTGACTTGTAATCAGTAATTACTCCTTTGAATACATTATTTTTATGTATAAATACATTTGAATATATAATATATTTGTGACAAGATTGTAGCTGATTAAATAGAGAGGTTGACAACAATAGATATACTTAATTACGTAGCGAAATCAAAGTTAGTTTTACAGCTTAATTTATTTTGTGGATCCCTAATTTAGATATTTCAGCTCACTTCATAAGTCAATATTACGCCAATATTGATAGAGATAGTATGAGATAGTGAGGGTTAAAGAAACAACAAAGCAGTTGTGTTTCTTACAGGTAGTGAAATCAGTATAAATATTCGTTTAAATGTATCTTTTGATGTCACAGATGGTTAAATAGGCGTAAATTTTTATATATTTTTCCTACTCCCTTATTGTTTCTGCTCAATGGGCTACCTCGACGTTGTTATCCCAGATTTGAAAATTACATTCTGTCCAAGATAATATTCAAAATAAATAAATATTTCTCATAATTACTGCGTACCTTCAACTGCTGATATTTAAAAGGAATTAATTATTTCGTTACAAGATTGATGCTAATTTCTTATATACATGAATGACGTAATAATGTCTCACCCCAGGTCATGCGCAGAGTTTGAAATTTGCACTAGTGGTCCAATTTATCTATAATATATATATGTATATTCTAGATATGCATTAAATCTTGAGGATGGGGAGCTGCCCCTCCCCCATTAATTGTTGAAGACCCCTGAATTAAGGCATTATGGGAAGGTAAGAGAAAGAAAGATCAGCAAGACAAGTCCTTCTACACCCCCCCCCCCCACACACATACATCTATCAAAGTCCTTCAACCGCTGAAACCACTTGACTAGCGCTAAATCAAATGTTTTAATTTGGCTCGGCGGATTATTTTCACTTTTGGAAATCTTCCCATCACCAAATTTATAAAAATCCCCACCAACATAAATATAATTAAACTACAACTTCAGCCTCGACTCAGAGTACTAGAAGTTAAAAGATTCAGAAAGCATGAGACTCAGAAAACATCCTTTACTTTAAATAATAATATATAATATCTTTTTATATATTGGATTTATGTATGTTTGAAATGGCTGACTGAATCAGAGTTAGGGAGATTTGTGTATGAGTTGTCGAACTTTTTTGTCTCAATAATAATAATTAATTAATCAAAATACGATTTTCAGACCCGACTTGAAATACAGGAACTCAAAGACTCAGACACGTGAACAGCTCCATCTATTTTCGTAACTATTTTTCTTCTATGACATAGGTATAAACCACATTTGGAGTATCAAAATAACCTTACAAATAAACACGTTCATCATTCTATTGTAGGGCAATTAGTCCCTTTAAAAGAGGACCCCCAGCTGTGATGGATCAACGAGAGATGCCCATGGGTTTTTGTCTTGTATGGGAAAGAAAGAGAGATCATTGAGGAAAAAAAGGCAATAATAAGGAAATTGACCCAATTTCCAGTTCCTCTTGGTATCTTAAGGATCCATTCATAGAAGCCCCCCCCCCCCCCCAAATAAGTATGTATGTATATAATTCCTTTTAAAAGCTGACATGACAAGACAATAATAATATCCCTTGGTCTACGTATTTCTTTCATTTGATTATTTCAAAAATAAAATAGGGAAAATAAAGAATGGAAGAAAAAAAAGTTTAATCTATTGAATATCCACGACCCTATTTCTACACATTTACTACATTTATTATAGCTATATATATATATATATATATATGAATATACAACCGGTTAGCTGCCTCCTACTCTCCAGCTTTCTATTTGCAAACACAATATAAACAGTATTTTACTTTTTTTCTTCTTCGTTCTTTTGGTAATTGGATTATGTTTTATTTTATTTCTTCACATTTTGATTACATGATTTTGATCCAATTTGTTAAGTAATAAAATAGAAAGACGCTGAGGGATCCATCAAATCTATCTCTCACTGAAACATACATAATATATCTGATAACTATAACTATGGGACATAATTATTAGATTCAATATTCTATATATACATAAAAGATTGAATTTATCTAATCCCAATGATCCAAATTAAAAGGATTTGATGGATCCTCTCGAATGGTTTACCTAAACGATTCAATTAGTCTAATAGAATCAAGAGTTTATGGTTGGTTGGTTGGTGGAAGGGGGTCAGGAGGGATAATTGTGTGTGTGAGTACTTATATTCCATAGTGGATAGAAAGATCACACTACTTTAATATGAAGGGATTGAATGTCCGAGTGAATAGGTTGAGTGAATTTATGAAGAGTGTTTATGAGTTAAAAAATCTCTTATGTATTTGCTCGTATTTTAATGTGGTGTCAATTCAGCCAAAGCTAAGGGTTGCCAAATTCAAGGGACATAGCTCAAATATACCTGAAAAGAAGTTAACCATCAGTTCAATTTATTAAAATTGACGCCCCTGGGCATTGGCTGTTCATATGTCTCCTACGCCGACAGAGTGGTGGACTTTTACACACAGATCAGTCTAAAGCCCCACATAAGTCTTGCTAAATTGCTTGAGTAACATTAATCTCAAGCTCAGACTCTAGACTTTGTTAAAAAAAAGTACTTATAAACAGCACTTTAGGCTGGAGATTTATACTCACGACGACTTGGACTCGAATCGCACTTGTACCTCATTAAACTGGGACTTTGGACTCCTCTCGGACTTGAAGGGAATGCACTTCCGACTCGATATGGGCTTGGACACGAAGAAAGACACGTGAACAGCTCTGAACACTTGTCACTTATTTTGTGTTCTAAAGGTTGATTTGTAGATTATTTTATATTAATTGGTGAACATGTCTATAATAGCAATTCAAAAAGAGTTTAAGGAGTTCTGGAGAACTTAAATAGTCTTACCCAAGAAAAACAATATTATACTTATAATTAATAGAGACGACTAGCTTTTTGTAGGAGGTAGTTTGGGATAGGAAGGTGAAAAATAAGCACAGGCTTGAAGCAAGAAACAGGGTTGGGAAAGGAACTGTTATGAAGAACAAGTTTGGACTCTTTTACTATGATTAATCTTTGTCTTTTTTTTACAGAAGCTGAATTAATTGAATGAGTTGGCCAAAGCAAAGACCCGAAAGAATTAATTTTATTTATCTTCTTGAGTCTTATTTTCCTTATTGTTTTTAGTTCATTCCCACTTAGATATTAATAAATAACAATACTTTTTAAATACAAAAATTGCTCATAAGATTCAAACCGAGACACAGAAAACTAAGACTCATACTCAGCCCGTCTATAAAAGATAATGCAGATCAACGGTTACTTGTGCACCTTGTCAACTATCTAGTTGATACGCATGTTTTAAATTACTTTCTCCATGAGTCCAAAAGTTAGAGAAAATGGGGTGTATCTGACTCATTACCAACACATTTCGATATCCCCTTTTCTTCACTTCTCTTTTTTAGGAAAGGTTGGGATGTATATGTAGTAAAGATCACGATGTACAACTATTATTCAGGTTAGTAGGCAATTACCAATGTTGCTTGTAAAATCCCTTGGTTGTAACATTATAATCGATTAAAATATTTGGTGAATATATGGGATACAAATGGGTTATTTGTATCAGGACATTGCTTGAAAATATATGTATGTATGTATATGTATATATATATATATATATATATATATATACTTAAGTACATAAAAGCAAGACTGTAAAAACTGTCTGTATATGATCAGTCTATTTAATCTGTTTGCCTGACGGAATAAGATATGTGAGGAGTTTGCTTCAACTTTTTTCTTCTTCTTCTTTTGAGAGGGGGAGGGGGGATATCAATCAAAGCAATCTTTGAGTAGCAACGTTTGCTTTTGCTATATATATATATATATATATATATTTTTAGAGTGCCCCGATTTTTTTGATTTTTTTTGGTAGTTGGCTGCTTATTTAACGTTATTTTTAGGTACATAAAAATATGCCCTACAAAGTTTCAGTCTGGTAGAAAAAGATTTAGAGTTTCTTTGACAGAGCAATTGAAAGCATAATCACTTTTCATAATTCCTCTAACATCAAGAATTTTCAACCTAAAAATTCTGAACCAACCATCATTGATCTATCAAAAAACTAAAATAAAAGTGTATTTTAGCTCCTTTAATTCAAACTATATATATATGTATATATTAGCCTTTATATAGTGGCTTGCAGTACCCTGCTTAATACTAGAATTGGTGAGAGCATCAAAACAGCCTCCAACGACCTTGAATAACCTTGTGGTGGGTCAATTGATCTCGCCCAAACCTCCTAGATTGACCATTTCCTGAAACTTATGACTTTATAGGCAACATCAAAACCTCAGAGACTGACAAGACATAGTCTAAATCTTTTGTGGCTTTTGTTACTCTGATTCCACTCTGCTACTGCCCCCCCCCCTCTAGTTCTCTTGACTGACCGTGATGCACGGTCAACAAATGAACTTATAAAGGAACTCGTGCTATATATGAATTGATTAAGAATGAACATGAGTTAAGTAGCCATAGAATACATAAAACATATTTGTTCAAGAAAGTATTATTAAAAAAAGTCATCAAAATTACACTGTTACAAATTCAATGTAATTGTGGAACAGTTTGTCGATTCATTAACTAATTATTATTATCAATGTTTTTTACCCTAAAAAACAAGATATTCAAAAGTTTTGATTTTCAATAATCATATAATTGTATAAAATACCAGACATGACCACACCAACTATCAATAAGTTAACACATATATTGTACTCTACTCGACAATGAATCATCTACATGTAGTTTAAAAAGTCTCAAAAGGAGCATTTTAGAATGTTTAAAAAACTTTGCTATGGTGGTAGATAGGGAAAAGTTATACCAATTGTGGCAATGGTTGTTGTCAAATTATAATCTATGATTTGAAGAAAAAAAATATCTATCAAAATATCGGTTAGATGGTGGTTTTGTTTTCATTACAAGTCATAAAATCAGTATCGGTTTCAAAAAATACATATCAGTTGGGCCCTATACTATACAAATTGGAATTTTGTACTTATAAAAGTAGATTGTACGATTCAATGTATTACCCCCACTAACAACAAAATTTACAATGTTGTCAGTTGTGGAGGATTTTGCTACGTCTCTTCCCCTCATAAGTGATTTGAAAAACGTTGATTGTTTTTACTCGAATTAGCTCTAGTTAAGAGTTGTGAATAATTCCTTGCTATTGAGTAGTTGGAAAGAACTGATTAGCAGCTATCAACTGATTTTGGAGTTTTGTGCGTCTCTTTCTAGTGGTTGGAAATATCAATAAAGATAACGTCGTTACTTAAATGTTTCTGTAAGAAGCAACACGGTTTTCTTCAGCAGCTAACCAATGTGGAGATATTATCTACCATTTATTTTCAACCATAAGAGTTTATCGGTTCTATCCAATCCTTATTCCATTAAAATAATGGGACTGTGATATTCTATGTGCCCTTTGGTAGTGAAATAAATATTCATGTGCACTCTGTGTAGGGATAGACAACATTAGAGCCTAAACGTTCCAAACAACTTATCCTAGTTATGTAGTACAGAAAGGAAAGTTAGTTTATTTTTTGAGGGATCCCAGGTCAACATCAATTTGTGTGTGCGTCCCTCCTAGGGAGGGTTCCTGTTCTTAAAATACATATTGTACATACATAGAGCCCTTTCTTCAGGGTTCTCAAAGGACTGTTCATATTTACAATTACACAAGTACAAAACTATATTCATATGTACATACATCGACTCGTCTTCCCCTCTCCTCTGTGTTTATTTTGGATTCTCTTTCCCCTTCTACTTCTTCGGTTTCTTGATAAAATCTTGGTACTTATTATTGGAAGGGGAAAGGAGTAAATATCATCATCATCCACTCTGTCTTTCTAGCTAGCTAGCTATATACATCATTTAAAATAATATATAATCGTATAGGAACGAAAATCATCCATCAAAATGTTTAATTATACATATTATTTAAATTCATCACACAAGAGGGAGCTAGCAAACAATCCAGAACAACCCTTTTTATATATGTTAAAAAATGGAGGGAAATTAAAAAAAAAAAAACATTTCAAAATCGACAAAAAAAGCAATTCGTATTTTTTTATTCCCCTTTGCACAAAAAACATTTTGTGTGAATATATATACATAGATTATTCAAATAAATAATTCCATCAAAAGAATTGAACCGTTTTCTCAATTTTTTTAGAAACTTAAACAAATATATTATTATATATATTTTTTGCACATTAATTCGTATAATATATAAATGCATGTATATACGTAGATCACCGAAGTTCACATTCACTCATTTGAAGTGATATGATAAGCAACAAAAAAAAGTCTTATCTTATCAGTCAGTTAACTTATTATTATTTTTATTGTTTACCTTCAGAATTAATTGTTATTCTTATTATTTTTAAACGGAACAAAAGTTGATAAGAGGGCACCCTAGCTAGCTGAGCAGAGCGATTATTGAGCGATGAGATTATTGTATTTATTATTCGGGGAACAATTTTATTTGAATCAAAGTCGCGTCGTTCGTCAAGCTATATGTTATTATTATTTATTAACCACATAGAATACTAGAAAGAAGGGGGAAAGAGCGGTCCGAAATAATATTTATAATAAAAGTCGATGAGATGAAAAATGAGGTTGCGTGACTTACTGAGAGCTTACCTCCCGATGATTTTATTTTTCTATTAATTTGATAGTATCCTTTGATCCAACTACCGTATAATATTAATATTATATTTTAAAGAGAGGTGAATTACTAAGAGTCCGAATATATTTACCGTATTTCAGTACCCACCTACCTATTTATTAGCCTTTTGTTTAGTAAAACAATTATAGAGGTAATAAAAACCATTGGTTTTTTTTGGAAAGGTTCTATGTACTAATTGAATGCATTTGACCTCAACATAAAATATATTCATATAACAATAACAAAAAATATCACACTTTAAACATAGGGTGTATGGCCCATGTATAACTAATATATTTTATATAATAAAGAAAAATGATGCATGTATGAAGGAGAGTCGACAGCATTCCATGTTCATCACATAGAAAAATCGAAATAGTATAACTATCTTGAAATCCTATTATTTTTATTTTTTATATAAAGGAAATAAACTTAAAAATGCATGAATGTTTCCCTTCTATGCATTGAGAAATGAACACAACAGATGTCAATAATAAAAAATATTAATAATAACAAAACCCAACAACTATGATATTGACTCGTAAGTGCTGACTCATTTTCCACATTACATCCAAGGCAGTTCTTTAAATTGCACACACTGTACATATCATGCCATAACTTTTTGAAGGATGTTTAACATGACTGGATATGGATATGCGTAGGATTTATCATTTCTTTGTCTCGTGGAGGCGACATAGCTCTCCAAAGCACCTTGTATCAATTGAAGTCGATCCTTTTCTGATGGATGATCCTCTAACCATTTAGAGTAGCGTGTAATACTCCAGTCTGCACTTTGATGAGGAGACTTGATTTCTGAAGGGGCTTTCGAAAAAAGATGATGAAGAACCGTGCTCGCTGGAAGGACTTCACTCCCTGAATAAATTATTAGTTCAAATAAATATTAATAAATTATTATTATTATTATTATATGGACATAAAATGTACTGGAAAGTAAAAAAATAAATAAAAAAACGTACATTTTTCTGCCCTCTCCCCCACCCAGACGTCAATGAAACTTTATAATAAGCAAAGGTAAGTTATTATTTGAACAATATTGGGACAGGTGCAAAGGAGCTGAATATTAAAAATATTGAGGTAGTAGAATATAAGAATATTTTTTTCAAATGGTAAATAAATATCTGTGTAATTTGTACTTCGATATTGTAAGCAAATAACAATACGAGACTATTAAAGTTTCCCCCTCCCGATTAGTAAACAACAGATGATCATCCTTACCTATTTGTGGAAGAGAGTTGATCATGTCTTCGGGCTGTATGTAGAGTAGAGCTCGGAAGGCTCTTAATCTATCGTAGCTGAGTCCTGAGGACTTAATTTTGGGGCTCAATGGTTCCAATGTTAATTCAAGTTGAGCACAGTCAGACGTAAGGGCATGCTGAGCCTCTCTTGAAAGAGGTCGTACGAGGGAGGCATGAAGAATAAATAGCTCAATGGTTTCATCTACAAGGGGCTTGATATTGGAGGAAATGAATTCCTTGCATACAAAGCCATTTAAATAATCCACAGAGACACGAGAGATAAAAGCTTGAAGTTCCTTCATATATAGAGATGAAGTAGAGCTCTGCTCCGTTCCTCCTAGACTTTTTTTACTCAGCTCTGAATGAAGAGTTAAAATAATGGACTCAACGGCATCGCGGATAGAACTGAAAAGAGGTGCGACGGCAGCATTGGCCACAGCATCTATATGCGCAAGAGAGCTTTTAACAGTGAAGGAATGATCCCAGGATCCAATGGTATTAAATATCCCAGATTTAAAGGTATGTAGAGTATTCACTATTTTTACATTTCTCTTTTGTCCACTTGTAGGATATCCAATGACCTGCGATGCTTCTCCATCCGTCACCAATAATGCCTCACACTTTGTTGCAAAAAGATGAACTCCCTGAACAATATTTTTACACACGGCTTGACTTAGTCTTTCATCAATGGCTGAGATTTGTAATTCACTTGAAACAATTCCACAGAGTTCAGCGATATCTTCCTCAGTGGGTATGTCTATATCAATACTCTGCGGAACAGATACTTCTCCATCCATGGCTCCACTATTGCTCTTTGAAAACATCAAGTCGATTGGATCAAATAGTCTGGACAAGGACCTCGACAAATAAGCTCTCTCAAATGATATAAGAGTGTCCCGAAGCGCAGTTGAGGACATTGAACTATCAAATGGATTTTTAAGAGGGACTGGTAGCTCACCAGGAAGCATACTATAGGTTGCAGCCGATTGACAAAGTCGATTCCACAATCCATTATAAAGCTTCAGCAACTTGGGATACTCTCCTTCCAGAGACTGTTTTATGAAATGAGAATGTCCAGAGGCTGCCACAAGGTTTTCACGAAGGTTCTTGAGGATTGCTTCCCAAAAATCTGCCACTATGTTTCGAGAGCCCTCTGACATGGTCTCAATAAAAGATACATGAGTAAGTGCATCTCTTTTTTTACAAAGAATCCTCTGGGTCGTAATTAGCTCAAGGGTCTTCGTATATACTGTCTCACTGATTCCCTCTACGTTGTTCCAAAGAACGGCTCTAAATGCAGGCATATTCCCAGTTGGAAGCAATGAAGATGCTCTGACAGCTGAACCAGCTTGTTGTACACTTCCTCCATGCTGTCCTTGAGGAGCTGTATCATAGAGGGACTCCGTTATTTTTTTAGCATTCAGAGAATCATTGATTTTTTCGCCCACGTCCTTTACCGCTTTGGTAAGGACTTTATCTACAACAGCAGTTTCAAGAACACCCAAGTTATAATAAACATGAAGAGCAGTTCCTATGGAACTTTGATTTTGAGAGCGAAGTCCAGTTTGAAGGAGACCATCTGCAAGACGCTCAACTTCATGACGAGCTCCGAGTACAAATCGTTCCTTTTGATCTAAGACTTCTATTCCTTCCAGGTCAGGAGTCCAAATTTCAAACAATTCAGCTAAAGCTGCTGCTGCACCCGCTATTTCCTATAAATAAATACATATTTAATTATTTCAAATTCACATAATAATCAATCAATCGATTCAAGTTCCTTGTTCATCATTTGTCTAGATTTAAAACCTACGACTATAATGATGACTAATTATATTAGATTTTTTATGCAAATATGAAGCGTAATTTAATTTGATTTACACTACTCATATATATTTTTTTTAAATACCACTCGTTCTAAAATATGTACAGTACACCTCGGTACTCTCCAATAGTTGAACCAAAGTTGATATTTGACCCAAAATAAAAAAAAATTGAGAAAAAATTGTCTCTAAATTTGAACGAGATTTAATTCGAATTATGTATTTATGATTATAGATAACATAAATTAAAAGTAATTTTACATTAGCCACGCTCTATAAATATATATGAATTACTTTCTATAGAAGGAACAAGGAACTAAAATCATGGAATATCAAATATTTGCAGGGGTGCTCAACCAATGGTGCATTGCTTGATTAGGAGTGGTATATTAGAGCCGCATTATTTAATATGTCTATAAGCATAATGTACATTCATGTTCGAAAGTATTGGAGCCTCTCTCCTGTTTTTTCATACAACTGCGGCTGAGACTCGAACAAAAAGTGCCAAATGAAAAGTTCATATACTTATTTTCCCAAAAAATAAGTATGAAAAGCAATCAAGATCATGGCTGAATTGAGTTTCCTCAAATCCTTCAATGGTTACATTTCAGGGTATCCAATGCCAGCGACATCCTTGATTTAGAATCATACCTGTTCTAAATTCTACTTTGTAATTGTTCATTATGACAAAGTATATTGACAGAACTTCCATGCAAAATCCTTTAAGAACTTCAGCACCCAAAAAATTAAAATATCAAAATAAGAATTATACAAACTGAAATGAATTAAATATTAATCATATAATTTTATAATCATTTAAAATAGAAGAGGAAATGTTTATCTACAACATTTTTAACTAAACATTTTTGTTTCGACAAGGGCTGTAATTAGGAGTGCGAGTACTTTTAAACAGGACTGTAAATACAAATTAGATTATTTTAGGTAGTTATATGTACATTAATTTCACCAAAGAGACACATTTGAGCCCCTGAGTGGTATTCAATTGACAGAGCAATTTTATGCAAAAGGTTGGGCACCATAACCGCGAAATAATTAGGGATTCAAATGTGACAAAAGATAAGATTATTAACCTTGGAGGACTCCAGTTTCCCTTGTAGCTTAGTAATGAGCTGCAAAATTCTTATAACTCTACGCAGAGAGTCACATGAATTTTGCATCCGAGTCAAAGTTAATGTTTGATCCCGTATTCGAACGTAAGGATCCGATATTTTCGCTTTTATTCGATCCCCAGAAGTTTTTAACATGGAGGATCGGGATTTTAGAGCCTCAGCAGAGGCTCTAAGATCCTTCAACTTCGTGGCAGAGTCTAATAATGAATCATAACGTGAGGAAACCTCATTCCGAATCCGACTTTCCACAGATTCAGATGCTTTTTCCAACTCGGATAATGTTAAACTCCCTTCACGCCTTAAAATGATGTCGACAGCGGTTTTCTCAGCATCAAAGTCAGATCCTCCAATGATGGACTCCACTCGGTTTAAATTCACCATAGTAACTACAATCCAGGTTGATCGATATTTTTTAACTGCCTATAAAGTTGTTATTATTATTAGTTGTCACTTTACTTTGTAATTAACGTAACTGCACATCCGAGAATTGAAACGTATGCACGCAACCTCTTGCGCCAATGTCACTCGACTTTTGATTAGGGATGGAGTCAACATCAGATGGCTCAGTTTGAACTCACTATAAATATAATTTTATTAAAAATAAATACTTTTCATGTAAAATTATGGATTTATTTAAAATTAATTTCTTACAAATAGTTGAGTAAAGAAATTGATTTATGAATTATATGTATTAATAGAATATCACATGCTATTATATTGATTTTATAATCTTTAATAAGTTAATCAATATTGTTCTCATTCTCTGTAATAATAATGATAAATATCATGACTGAAGGATTATAATTTATGCATCTACTTATACCTTAATTTATCATTAAAAAATACATCAGGAACTTTCCAATTGAGATCCCACCCGCATAAAAAATAGTATAATTTATTTCCTACATAGACATATCCAAGCACTTTGTTTACGAAGGTGAATCGAGTGAGTGTAAAATTTATTCATAGCATAAAATGTGAAGAATTATTCCTTATTTGGACCCCACTTGTTGGTTGGAATTTGTATCCAAATAGTTTATTATTAGTTACTGAATAGTGTTGATATATATTAATATTATATATACATATATATGAATGAGTCAATTCATGATCAATAGCTGGAGAAAAAAAAGGAGAAGAAGAAGCTGATCAAAAAGGCGGTTGACGCTTGTGACGTCATCAAAATAGAAGTTTGATAAAATAAATATACGAAATTTGAAAAAATGCTGCCATGAATTTGATCGACTCCGAGGGCGGCCACCGTTACGAGATCCTTACCCTCTTGGGGCAAGGTGGATTTGGAAAGGTGTATCGTGCATTGGATGAGAACGGTGAGGACGTGGCCATTAAGGCCCTTGACATCTCCATCCTTCTCCAAACGCCTCATTTGAAGGAGCGAGTCAATGAAGAAGTCCGCATTCACTCCAGGTTGAGTCATCCCTCCATTTTGTCCTTTAAAAATGTTTTCCAAGACTCGTCTCATGTCTACATTGTCCTGGAGTACTGTCCTCATGGAGATTTGGCCGCACATCTACGGAAAAATCGAGGGAAATCCTTTGAAGTCCAGGATAGTCTCCGCTGGTTTAGGCAATCCTCATTTTCCATCCGTTTAAGCTCCATTCATTCATTTGTAATATAGCGTACCCTTTTCTTTTTTGTATTTAGTAAAAAATTAAGGCAAATGAGATAATTATTAGTGGAGCACTTGATATGATTGGAGCTTAAATTCATTTTACCCTCCCCCGACTTAGACAAATTTTATCTGGAATCGAGTATCTTCATCGTAATTTGATTGTCCATCGAGATTTGACACTCGCCAATTGCCTTCTTGATTTGAGTTACAACGTTAAGATCGGAGATTTTGGCTTAGCGACTCAACTGCGTAGCAAGAATGAAGTACATAACACAATGTGCGGTACTCCAATATCCATTGCTCCTGAAATTGTGTCTCGAGTTCCTTCTGATCCTGAGCCTGCGGATGTATGGGGGTTAGGATGCATTCTCTATACGCTTTTAATAGGGACTTCTCCATTTGAGATGGAAGGGATTCGTAGTACCATGAGAAAAGTTGTGTGTGATGAACCCGAGTTTCCCTCATCTTTATCCTATGAAGCTAAAGATCTTTTGAGCCGAATGCTCAAAAAGAATCCTTCTCAAAGAATTTCTCTCAAGGACATTGGAAATCATCCTTTTACAACGGGAGAGAAGCTCCACTCTACTATGAAAAATTCAATCTCTTCTTGGGACAGTGGAATTGGAACGACGGGATTCTCCGTCAACAATGTATCTGATGTACGTCGATCCTTTAATAAACTCATCAATAATCCAACTTCATCACTTATTCGTCAGAGGAGCTGGTCGGAAATCTCTAGTATACCCAAAGTGGATCATTCTCGACAGCATCCCTCGACACTGAGCATAGCTTCAGCACCTTCATCTAGTTCAAAACCCATTAGTATTGCATCCCCCCTTAAGGCTCATCGCCTACGACCCACTTCCAAGAAGCATCAACTTAAAGTTGGAACTGCTTGCATTTTGAATGGGGCTGAAGTGCAATTGGAGTTTTCCCAGAGGAAGGAAGGGCACATCATTGAAACCTTCCTTGTCTCCCCAGATGGTAAAAACATTGTTATCTCATCAATTAAGAGAAGAGAAAACTACACCTACGATCTTCTACCCAAAAAATATTGGCAAAAGTACAACTATGCTGCTCGTTACATTAAATTTGTGCGAGAAAAGACCCCAAAGATTACATATTGGAGCGATAAAGCTAAATTCCAATTAATGGAAAATGGACCTGCTGCCTCTTTTGAGGCACAATTCTATGAACATTTAGACTCTACAAAGGTTTTATTTACATCACAGCAAGGGATTCGACTTTCTACCAAGGATGGAGAAAGTATTGGTTCTTACAGTTATCCCCTATCTCTAAAGAACGATGACCCCAACAGAGAGAAACTTAGACATTTTGAGGAATTTCATACTCGTTGTAAACGTATTGAAGATCTATTAGAGTCCAACGAGGCATCCATTGGATCCACTTTTCCTTTAACCATCGGTAGAAAGCCTAGTCTTGATGTGTTAAGACCCATGGGTAATCACCAACCCACTATAGGAGCTAGTGTTTCGAACTTTTCGGTACGAAGCGACGGAATAAAATCCTTTTTTTCTGATCGTACAACACGAGTTGATTTCGAAGACAACACAAGGATAGAACTAGGGCCCGATGATGAAATCAAATACTATAAAAATGGACGACTGATCCCCTTATCCAAATATGATTTACCTCCTGAAGTCAAAGTTAAATTAGCAAGGATTGACTCGCACATCAAGTCCCTTCGCTCTAATCCTACACCTTCCTGACACAATATTTGAATGAGGAGTGAAAGAATTATGCAGTTTAATTTGTAATCAAGTCATGTGTCATTTTCTAAGGATTAGGAAACCCAAAGAATATGTACTTGTTGTAATTTGTATAAACTCTTTTTACACAGTTTTTTTAGCCTTGAATAATATGGATTTAATGATGAATCAGTCTACAACTACATACATATATTTGTTAGCCTTCGAAAGAACAAAAAAAAAGTTTACCACAACCAAAAAACAAAATATATTTACATTATATAAACTATATGAATTATACGTCCTACCCTGATTAATTATGTTCTTAATAAGGGGATGAAAAAAGAAGGAGCAAGTATAATACGTACGTAAATATAATTCAAAATTGCTAAGCGGATTACTCCATATTTCTTTCTTAAGGAATCAAAATTTGTGCCATATGAGTAATTCATGCTATGTATAGGGAATTTCCTCTCTTTCCCCTTGATATTTGAAATGAGTACATACATATTTTTTTGTCTTATGGTATGAGTCCTATGTTGTGTATTTTCTTCATGTATCGTCATTTAATTAGATAGTTAACTATTTAGAATATTATAAATATATTATTTATTTACACTCAATCTATGTTATTTATACACACAGTACAATCTAAACAAAAATTCTCCGTTACACATCATAAACTCAGTCAAGTTGCTTTCTAATTATAATCTGATAACTGTCCAAGGATGTTTGACACACTTTCTTCTTATGTAACTGGCAGTGATAGCCCCAGATATTTAATAAAAATATAATCAGTCAAGCCAGATTACATCCCCCCCCCCTTGTCAGAAAATAAGTAGTTTAAGGAATGGCTTCAGCGTAAAGTAAATGAATATCCTGTCAGAGGACAATTAAAATAAATTCCTCCCCACATATGTAGAATGAAAAGTATGATCGCAAAAACAACTTTGGTCTAGTGATTTTTTTTATTTCATTGATTAACTTTAATGACAAAATGAAGTAAAAGTAAAGGATCCATAATTAAATTTTATTTGTATCTAAACAATAAATAAAGATGTATCTATGATTATGACTTCGTCCGCAAATTCTTTTATATGTACTTTAGATTTTTATAATTTCAAATAAAAAAATCACAATTTGAAACAAAAAGAAATGCTTGTACTAATGACTTAAGTTGAGATTACAATTGGAATAGGTTTAATTTCCACCACGAAGGCGCAAGACCAAGTGAAGTGTAGATTCTTTTTGAATGTTATAGTCTGATAAGGTGCGTCCATCTTCTAATTGTTTTCCAGCGAAGATTAAACGTTGCTGATCTGGAGGAATTCCCTCTTTGTCTTGAATTTTGGTTTTGACATTCTCAATTGTATCAGAGGGCTCAACTTCCAAAGTGATGGTCTTTCCAGTCAAGGTCTTGACAAAAATTTGCATCCCACCTCTAAGTCTTAAAACTAAATGCAATGTGGACTCCTTTTGAATATTATAGTCAGATAAAGTACGCCCATCTTCCAATTGCTTACCAGCAAAGATCAATCTCTGCTGATCTGGAGGAATGCCCTCTTTGTCTTGAATCTTGGTTTTGACATTCTCAATTGTATCAGAGGGCTCAACTTCAAGAGTGATTGTTTTACCAGTAAGAGTTTTAACAAAAATCTGCATTCCTCCTCTCAATCTCAATACTAAATGAAGGGTTGATTCCTTTTGAATGTTGTAGTCAGAAAGAGTTCGTCCATCCTCCAATTGCTTACCAGCAAAAATCAATCTCTGCTGATCTGGGGGAATACCTTCTTTGTCTTGAATTTTAGCCTTTACATTTTCAATGGTATCAGATGCTTCGACTTCAAGAGTGATTGTTTTACCAGTGAGAGTCTTGACAAAAATCTGCATTCCACCTCTCAATCTCAATACTAAATGAAGGGTTGATTCCTTTTGAATATTGTAATCTGAAAGAGTCCTTCCATCTTCTAATTGTTTACCAGCAAAGATCAATCTCTGTTGATCTGGGGGAATTCCTTCCTTATCTTGAATCTTGGCTTTGACATTTTCAATAGTGTCTGAGGGCTCAACTTCAAGTGTAATGGTTTTGCCAGTAAGAGTTTTGACAAAAATTTGCATTCCACCTCTCAATCTGAGGACCAAGTGAAGGGTAGATTCCTTTTGAATATTGTAGTCAGAGAGAGTTCGTCCATCTTCTAACTGTTTACCAGCAAAGATCAATCTCTGTTGATCTGGGGGAATTCCTTCCTTATCTTGAATCTTGGCTTTAACATTTTCAATAGTGTCTGAGGGCTCAACTTCAAGTGTAATGGTTTTGCCAGTAAGAGTTTTAACAAAAATTTGCATTCCACCCCTAAGTCTCAAAACTAAATGAAGTGTAGATTCTTTTTGGATGTTGTAGTCAGAGAGGGTTCGTCCATCTTCCAATTGTTTACCAGCAAAGATCAATCTCTGCTGATCTGGGGGAATTCCTTCCTTGTCTTGAATTTTGGCTTTAACATTTTCAATAGTGTCTGAGGGCTCAACTTCAAGTGTAATGGTTTTGCCAGTAAGAGTTTTAACAAAAATTTGCATTCCACCTCTCAATCTGAGGACCAAGTGAAGGGTTGATTCCTTTTGAATATTGTAGTCTGAAAGTGTTCTTCCATCCTCAAGTTGTTTACCAGCAAAGATCAAACGTTGCTGATCTGGGGGAATACCTTCCTTATCTTGAATCTTTGCCTTAACATTCTCAATCGTATCAGAGGGTTCTACCTCGAGTGTGATGGTTTTTCCAGTGAGAGTCTTGACAAAAATCTGCATTCCCCCTCTCAATCTGAGTACTAGATGGAGGGTTGACTCTTTTTGAATGTTGTAGTCAGAGAGAGTTCGTCCATCTTCTAACTGTTTACCAGCAAAGATCAATCTCTGTTGATCTGGGGGAATTCCTTCCTTATCTTGAATCTTGGCTTTAACATTTTCAATAGTGTCTGAGGGCTCAACTTCAAGTGTAATGGTTTTGCCAGTAAGAGTTTTAACAAAAATTTGCATTCCACCCCTAAGTCTCAAAACTAAATGAAGTGTAGATTCTTTTTGGATGTTGTAGTCAGAGAGGGTTCTTCCATCTTCCAATTGTTTACCAGCAAAGATCAATCTCTGCTGATCTGGGGGAATTCCTTCCTTGTCTTGAATTTTGGCCTTGACATTTTCGATCGTATCAGAGGGTTCTACCTCGAGCGTGATGGTCTTGCCAGTGAGAGTCTTGACAAAAATCTGCATTCCTCCTCTCAATCTCAATACTAAATGAAGGGTTGATTCCTTTTGAATATTGTAGTCTGAAAGTGTTCTTCCATCTTCCAATTGTTTACCAGCAAAGATCAATCTCTGCTGATCTGGGGGAATTCCTTCCTTGTCTTGAATTTTGGCCTTGACATTTTCAATCGTATCAGAGGGTTCTACCTCGAGCGTGATGGTTTTGCCAGTGAGAGTCTTGACAAAAATCTGCATTCCCCCTCTCAATCTGAGTACTAGATGGAGGGTTGACTCTTTTTGAATGTTGTAGTCAGAGAGAGTTCGTCCATCTTCCAATTGTTTTCCTGCGAAGATCAGACGTTGTTGATCTGGAGGAATTCCTTCCTTATCTTGAATCTTGGCTTTAACATTCTCAATGGTGTCTGAGGGCTCAACCTCAAGGGTGATGGTCTTACCAGTCAAAGTCTTGACAAAGATTTGCATTCCTCCTCTCAATCTGAGTACTAAATGAAGGGTTGACTCCTTTTGAATATTGTAATCTGAAAGAGTTCGTCCATCCTCCAATTGCTTACCAGCAAAGATCAATCTCTGCTGATCTGGGGGAATTCCCTCCTTATCTTGAATCTTGGTCTTGACATTTTCGATGGTGTCAGAGGGTTCCACTTCAAGTGTGATGGTTTTACCCGTGAGTGTCTTCACAAAGATTTGCATCCCGACTCTAAGCGAGGACAAAATAAAAAAATATCCGATGAAACAAAAAAAGCACAAATAATTTAAATTAATTTCCCAAAAACATTTGACAATTTTTTTTATAAAAATAAAAAATTTCAGATCCTTTATTTTCCTTCTCCTTCTTTCAAAATGGCGACTGAGACCCCCTCTCATCCATTGCTATCCAAAAAAAAAGATTCCCCCAAGACAAAGAAAACTACATTAAATACATAAAAAACTTTACTCTTCCTCTAATGACCATAATTATCAAGTATAATTAAAAGAACTTACGATGTAATTTAATCTGAATTCTATTTAACAATAGGCAATTAATAGGTAAAATAAATCACTGATCCCTTTTTTTTTCAAGTGTATCTCCCTGAGCGTTCCTTTTGTAATTGAAGCTAGCTTTGTGGAGGAGAATGAAAAGAAACCTTCTTCCTTTGATATGTGACGTCACAAAGCTTCCTTGAAAGCCACTTTGCCCGAAATGACGTTTTGGCTGTCATTGCCTGATTCTTCTCGCTCGTTCTAGGAGCAGGGTTTTTTCCCTGCCACACTTCTCTGTCTCTAGCTATTATAATAAAGAATAAAGAGAAAATAACTTTTAAAAAGAACAAAGAAATTTAAAAAAATAAGTAATTCACTACTATATATACATTTATTTGAAATTGTATCATTGAACTTTGATACATTGAATCTTAAATATTAATCATATAGTATTGCGAAATATCTCCGTAATCTTTAATTGTCATTTCATCATATTAGAATAATATTATATTAATATACTGTATGTGTGAGTTGGGAGGAGAATGTAACAAAGACTTGTCGAACATGCATAAAATATGTATAATATAAAAGAGAGTGGAATAAAGTTGAAGTGTGGAGAGAAGAGACGTTCTTTGTTAGAGAAATTGAAGAGGAACAGCCATTTTGTGCTGCTGTTATAATATCGTGTATAATGGCAAAGGTGTACGCCCTAAATTTGAAAAAATGATCAATTTGAATACATTTAACAATATAATATTATAAAATCTCCTAATCACCTTTAGGGTTGTTAAATTTCTCTGTTAGTTTAGCTTATAGGCAGCATCTGCCATAGTAATATATTATGTAATTATTCAATTACACTAATTAATCAATTTCCTAAATACTCGTTTCTTATCCATGGGGATTTGTTGAATGAAGAAATTATTGATTTGAACGAATGTTTATTGTTTTTGTAATATATTATAGGACTTTGTCCTTTGTTGCGATCAATATAACATTATGTAGTTTGCTGTTGAGTTATTTTGTTTATATAAAGACAGAGTACAATAGATAGTATGGTATCGATTTTAGTAAATCGTTACTTATATTGTACACGACGTAATAAGGTATACGTTATATATTATTACGTCGTGTACAATTTGCAATTTGTACGTCTCATAGTGTCTTAATTAACTATAACACCAGGTATTTGACAATTAAATATATTGATACTCTATCATTTCATTAGTATATAATGTTGAAATTACTTATTTACAAAAAAAAAAAAAAAAAAAAAAAAAGAGCGTCTTGATAGTGATATGGTTCTCAAGATTGATCTCGATATCAATTTTGAAGCTCCTGATTTCATCTTCCTCTACACCCTTCTTCAAAGTCTTGGTCTTGTTTTGCTCTCGACGTTAAAATGTCTTGGTATCGTTGTCATCATGACTCATGAGTGACCAAAGCAACTACATAAATTAAAATGTTCCTTTTCTTGTCTTGGTCTCAGGTTAGGTGATCTTACCATAGGACTAATACTTGTCTGACATGTCATAGAATATTTATCAATTACTATTTTTAATGAGAAAAGTCAAACCCTTTATATATATAACATAGAATAGATTCAATAGAATTTAAATCATTGGTTTAATTATATTTATTTCGAATATATAGTAAATTCTACATTTAATATATATCATATCATTTTTCTGAATTGTGACATGTACAAGTTACAATTTGTTCGTAACATAATAAATATTCATATTTTCTGCCATTACTCATAGATAATAATAATGGAATGTGGAACGTAGACAACTTCCTAGCAATATTCATTCACGTAGTTATTGAATAATATGCATTGCTCATAGGGATACTATTCTAATTGATTGTAAGACCTCGTAAGCTTCTCTCTCTCCCTATTTGTTCCTCTTTTATCTACTATCATCAGGGAGAAAGTATATTCTGATGCGAGATTGAATATATATTATATTATGTACAAGTACTTTAATATATTGTATAACTCAAAGTATACCTTTCCTTAATGAAAGACTGTAGAATATGTACGTAAAATGACTCTCTGAGCAAAAGAAACTAACCGACAAAAGTCCTCTAAAAAAACCTGTATAGAACAATGATGATAAAGGCTTCTTTTGATTTTGTTGTTCAAGGTGAAGAAGCCCTTGCACTTACTGCCTTACTTAAAGAAGCCCCATACATGTACTTGAATAATTAGTATACATACTATCCCTGTAATTAATGAAAACCCAAGTAACTTCCCTTTAACTTTACTTTCACATTTGGTACCGTATATTATGTACAGTCAAGTGTTTAGCAATAGGAGATATTCGAATTTCAAGGCATTTTGTGTTTACACAGAGGGTAGGCCATTATATGATGCAATAATACTATGTACAAAAGTCTATCTCAAAGAGTATTTTTTGCCAAAGAGGAAGCCTTTTTTAACATTTAAGGAATATGACTACATTTAACATTACATTTGTACATTAGTAATATTATTTCCGTTGGAAAACCCCATGTTGAGAGTTAGCTAGTAGCTATCAGAAGGGAATAATATATTACTCATACCATCAAGGAAAGTTGACCCATTTATTACTAGGCATTCATGGAAAAATCAATACGACATTTGATTGAGAGCTGAATATATACTTCTATGGGCAAAAAATATTGGTAATCAAAAAATCTTTATTAAATCATCAAAATTCATTTCATCCCCCTTCAAAAGTAGTTCCTCCCCCCCCCCCCCCCCCGATGCAATACACATTTGCCATCGTTTTTGTTTTTTTTAATTTTCAAACCAGTTACAATCTTTTTATTAAATTAAGATAATCGGATGGTCGGTTTCTTGAGTAATAGGTTATGTATCCCTAGAAATAAACCACAGATTTCCAAAATTTTAAAAAATAAAGTCTGAATATTCGTTTAAACATTTCAGACATTTTAAAAACGCAAAAATCGATTTCAGCTGTTGACAAAAGGACGTGTATCTAGCTCATACAATAATGAGTATTTTGACGTGTAATTCGGCACGGATATCAATGACAGATGTGCCCACTTAAAAACAAAAACATTTATACCTATCGGAATCTCTTTCAAAGATTAAATTCAAATTTCCTGGTATTTTTTTGCTCATAGTTGTATATATAATGTTACATATTATGTTGCGTACAAGTTGTATTGTACCTATAATCAGATCGTACAAGTTGAAATTTGTAAGTTTACTTAGGTTTTATTTAATTAATACACCAGCTTTTTTAATTATTAATTGATCCACTCATTTCATTTGGATTTATTAAAAATACACTTTTGATTACTCATTAATGAGTGAAAGAACTGTGGGTCCTTGGATAATTACCTAATGTGTCACATAATACTTATTATTAATTAGTCATTTTTATCAGAAAATGGAAAAGATTACTCCATTAATATATCGTCATATTGATTATCTTATGAGTTATGACAGAGGGGCCCCCAATAATGTGAATATGTACTTTTAAAGTACTTACAACTTACTGTTGTTTTTCCTAATCTAAGTTTTGCAGCCAAAAAATGAATCTTTATTTTATAAATAATTAAGCCAGAGTGACCATATTTTATTAATAAAGGATAAAACTAGACTAATAAAATCGAAAATTTTATGATTTATATAAAAAAAATGTTTTCTAAAAAGAAGACAAGTTCGGGAAAAAGAGGAATTCACCTAAATGGCCATTCAGAAATGAAATTTGTCCCTCTTAATAATTAGAGATGTGTATAAAATAATTAATTAATAAATAATTCATTTAAAATGCTTCATCTATTTTTATTTTTTTGTACTTGCAACTCGTACTATCTGTTCAGAGTACATATTACAAGTTACACCTTGTGATAATATACAAAATGAGAGGAACATCATATCTTTTTGCGTCGAATAAAAAATGATAGTTCAATTCTCTCATCAATTTAAGCTTCATTCAAATGGGAGAGAGAAAAATAGAGAAAGAGAGGTTTACAGAGCGATAAGGGCTGCTATATTCAATATGCTAATCATACACATATTGCTGTGAACAATTAGTGCTAGCAATACAAATATAGTAATAATTAATACTAATAACTAGTGTAATGCCACACTCTTTGCTCAGTATGCCTCCATACATACTAATCATTGATTTAAAGACATTATGATGCTATAAATCCTCTATAAATCTATCTATCCTTTTTCGTCACCCTTAAGGAAGGTGTAGTTCAATCTTAGTTCATAAATCATCATAACTCATAAAGTCATAAGGGTAGTTCAAACGACTAAGAAGTGTTAAACTCAAGATAAACATACTACATCGTACTTCTTAATTCAACAGTAATATATATATATATATATATATATATATATATAATTAGGTAGTACGTTCCAAATTTATAAAAAACACAAGGAGACAAACAACGCACTTGTTTTGCGCAAGTGATTCAAATGTAGTGTGTACTTAATTATAAAATATAAAAATTATTTGTACAATCAAGTATTAAGGCAGATAAAAGACAAATCAGTTGAGCAATTCATAATTTATTTGACGTGAGAGCAGAATACCTCTGTTCTCACATATAGCAACTGTTGCTATATGTATTATATAAATCCCAAAGAAGCCTCTTTTTATACAGGGGCTTTGACACAATTAAATAAAACAAAGAAAATCTATAATATATTATTATTGTTTTATTTATACCACAAGTGAATCATTATTGATTGATGGTTGTTAAAGGCATAAATTTACAGTAACAAGGAATGCTTAATGCATAGTTAGAGCAAGGAGTTAAATTAAACAATATAAAAGTACATGATAATGAAAATATTCTCCCCAGTGGTCCTTGGATCACCAGATGCAAATCGCTACTATAATTAACCCTTTAGATATTAATATGTTATTAGATAGATTATCCCATAATACTTTTACAATGTTGCGTGGTTTATGTTCAAAAAGTTACGTGATTGATTTTTTCCCCCTTCATTAGTGATTGAACAAACTAAAGGTACTCATAATTACTTATTAATCTTTCTTACTTTATAACGCTCTCGTGTCATCTGGTTATGAATCTCAGGTATTTTCTAAGTTAGTGAGCAGGTACATGTGTCCTATTGAGTTGACAAGTTGTCTGTGGAGAATATATGAATGTATTGTTGAAGGGTTCTTCATGATATGTTTTGTTACTACCATTCAATTTCTCACTCATTGAATGAAAGAGAGTGCCTCATTTGAATACAACAAAAATGAGGTAAACCTCACCTCATTATAGTAATGTCTATAATGAATGAGTTATGGCATATCCAACACATCACAATGTTAAATAAAATGGTATAAAGTACAAATGAAAATAAAAAGTATATAATAGGGGTGTCGTGAGCCAGAAAAGTTTGGGAACCACTGATGAATATGATGTAAATAATTTTAGCTCAAGCAAGAAAAGTGTCCATCGACCTGGTCTATCCTGATTCTATGATTAATCACCATCAGCTCTTTGAATGAAATACTCTGAGTACTTATTATGAACGGGGGATTCAAGTTTGATTATCACAGTATATTATAATTGTTAAAAAGTGGAAGGTTGTTTCTTCCAGAGACACAAATCAACGTCATTAGTCATTACTCATTAGTTCATACATTTAATTGGATATTGCAAATGTAATTATTGATTATTTTAGACATTACAAAATCATTAAATGTCGTCGAATGACTCCTCTTTATTCAATAAACGACATAATATAATAATTAATAATATTAATTAATCATTATATTACTCTCAGAAAGAATAAGTGAATAATTTGATGAACACTTGAAGGTCGCTTGTCAGTAGGAGGGCTGCATTGGCCTGAATAGAAAGTATGAAATTATTTTAAACGAGTAATAATAGCTCTAAAAAAATATGACGTATCAACTGATAAAGGAGAAATACGTCAAGATGTGATCAGGGAGGAAGTGTGTCACTAGTTCATTTTGTTGTTAGAAGCTAAAGGAATCAAAATGGCCTAAACAGGAATTTCTAGAAATGAATGAAAATATGTATATCATTTTTGTACTTTGTAGTCAGTAGGTTTGATACTCTTCTATTTACTCCCATATTTATATATGTATATTTGTGATAAAACTCCCATTTGTGGAGTCACACTGTACAAAAAAAGAAAGAGAAGGAAGGAATCAGCTGACAATAACAAAAACTGATTCTACGACTACACCAACTCTACCACTTCACAAGAAGGCAGCAGAGGAGTTCGTGGTGAGGAGTGTGTGTTTGGAGGTTAGATAATTTTAATAATTATTATTTATTATTTGTAGCTTGAATAAAGGGCCCCCCATGTGAGCATATTGCAGGGTGGTAAAGGTTATGGGCTTTACTTTCTATTAAAAATAGTCATATTTTAGAATTTTTAATTGCATGCCCTTTTTTAATATTTATCACTTTTTGACAGTTTTTAAAATGAATTATTTTTATGACTAGATCCAAGAATTCCGAATTATTACAATAACATCATGTTGAATTATCCTTTGAAGTCAAGCAGCACTGACATGTGGCTCCTCTCTAATATAGGATCACAAAAAAGAGGATCTTCGTCTTCATCTATTCAATTGCCACGGAATCTATCCGAATTCCAACCCAATCTTTGGCTCTCTACTCCTGATCAAAAGCTTCAAGAACAAGTCGATGATGACTTCTTTGACAAATGGCTCATAGTAGACCCTCTCAATAAGCCCTGCCAAACCACTGTTGCTCCTTCTTCTAATGAACCAAACTCTCATCTTCAGAATATTTCGTACAAAAATTCCGTTCCCGAATGGTTAATGGGACATGTTCCCACTGAGTCTGGATTTAACGGTTCCTCCTCATCATCAACGACAGCTTCCTCCGAGTGCAGTAGCATTGAAGTTCTTGAGTCTGGCTTCTCTGACTTTCATCTCGTGACTTTGGCAAAAGCTACCACAACTCCCAAGCTCTATTCACATGAAGTCTTTTCACCTTCCAAATTCAACAATAAATGGCTTTGTAAATAGCAAAACGATTCATTATTATTTTTGTACCCTTATAAAACCTTGCATACCTAATATCTGTGATACTGAGAATAGTTTACAGACACCAAATATTTCCTGTATTACTTAGTAATACTTTCTTGTCAGACACTTTTATTCATTTTTTTTTTTGCGAAAGAAACAAAAAAAATCAACTTTTTTTTCGTTTTGACTTTTGAAAAAATATTTAATGAGAAATTTCTATAATACCTCACTATTAAATTCTTTTTCTTCCTCTGTTGTATAATACTTTCAATATAGCTTTTTTGTTTTTTTATTCACATATTTAAAAAAAACAAACAATATATTTGTCTCATATATTATGAACAAATTTAACTATTTCAATAAAGATACATATACGTTTATAAGATACACGTTGTTTTTATTTATTTCTTACAATGAAGTATTAAATATTGTTTAATGCTGTCCTTGAAACGTCCAAAATAATTTTTAATTTTATCAAGTTCCAAGAGAGGTAATGAAAAGGGGAAATATACAGGATTTTAATTATCCTCGTTTTTACTAGTTTATATATTGAATTGGTGCATGGAATGTATCAGCCAGTTAAATGATACATGCGGGACTCGACTTATTCTTACAATGGCTCATCCACGAAGGTTTTCCTTCTCTAGTGATGTCAACAACGGAGTAAAAATACCCACAGATGAGCTTATAAGCAGTGATGTAAAAAACGGCGATTTTTAAGCGTGCGAGTAGTTCTCAAAATGCCTGTTAGTTGAAACCCTACATAATATTCTTTCATCATTCATAAATCATCAAGCTGTTCCTTTTCCTTTTGACATAATAATTCTTGTTATATGTATATTTGTATAATATATTATAAAAGTTACGATAATATCACACAACCTTTCCTTCAATTTTGGTTGAAAACTTTCTTAATGTTAATACCTCTCGAAAAAGTGACTTTATGGAAAAAAAATTGCTCTAAGTAAAATATTTATACTTCTATCCTATAAAATGTTTCATCTGTTGACATTTTTAATATGTTTTCAGCCATTTTCTTGAGTTATAGAAAAGGTAGAATAATTATAAATATCATTATTAAATCTTCAATCATTGTTTTTAAAATATGCAAATATCTAAAAACTTAAAGCTTTATTTTGTTAATGAATGAATAACCATTATTATCAAACTAGAAACTTCAAGATAATTATATATTCCGAGCAAAAAGCACTATTTATGTACTTATTTTTCTTAAAAATTAATACAAATAATGAAATTTTAACAAAAATAGCAATAAATCCAAAACTAATGTACCGATTTTGAAATTTGGAAAATTTCCTGTTTAACTAAAGTAATATCTACAACTTTGATTTGAATAATATATTTCTAAAACATCAATTTAATTTAATTAATTACTTTAAGTCCAAGAAAAGCTGTCTTGAGCCTGGAGCAAGGCTGTCACAGCTACAGTCATAGTATTATATCGACAGCAAATAAGCTGGCTTTCATAGTTACCATACCATTTTTGACGTCATCAAGGGGAGGAGCTACTCGCACGCTTAAAAATCGCCGTTTTTTACATCACTGAACATGCCTCTCCTGTGGCTATGACCATTTTTTCATGAAGGATGAGTACTGTCCTGCTTGGAAAAAGGAATGTCTACGATGTTCGAAAAAAGGGCATTACTATGTGGGGTGTGATATGGAACCCTGGACATTGCCCCCCATTATTCACCAGTACATCTACAGCTTTAGGGATATTGAGACAAAAGTTCATCCTCAGAAAATAGAATGCTCCATATTGGGTGAAGTCTTCGTTTCATCTGTTGGATTATTTGGTAACACATCTCTGATTGGTTTCTCATTTGGGAGTCTCCAGTTCCTAAATTCCATTGGAGGAGATATTAACAATTTATATACCAGTAACATCGAGGTTTTTAATACTTATGAACAAAAGCTTTTGATCTGTTTTGGTTATCTACCTATTTTTGTTCAACTATCTGGAAGAAAAGTTGTTACCAATGTATACATTATTGAGACCTCTCATCTTTTAATTCTCAAGGAGAACATTTGGAAGATGTTAAGGAAATAGTTCAAATTTTTATGAAAATGGCTCATTCCTTTGGATTGATATTTCATTTGTCTTTTTTGGATCATTTTTATTATGTGATGCCAAATAAATTAAATTATAATATCATTTATAATTAATTGCATGTTTTGCATTTTATGCCTTAATTTACCAAGAGTACCAGACTAAGTTAGATTTCCATATTGACGGTGGGTATTTTTAAGTACTTCTTTTTTTAACGATAATTTATAGTAATTAAGCAGCAATTAATCTATAAAATCTTACAATTTCCTATCTTTTGAGACCCTAAACATAAATTTGCTAGTCAATCTCATTGAAATAGAGAGACAACAACTCAAGATATTATCAACATTTCTTCATGTGCAGTTACCTTATGCAAAGATGGTTGAAACTAAAGAACTCAGCGGACACTCGGAAAATCATCAACTACATAAACAAAATTACTACATAATAAATAAATTAAGTTCCTTTGATGCTTTAATTGAGGATTTATTGCAAATTGTTATGTTTTTTAATGATTCAAAGACTTCATTTATGATATTTTCTATATTCAATTAGTATTTTTTAAATTAATTTAAATTTATTTTCAAAATTCGTTTTTTAAGAGTTTACTTTTTAAGTTAATACTAAAGAATAAATTTAGAGTTAAAAAATAAACAAAATTTATTCTATAGAATTAAATACTTAAGTGAACTCTTCTAAATCACAACTTAATAACAATAGGCTTAAATATCATTAATTGGAAATAATAAATTCAAATCATAGTGAGAGTAATATGAAGATATATTATGTTCAACAATTTCATTCATAGCTTATACTTTCTCAAACATTTTTTATCATTCCACTCCTCTCTATTCGTGTCTCGAAAAAGTATTGCATGTATTTTAAAACAAACTTAGCAATATTTTTGATATAACCAGCAATATGATACAAAATATGTTTGTAGTGCAGTTAGCACTATTTCTTCATTGAGTTGAATAGGTAATTTTTGAAGAGAAGAGACGTTATCAACTTCTTCTGATTTCTTTCTTTTATTAATTTAATAAGTCGATTAAGTATTCACAATTATCATATTGATAAAAACCATCTTAATACTGATAAGAATCCTTAAAAAAGGTCAGGAAGTGACCGTCCAAGATTATAACAACATCTAAAATCTGTCATCGACTGGTTTAATAATCTATATGATTTCCAACATAATATCATTGAATTCCACTGATAACTTCATGGTCTCTAGGATGGAGATATGATAGATGTACTTTGGTACTACAAATATGCAATTCATTTCAATGATCTACTTATCAATTTATTCTATAAAAAAATATCTTTTCAAAAAAAAAAAAAAAAGTTTAAATATTTTATTCTAAAATTTGTTTCATTTCAACCGACGGCAATGTCAAGGTCTGAAAAAATGAAGTAACCCACAAATTTTTTAAAGCGTTTTTTTATTTTGTATAAAACGGTTAGTAATGAGCCAACTTAAACATGATCCAAAAAGCAAACCTATTGCGTAAGTAGTTTCTGATATATTTTGTCTAAAAAAGAAGTAACCTACAACATTTTTAGAACATCATTCGAATGAAAGAAGTAACTCTCCTACTTCCTTTTGTCAGAATATGTGGTGGTAGTACCGCTTGTCTAAAATTATGGCAAAAGGAATTAACCCACTCTACTTATTTTTGTCAGAAAATAAGGTAGTGTGATTATTTAAATAACTTTCTCACAAAAAGAAGTAGATTACAGTTCTACAAGCCCAATGACAATTTTGAAACAGAAAAAACAGGCGATACACACAGGGTTTTTCCTTAAAGGTGATAACATTAGTAGGAACATTTTGAAGGAATACAAACATTACAATTTCATGCATTCATGGTGATAATAATTTTCGAGTAAAATGAACTAATTAGCCATTATCATGTTACATGTAAAATGATTACATTAAATCCATTACTCTGGAGTAAGCCTCATCCATAATGAAGTAAAGACCTCACTTGGCACGCAGTAAGGTACAGTGGCGTCGATACAATCTTTAATATGCATACAGAGGTTTAGTTAAGTAATAAATAATATAAATTTATTTATGACGATGTGGTATTATTAAGTATTGCCGTTGAATGACAGCAGTTTTTCCTCAGCTTAAATCATGCATGGGCAACCTACGGCCCGTGGGCCAAATCTGGCTCGCGGAGACCTTTGAAATCTATAATTATGATATAATTTAAAAAATTAATTATTATAAAATAAGTATAACTATGTATGCATACATATTTTGCAAATATATAATTAGGGCTATTGGCCCACAGTCAGTCTTGGAAAGCATAATTTGGCCCACAAGTGAACAAAAGTTGCCCATTCATCTTTAGTTGACATCAGGTCTGTTTTACCCGAGGCCTTAGATAATTTTTTAACATATCAGTCGGAAAAGTTTACGTTTTAGTTAAAAACTTTTTGAAATGTTTTTTAATTTTTTCAACGGTTTCGAATTTTTTTGAGAAATCTAATTTTTTCCAGCCTCACTAAAATACTAAACCACTCAGCTATAGTACTTTTTTTTCAGGGGTAGCCCTCACGGTCTTCCATCAACTTTTGTCAACCTCGTTGATTTTCAAAACGCTGCCAATGTTTATCGAAAAATTTCAATTATGAGTCGGAAATATCATATTTCGGTAGTAACTTTTTGAGTTTTACTCTCCCACTAAAATATCCTCGCAACGGCCCTGTACATACGCACTAACGGTTACTTTGCGAATTAGTACCGTCGTCATCGAGTTGCACGATGTTAATCCACTTGAGTAGTCAGTGAAGTCACTGGCGTGCACACGGGGGAAGCAAGGGGAGCAATTGCAATGTGAAGATCAAAGAGGCAAGTTATCTGAAGAAGGAAGTGACCAGAATGATTGCTGCTCAGCAGTACATTGTCGCCCACGTGACCGACCACATGGAGTTAATGCAAACAAAGAGGCCAAAATTATAAATACCCTGATTGATGAAATTCCCGATATGCTCTTCCAGCATTGT
Organism: Lepeophtheirus nordmannii; assembly: GCA_963680855.1. NCBI lineage: Eukaryota > Metazoa > Arthropoda > Copepoda > Siphonostomatoida > Caligidae > Lepeophtheirus > Lepeophtheirus nordmannii. The sequence continues at coordinate 24,416,929 of OY804524.1, read as the reverse complement.
AACAAAACTACAGATCGAGATGACGTGCAGTTCTCCATAACAATGTACTGTTAAATTCTTTTCTATTATTTCTGACATTTTTCTAAACTTCTTAAAATAATCAAAAACATTCAATTTGCATCAGATTTGTATTGTATTTGTTGTGGGTAACATAATAATCGTAAGAAAAATTGATCTCTTTATGATAAGCATAACTTTTCACAAAGAAGAATGGTGGGTTACATCTTTTGTCAAAAAATTACAACGTTTTTCTAAAGGATTATTAAAATAAAAAAATTCTCGCCAAAATTAGTTGTAGACTTTTTAAAAAATATATGACATAAATATAATTATAATATTCTTCTTTAAATAATATTGTTTAAATCTCTTCTCATTATAGCAATAATGCAATTAATATATCCCCCCCCCCTTTCTTCCCAAATAAAATCATGTATACGGGCAGCTAATATACACAAGGTTGTTAATTCAATAGTACCGTAAATTTTGCTCTCGTTTCTTCCGCTCTACAAAAGTTGCATCCCTAATTATGATTTCTAAATCATAAATCCATCTCAAGTTGACCCAGAGCTTGTTTCTTAAATCCATCTTAACACACATCATAATACATTATCAACCATTTCATAAGCAATTATTAATTATAATTAATCATTATTTATTATTATTAACTTGTCTATCGTCATGAATACATTCTGAATGATTAATTAATTATTATCGCATCATATTTAGAATATAATTAGTTATAAAATGATATACAAAATTTTCTTTATTGCATGATGATATTTTTATTAGTCTATGTTTTATGTACCTCCATTTAACCTTGAAAATATATAGCTTAATGTCTAGGAAAAATGTATGAAAAAATAAGTACTTCTAAGGGCCCGTTATTTACCTGTAAATACAATGTCTACCCGCATTGTTCTCTTGCATTTTGAATGAAAATATACAGCCAATGAAATAATAATAACAAAAGTTGGTATATTTTTGGTCAATAAGACCTCCACCAAGTGAAGGATCCATATCACACTTTTTCATATGAATAAATTCATATATCATTACATATATAAACTGTAATTTGGAATCCTCAATAAGCTTCCATTTTATTAATGATTTTTAGTCTTTAAAAAGTAGTCGATTTCGGAGAAATTATAGGATTCAGTTTTATTTAGTTTAAGGGTCAAATTCTATAATTTATTTGTAAGAAACAACATTAATGTATCTATAGTAAAATCCAAAAATGTCAATAAAGGAACATGATTAAATACAACTATTCCGTCGAAACAAACAAATTTACATCTTTTGATAAACAATGTATACTATATACATGCATTTTTGCCATTTTTTTGTGTGTGCAAAAGATGGCAAAAAAAGTGCTTTGTAAAATTAACTCAGAAACAAAAGTAAACCCATTCAAAATAAAATAAAATCCCAAATGATGCTCATAGTTCTTCATTATCTTCATTGATGGTCACTCTGGGTTTTCGATCACCGTAATTTCGTACATTAAAAACAAATTCCATGGGATTTTCATCGTTTATTAGCTCCTTTTTGGCGGGTTTGATATTGAATCGAAGAAAACGAACTCCATTAGGATTAACAAAGAGACTGTGAACTTCACGTGGACTCCAAATTCCAAGGAATTCATCGCTGAATAAATCGCTTACATAGTATCCACCAAGATAATCTAATCCGAGAGAGGAGGCTGTGAATGTAATGTTGACTGGAGTTCCACCATCTCCACGATTGCATATTGCTACAGCACCAGAATAGATTTTACGGTAAGAGGGCATGACTTGCTTTACAAATACATCAATGTTCTGAAATATACAATTGAAACAATACTCAAATGACTCTGCAGTTAATATTTTAATATATGATATATCAAGCAAACAAACAAAAAAATAAATCACAAATAAACTACATCTTTTTTTAAATTTACAGATGAAAGAATTTGAGTGTAAGATTTGCTTTAAGATTTTTTCTCTAAGTAAATCCCATAATACACATCTAGTCAGTCATGAAAAATTGATTCAAAAAATTAGTTCCAGAGGATCTGTACTATGTCCTATATGCCAAGAATTCCTACCGGATCCCTATCACTTAAATCCTCACCTTCACATCCACAAAGAAGTGAATCAACTCAAATCCTGTCTTATTTGTTCAAAGTTTATCAAAAGAGTATACATGATCAATCATCTTAAAACTGTACATGACACAGAGTTCAATTCTTGTCTCAAATGTGGGGAGAAAGTTAAAATCCAGTATTTGTCACGACACAACAAAGTCAAACATGGAGAAGCGCCCACTAATACCATTGAGAAACTTCTTTGTCCAATATGTGGTAAAATCTATAAAAGACGCCAAGGACTGGATCTCCACATACATAGGGCTCATTCCCAAGATAATGAGAAGATATACAACTGTCGATTCTGCGATAAGATTTTTTCTCATCGAACTCATCGGGGAGTACATGAGGGTATTCATGGAAAGCGGCACTATCGTTGTGTTAAATGTTCATTCACTACTTATAGACGATATAATGTAAGGGCCCACATAAAGAGCGTTCATAGAATACTCAAAGATCCTGATTCCTTCATTGGTATAGCTGATAGTGATAACTAACTTCCACATGAAACCCTATAACCTAATTACAATTACTACTCTCTTTTTATTCATTCAATGGCCACTTATTCGTGGTCATTCATTATAAAAATATGATTTTTGCAATAAACCATACACAAGGATTGTTTATGACAAAACATTTGTATTACATTTATTAGCCCATTAAACCTGTACACCATGAAATGAACAATTTTGCTATTAAGATATTTGTCAGTTTTGCATGCAGAAGGAATTGAGAGGTCTCAGCAATCGGCAATTGAGAAGAAGGAAAAAATGCAATACTTCTATATGTATATTCCTTGCGAGTTCCACCTGTCACTTTGAAGGGATGACAGCTTCTTCTATTTGATATGTGACCATTTTATTTTCGTTTTGTAAAATTTGTATGTATAACAAAATTCAATGAGGAATTTAAAATCGTTTCTACAATCTAAATTATCATAATCTGATGTATCTTATGCAAAAATGTGAGTATTTTGCAAATCGTTATAATGTTGGAAAAGATCATCAATAAATTTGTAGTTTATGTTTGATGAATGGGACTGTATATGAAAAACAAATAAATCATCACATATCTTATATCAAGACCCAGAATGTGGTTTTGTTAACCCATTTATTAGGGTTTATTGAATCCCTTTTATTGCGTGGGTGGAGTGTTGTTTTCTAAATTTGTCTCAGAATCATGCCCAACACTGCTGCTTTACATCTCACTATGACTGTATTCGTACATTTCGGAACTTCTTTTACAGAGAAAATAGTGTTGTATAAACCAGTGTTATTTCCATCATATTTTGTCTCATCTTCAATTCATACGTCAGGAAGAGAAAAGTTTTGTTTAGTTAGAAAAAAAAGTTTCGTTTCGTCTCGTTATCTTCACAAAAAATTACGAAAAAAATATTTGTTAAAGAATACATTTGTCTAGTCATAGCTGACGAAATTAACACTGATTTAAATTCATGTATTTGCAAGTGATGAGGTACTATGTAGAAGAAATTTTTTAATAATTCAATATAATAAACTAGAAGAAAGTGATCAATGAGGCAAAATTTCATAAAATACAACAGGAAATGGAAAGTCTTAGAAAAAAATAAAAAGTTGTCATAACGAGTTACATTTTATGTTGGTCATAAAATTTTTATGTATGCATAATAAAACCAGGTATAGTCTAAATCCATGTACAAATATATAAACTTCCCCCCCCCCCCAAAAAAAAAAAAATCAAGTGGCCTGATAGCTTAATTGCAAAGAGGGGCCTACTTTCGGAATCTGTCATAAATGCAACTCCTAAAAGCCATAATCAACAAGCTTTATTATATAATAATATAGTTGAACGTGCTTTATTTATATCCATCATATAAAGAAATGTAGTTACCTGACTCATACATCTCTGAGAAAAAATCAGAATATAAAAATATTAGGCCCATTTTGATTGAGTGCAATCTAACTGGACCTAATTTACTGCTGATGTAAATACTGGGTATAATCGACTTGGAAGTGAAGTGTTCAAAATTTAAGGGTTTAATCTATATAGTAAAGGTTCTTTCGTAAGTTTATCAGATTTATATTCAAATTAACTGAGCAAATGAGAAATTAATGAGCGAGACGTAAAACTTTTTCATTAAGAGTGTCTCATGCAATTTTCAAAGTGACCTTTATCATACATTTTCACTTTTAAGTATGCAATATTACGTCAACCACAGCTAAAGAAGTTCCAACGGCTCTGGTTATGCTGTGCCTCATCAAATTTGTGACAAGTTTAATCATAGCATTTACTCACTCAACTAAACGAGTTTAGAAACAAAATTTACTTATAATGAAAAAAATGATAATTATGTTAGGAAATTTGCTTCAATTCATCTTCAAGTTTCCTTAATCTATGCTGACCCATGATTTCAGTTTGATGGTTAATGCTACAAGCATATGAACTAAGCATAGAGTGTAACCATGCTACGTAGAAAATGAAAGCTCAATTTTCAGTTTATTCTAAAAGTTAAGAACATATATAGTGCCAGTGCCAAGAGAGGAGGTTAATGAAGTATGATACACTATGTTATACAAAAATACAATCACAAATTGGATTAAATCCGATCTATAAAACAATTTCTCAAATGTTCTTCAATCATATGTTGAAATCTAATTTATAAATATATAAAATAGGGATTCACAATGAATTGCAGGATTTATGATAACTCTTCATTTCCTTGGTATATATATAAAATAAAAAACAAATAGATTCATTGAACAAATGAACTGTTATAAATTAAACTTATTAAGTCTCATAAATAGTAAATAACTATTAATAGTAAAATCATCACATTTTATAAGGAAATATTTTAGATTTCGTAGCTCGATCTTTCCCATGGTATCCATATCAGCATGGTATTTCTGTCAGTTTGTAAATAATAACTTCAGTTTCAGTTAGGAGCACTAAATATCGAAGATCATTCACTGAACAGCAACAAATGTCTAATATTGGCTTTCGAACCATAATTTCCTGGATGATTCTATCGGATCCAACCTCCTGTATGATGATCTTATGATCTGTATTACAGGAACCTTTAGTATATACTACACAGGCTAAGTCATTATGGGTATAAAGAGTGGAACGTAAGAAGGACTTTTCAGTAAATGTACCTCCACGAGAATGGTCCATGATAATATTTGTTGAGACAGCCATTGAAGGAGGGTCGTCTTCAGAAAGTCTAACTTCAGTTAAACTAGCCACTACATGACGAGTATGAGGAGTGGGCTTCGTTGTTACATAGAGTAACCTAGACTCCGAATCAAACCTCAAATTCCAAAATAGTCCATCAATTGGAAGTTTAAAGGGTTTGTAATTATCGGGAGAGTCCCTCCTAAAGAACCAAAGGGACCCAAGTGTTTGGACAAGCAATCCTCCACACTTAAAACTAGCATCATTTGGAGAGGTTTCAACATAACACATATTAATAATGGGTCGTCTCTCTATGAGTGGGAATTCCAATCGTGATTTATGGCCGACATCACCAGTTGATCGTATATCATATAGAAATATCTGACTCCTTTTCGTCCCAATAAAAAATTCAAATGGATCATCCACGTTCCAAGTACAACTCCAAACTTCGGCTTCACAATTATATCTTTGAATATCACTACAGGAACTTATATTGATCAATTTGACAGACTTGTCCTAGAATTGTTCAAATTATGAAATTAATCACGCATCTAATGAGGCATAAGACATCATCACATTACCTGAGATACAGATAATAGCTGGTCATGATTGGAAGGATTAAACTCAATATCACGGATTTGCTCTTTATGCAATCTGACAAAACTATGTGCATTACAGTTAAGGTCCAACATATTGATCCGCCTTACACCGTATCCAGGAGCAAGTTGTGTGTAGCTAGGTTGAGACACCACCAACATGGCCTGATTAAAATCATAGCTCATGATTCTACAACCAAATTTAGCGGCCCGAAGAGTTGCTTCTTTGACTAATTCAATTCTTTTTTGAAAAATCCACTTGAGAGTAATAGAGGAAGCTACAGAGGAAGGGGAGGTCCTACGAGACAAGTTTTGGAATGGAGCTTGTAATGCAGGATCCCTCGAGGAATCCACTCCATTGAAAAGTCGAGCAACTTCTCCTTGCAAACGAGTAATTTCATCCAATTGGAGTTTATTTTGGAGTTTGAGAGCAGTGTAGTTCAGTTCAAGAGAGCGATAGCTGCTCTGTAATTTATCGAGATCTGTTTTATAGCGATCCTTTTCTGAAGTATCAATGGCTTTTAGTTTGGCAACATAATGGCTTCGAATATCCTTTTTAGTCGCTTTTTCGTTACAATTAGGACATGCCTTCCCATTTCTGAGCCATTTATCAATACACAAAAAACCAAAGAAGTGTCCACACCTCAGTGACGCAATTCTATGGTCTCCTGAGTTTGTCCAAGATTCAAAGCAAATGGTACAGTAAGAACCATCTTCCTCCTCATCATTCAGTCCTGTAGAGGATGTATTTCTTGATTTTTTACTTGGAGTTTCGACATTTTCTGTAGTATGAGACAAAAAAATAAAGCAACAGAATACATAAAGATTAATAATAAAAAGATCCTCTAATCATACGAGATGCTAACCCTTATTTGCCTTTCGCTTAAGACTCGTTGGAATGTCAATTTCGTGATTTTCACGAGATTCAACGTCTTGATTCACATTTGTTATTTCATTTGAAGGAGCTGGACTAGGAACAGAGGACTCCTGAACATTAGAGTTATATTCCTGAAGAAATTCGTCAGAGGGATTCCGCACAATGATTTGATCCTCTGGGCCTTGAGGCTCAATAGGAAGAAATGAATTCTCTGGGATGAGGGGAACGGAAGGAACATGGGGCGTGCTTGGGTCATCAGATGTATTCAATAATATCAAAGGGTCCGGAGGTATCTCATCTGTCGAACGATCCTCAACCTCCTGGATCACGGGTGGAGGGAGCGGATTATTCAAAGGGTCTCCCAGCTCATTGAGAGGAGTGATTTCATCCTGGATATTCGCCGCATTGTCGTGAAGTTGACGAGAGGAGGATGTGAAAATAATGGGGGATGTCGAACGGAATGTGGACACGAGTTCAGGTTCATTTTCGTTTCCGAAGAGATCGTCCTCATCATTAGACATCGCCTTAAGTGCAATAGTTCTTCTTTTCCCTTCTTTCCTTTTTTTTTGTGTTATTTTTCTTCTCGCGCTACATTTCAGTTTTTTACAAATTATTATTATTTTATTATTTATTAATGAGTATTTATATTCAATTCATTTTCTTTTTTTCTTTTGATAATGATTAAATATAGGTATATTCTCATTTCCAGCATATCATGAATTATCCGATCTGATAAGTGAATATTTGATGAATATAATATTAAAATCAGGGTGGTTACCCGGCCATAATATGCCTCATGTACAGGGCCATGGAATGCGAAATAATGATAACAACATGCTATTTTCTAAGTAAAAAGTTAAGTTCTATGTTATAAATGGCGATAAGAGCAAAAGGGCATTGTTTCTCTACCTCAAACTCTTTCTGGAAAATCAGATACACTGATAAGTTGCGTGATTGGGGTGAAATTAATTAGTGACGTCACTTTTGAAAAACTTCCGTCTCCCTTTTAAATTAATTCTAGCACACTGGAATGTAATATCTAGGAATATTAATAATATGCAAAATGCTGCGTGCGAGATTTTGTGGAGTTGGCTCTTCGAGCAGAACTTTTTATTTTCCAAAGCTGTTATCATTTTTCCTATATTACTGAGGGGAGAACATCTACAATAGCAAATACAATGTTAGAAAAGGGCTCATGTTCTCGTAATAATTGTTAGTTTACGACTTGTAAGCTAAAGATATATAATTTTCTGACATTAATTTCAGTTAATTTTATGCCTCTCATCTATGTTATTATTTATTGTTGTGTATATAATGGAGAATAGCAGCTTGTAGCTCAGTAAAACGTCATGACAGCTCAAGCTGTTTCCCCCCTCGACATTCATTAAATTGTCAGGGTTGCCAGGTTGATTTTCTCTTTCTTTTTTTATAACACGCCCGAATTGCATATGATTTACATTCCTAGTAATATCTAGAGATGTAAAAAACGGCGTATTTTAAGCGTGCGAGTAGTTCTCAAAATGTCAGTTAGTTGAAACCCTATATAATTAGCAATGTAAATCATATGCAATTCGGGATTGTAATAAAAAAGTGAAGTTGGCTCTTCAAACAGGTCTTTTTGTTTTCCGAAGCTGTTATCATTTTTCCAATATTACTGAAGGGAGAACATCTACCTGATAGTAAAGATGTCGCATGAAGGAATACATGCATTAAGTTTAATAAAGCAAATAAAATGTAAACAAAAAGGCTCAAGTCCTCGTATAACTATTATTAGTTAAAAGTATATAATTTCCTGACATTAATTTCAGTTAATTTTATGCCTCTCATCTATGTTATTATTTATTGTTGTGTATATAATGGAGAATAGCAGCTTGTAGCTCAGTAAAACGTCATGACAGCTCAAGCTGTTTCCCCCCTCGACATTCATTAAATTGCCAGGGTTGCCAGGTTGATTTTCTCTTTCTTTTTTTATAACACGCCCGAATTGCATATGATTTACATTCCTATATATAATATTCTTTCATCATTCATAAATTATCAAGTTGTTTTCCTTTTCCTTTTGAATAATAATCCTTATTATATTATGTTATATATTATATGTTTTCAGCCATTTTCTTGAGTTATAGAAAAGGTCGAATAATTATTAAATATCATTACTAATTCTTCAATCATTGTTCTAAAATATGCAAGTATCTAAAAACTTAACGCTTTATTTTGTTAATGAATAAATAAACATTATTATCTAACTAAAAACTTGAAGATAATTATATATTCAGAGCAGAGATTACCATTTATGTACTTATTTTTCTTAAAAATTAATAGAAATAAGGAAATTTAAACAAAAGTAGTAAAAAATCCGAAACTAATGTACCAATTTTGAAGTTTAGAAAATTTATAGTTTATTTAAAGTAATATCTACAACTTTGATTTGAATAATATCTTTCTAAAACATCAATTTAATTTAATTAATTACTATAAGTCCAAGAAGAGCTGTCTTGAGCCTGGAGCAAGGCTGTCACAGCTACAGTCATAGTATTATATACAAAAATACAATACAAAAAGGGCTCAAGTAAAATTCCCCCTAACAATTATATTAGTTTACGACTTATTAGCTAAAAATATATAACTTTCTGCCTCTCATTTATGGTATACATAATGTTATTATTTATTATTGATGTCTTCGTTTGTATATATAAATGAGAATATCAGCTTGTAGCTCAGTAAAACGTCATGACAGCTCAAGCTGTTTCTCTCTCAACATTCATCATACTGTCAATGTTACCAGGTTGGTTTTTTCTTTCTTTTTAGTTTACACACCCAATTATAACTTGGCTTTTCAATTTATTTGGGTACTCGTCCAGAAGACAGGTCCCATAGAGTTTTGAATAAAAAAAAGGTACGTCTTTCATAGAGGGAGCAACGAGCACTCGGAGAAGAAGATAGAAAGAGTAACATTCCTCCAGGGGTGTAGGAAAAATAAGTCCACATCCATACTTCTGACTCAGGATCGGGAAGGAGCAGAATATTACCAGTGGCGTGAGTTAATTCACGATCCTAAGTTCCTTTCTCCGGATTCTAACCCAAGCCAAGGGATCCTTCGGAGTCTGTCCGAGTCCGAAGCATTCAAGCTCAATACATTCCATGGTTCCATTAATTTATCACATTATCTCATGCGGACATGAGTTAAAGTATGACATCAGGAAAGTATGATAAAATGATATTGTGTTCTCCAAAAAATAAATTTTTGCAAATGCACCTAGATCAAGCTGTCATAAGGAGATCATGTGAAAATATAACCGCCTAGGACTACAATTTGGTGTCATTATACGATGTTTATTTTTTTAATATATTGGTCTTTTTATAAAGAGGATCCAAGTTGAAGGCAAGAGGAGCTTGCAAAATTATTGGGAGTTACTCAACAAACTGTAATTATATGATCGAAATTCATGGTAATTATCTAACAACAAAGAGTCACAAAAACGAACCGAACTAATTTGTACGTCCAATAAATTAAATATTTTTTAAGTATGACTCATCAGGTTAAATAGAAAATTAATTTTTGTAAAATATTTATACATAAATATCAGGGCCGGTGCTAAGATTTCATGACCAAAGCACAAAGAAGTATCCTTAAAAGCCGAAGGAGATAACTTAATATTTTGCTATATAAATCTGACAAGCCTGTATATTTATTATATTTCGTAACTTTACCTCCAAATAAAACAGGAAAAAAGATAAAAATCAATTGGTAGATAGTAAATCCTATCCAACTATGGAATTCTTCTTCATTTACATAATTGTAGAAAATTATATGCAGCTTCACAAGTGCTAAATCGAGTTGAATGAATCAACGTTCAGAGAACTGATTAGGGAAAAAGAAGTAGAAATAGTGCAGTTTCACGAACATCCCATATTACATCATAAATTGAAGGGACGCCATGTTGAAGGCATAGAGTTTATATATATATATATATTTCCAAAAAACAAAAGCAAATCTTAAGAAAACTTTATCAAATGGCTATCAAAATGAAAAAAGGACTAAAGATCTGTTTTATTGAATACAATTTGAAAGCATTGATATCTGAATCAAATCAAATTAATAGGTACTAAAAAAATCCTATTAATTGGGGAGATTTTAATAATTTTTCTGAAATAAATCAATTAGGAACCGACAAAGTAGGATAATTGTAAAAAAATATACGATATTAGCAAATGTAATAGGCAATCTATTGGCAACACTATCTAAATGTGAATGTCCAATGACGTATTAACATTTTTTAAATATATACAATACATTTTTGTAAGACGGTCAAGGTTTAAGGCCTTTCAATTGGGGGTATCATCGTGACATCCAAATTAACGGTGGTAATGTACTACTTTCCTTAATTTTAAAGAAACACATGTTTTTAAACATATACAATTAGATTGACGACTTCCACAATGATGACGCCACGTGAAAACGTTCTATATGAAGATGTGATAAGCTTTTTTTTGGTCGATCAATTTATTAATTTAGTTGTTGTAAAAGAAAAAATTGTGTAAATATCCAAACTTGTTATTCAAATCCAATCCTTTTTATAGTAGCTGCTTCCTCAGAGTATATTATTTATATTTAAAATGTCTGCATCTGAGTGCTAAACTGCTACCTACAAGCTTTTTATTATTACTATATATATATTTTATATATATGTAGGAATGTAAAAAATATACAAATGGGGTGTGTAAAATAAAAAAATCAACCTGGTAACTCTAACAATTTGATGAATGTTGAGAGGGAAGCAGTTTGAGCTGTCATGACATTTTACTGAGCTACTGTGTACTATTCTCCTTTGTGTATACAAATGAAGGCATCAATAATAAATAATAACGTTATGTTTACCATAGATGAGAGGCAGAAAATTAACTGAAATTAATGTCATAAAATTATATATCTTTAGCTTACAAGTCGTAAACTAACAATTATTACGAGAACATGAGCCCTTTTCTAACATTGTATTTGCTATTGTAGATGTTCTCCCCTCAGTAATATAGGAAAAATGATAACAGCTTTGGAAAATAAAAAGTTCTGCTCGAAGAGCCAACTCCGCAAAATCTCGCACGCAGCATTTTGCATATTTTTTACATTCCTATATGAATACTATGAAAAACAGAGGCGAAATGACGACCATATGATCAATTTTTTAACAAATTCCCTTGTCTGAGAGTTGACTTTTTTGTTTGCTAGGGGATGCTGAGGTTGCTATAAATTAATGTATAACGAACTAAGCAAAGATTTGTTTTCATTTTTTAGAGTGAATGAGTCCAATCCGATTAAAATGGATAATTAAAAACCCATTGCAATTCCTAATAATTGGCAAATATCATGTCGTTTGTACAAGTCACTATAAAAATTTAATAAATACTCTGTTGAGAACTCCCACATGATTCCCAAGTTTGAGTTCCCAAATTCATAAGTTTGATTTTAGAGATTGATACTATATGTGTCTAAATATTTCAATTGATTTATCAAAAATTATCAACACAAATCATTTATGTTCAATGTCAGTCACAGATTCAATAAATACTCACTCACCTTTTCGTGATGAACTCTTCGTCCATGAATTCCAAGAGGATCCTGATTCACTCGAATAATTTTTCTATTCATTAAAATTTCCTTGAACTCGGGTCTCAAGCTTCTCAAATCATTTGACATGATGAGAGGAGCTGCCAGAGTTGCCCAGACTGCCATCTGATACTGAGATTGATCAATACTAAGTGCAAAGTCACCAATGATGAGCTAAAAGAAATAGTTGATGGCTACAAAATATAAAGATTTGAATTTTATGGAAGTTACCATATCAGGGTCATTAAAGTGTCCTGGTCCAGCTACAGAAATAAAAGTATCCTGGTTCTCTCCAAAGAAATCCGTAATCCCTAAAACGGAATTGAAGGAGTCTTGAATATCACCTCCATTTCTCCATATGTTGCAATGTTTTGCAATTGATGTGTAGTCGGGATTTTTTTGATAGGCTGGCCAAGAACAGGAGTAAAGGATGGGTCTCCCCGTTTGATTTAAGTACCTTCCGAATTCTGGATAACCCTTATCCATCAGTGTAACATTCACATAGCAACCATCAACTTTAACATAGTCAACATCCCATTCCGCTATCGTGAATGCATCTTTTTTCAAGTTATTGAGGATCCCTGGGTAACCCGCACAAGTATGTGTTCCAAAATCCTCATAGATTCCAAATTTCAATCCCAAATTATGAATCTTTGTAAATGAGAAAATTAATAATTAATTCTTAGATAATATCCACGTATGCAAAGTTACATAGTCAGCTAAAGCCTTTATTCCAGATGGAAATCGCTCGGGATCAGGTTGAATTTTTCCATTTTTATCACGAATTCTTGATAACCAGCAGTCATCTATAATGATATAGTCATAGCCGGCATCTTTGAATCCTTGAGAGACCAATAAATCCGCCATGGTCTTAAATAGTCTCTCGCTGTAATAACAGTTTAATGCTAATTAATTAATTCATGAAGTTATATTTTAGCTAAGTACAATGATTACCAGAGAAAGAACTGTGAACAGATATATTTATTCTTATAATACAGTAAAATATTACTGATATAAAGCGCCAGTTGGTATCCAAAAAATTTGACCGTGTTGTATCTGATTTCGCCTTATATCGATTTGATTAAATATATATATATATATATAATTTGAAGTCTAAGACCCCATCACTCCCAACTGATTATTTCACTTCATATATGCATATTATATCCATGTTTTACTTTATTTAATTGTAAATATGTAAAAACAAGAGGAGGTTAAATTAGCAAGGTTTAGTACAATAATATTTTGTCCAGGAACCATTGTCCAAAGGGGATTGGAATGAAAGTAAAACGTTTCATTTTTGATTTAACCAGGAGTTATTATAAATTTATTATAATTTTAATGAGTCAATTAAAGATTGAGAACCATTTTAATTAAATTTCATATAATATCCAACTTTATAAAAAGTTGAGTTATTCCACTTCGCAAAAATTTTATTTTTTAAACTTAAATGCATTTAAGTATATGCAACGAGATTTCTAGGTATGTAGACACATGAAAACTTTAATGCTGCCAAAAGCTTAAACTCCTCATTAATCAAAATATAAGAATTTATTCCAAGGGTCATGGACGACACTCTGTTAAAAAAATAGTTAATTCCCCCCCCCCCCCATTGAAAAAAATTCCCCATAGCAAGTGGCACTGCTGAGGCCCCAAATGGCTATATAATTAGGATAGATGTTAGGTATAAAACTTTGAAAAGGGTAAATTGCATTGCGCAACAAAAGTTTATTTAACATACAAATACATGGGACATGTTAACATAATTTAGGGAGCAAATGGCCCCAATACCCCTCTATTCTGATAACCCAGCTAACACAATCTCATAACATCATGGAATTGAGTCAAAATAATTGCTTGGAACTTTATGTTTTGTTAAAAAACAGGTTGGCATATTATTTGAACACTCAAAATGTGTACCTTACCTTATACAATTTTCTGGATCCTCTTCACAATTAGTATTACATCGAAAGCGTTGCCACGACATCCATCCCATTGGAGGTGTTCGAGCCAGTCCATTGTCTAGCCCAATGGTTTGATCTATCACAAACAGAGGAGGTAGGAGGAAGAGCAAAACGTATTTCATGTTGTTTTTTTAAAAGCAAGTTGACAAAGTTCAATAGACAGATGAACCTTATCTTTTGAGACTTCTTCTGACTGTTTTCTCCAACTAGTTTTGTATAAATGATATATTGTTTGTCAAAAGTTATACATATTTTTAATATTTAAATGATAAAAGAATCACTACTGGAGATTTTTAAAGGATGTGTATGTTATGTCTCTGTTAAAATAAGGATACAATGACAAAAGAGGGCTAAACAGGATGTTTTGAAACAATTTGCTCACACATGAGGAGCCCCTTTGACCTTTGATATCTTCCTTTTTTATTCTATTGTTTAATTAAAACATTGTTTGTATTGCTTTTATTTAATGAATAATCCTACAAAAAAAATTAGTCAAATCCCACGTTTTAATCCTTCCAAGGCTCTATTTCATTCAATGTGCCCATAGAGAAAGAAAAATTAAAAGATATTGTATTGATACATTTCACTGGGGTGGAACTCTTAATCCTTGACTCTTAAGTAGACTTTTGAAAGTCTGTAACAACCTACACTTACACAAACTAGTTGCTATTCTGGTTGATTGCTTTATCATCAACGAGTCTTTAAAAAATTGAAAATATGAATCTAGATTTCTTGATGTAACAAATATCGTCGTCTTAAGCCAACATAATATGTTCCTATCACTCCTTCTAAAGGACTACTGATAATTTCAGTTAGATAAACTTGATTTCAAAACCGGCTATTTTATTTTTATTGAAGGTCTCAAACGTAAAAACTCCTGTGAAATAAACTAAAAAATAAACATTTTATTTTCTGCTATTCTATTAATTTACTAACAAACAATTAATTATATTTTGTACATACATTTTAAATATTTTTTTTGTGAAGCTATTCAGATGGAAATAAACATACATGTATTATTATTTATAAAATATATGAAGGACCCTGTAAGACAAACCTTCAAAGAAGTTTATCCTCAACAATTCATTATTTAATAAAATTTGGTATGCATGTAGATTTTTACCTGCAAATTCATACATATATATGTCGTATGGAATGTAGATTATTATAAAATATCTACATTCTATGTAGATAAATATGAAATGTATACATTTTATGGACAAATCATGGAATGTATCCATTCCATACTCTAATCCATAGAATGTGTACATTCAAAATTTGATCTTATAGAATATGGAAAAGTATTAAATAAGAAATCAAATCTTTTGATATTACTCCAGAGTCAGACGGATCAATTTGAATATGAAAAGTTCACAAGATTTAGAGTATTTAATTTAATTTTTCACGTAAAATCTTAATTTGAGTTCTGATTTTACTCGAATAGCTTAACAGCAATTCGAGATCAAGTTGTGAATTTGAGTTCACAGTTCTAGATTTATTCACACTCTTTTCTCATCTTGTCTTCCTAAGAGTCAACTGTTATTTATAGGAATGTAAATCATATGCAATTCGGGCTTGTAATAAAAAAGAAAGAGAAAATCAACCTGGCAACCCTGACAATTTAATGAATGTCGAGGGGGGAAGCAGCTTGAGCTGTCATGACGTTTTACTGAGCTACAAGCTGCTATTCTCCATTATATATACAACAATAAATAATAACATAGATGAGAGGCAGAAAATTAAATGAAATTAATGTCAGGAAATTATATATTTTTAACTAATAATAATTATACGAGGACTTGAGCCCTTTTTGTTTACATTTTATTTGCTTTATTAAACTTAATGCATGTATTCCTTCATGTGAGATCTTTACTATCACGTAGATGTTCTTCCCTCAGTAATATTGGAAAAATGATAACAGCTTCGGAAAACAAAAAGACCTGTTTGAAGAGCCAACTTCACTTTTTTATTACAATCCCGAATTGCATATGATTTACATTCCTAGTTATTTATACATCTCAATCGAGAGAGATGAATTATTTTTATTTATGTTCGCTTGCCTGCAATTTAATCCTAATAAACAAAAACTGTATTGAACGTGGGGTTTCTAGATTCGATTCGATTCGATTAGTTGCAACGGATCTAAATCTGTACTTGGGTAGAGTAAGTAACATTAATAATTTAAACATTATTTAAATATAATGTATCTACATATCTTACTAGATTTTCAAATAATCAACGCCAATTTTCTTTAAATATAAGGGTTGTCACCAACGATTTTTAGTTGTTTACCGCCTTAAAAATTATTCCTAATAAATTAATCATTTTCTTGTTTTTAATATATTCCATATTCTATAAGATCAAATTTTGAATGACCAGATTCTATGATTTAGCCCTTAGATTTTTTACATTCTATGATTTGTCCATAGAATGTAAAAATTTTATAATAATCTACATTCTATACGCATATATATATACTTTTACAATCTGATAATTAATTGTTTACTGAGATGCAGAGTTCTTTATATAAAAACAAAAACTGTGGGCCATATCAAATTTCAAAGTATCTTATCTCTTGAATCTGTGATTCAATTTCGGCAAATAAAGTATTTAAGAACAGTAAAAATATGTGAATTGTTTTACACTTGTTTATAAGAAGTTAGCTCGTTTATGGGAAATACGCTTATATTATAACCTTTGACCTCAAATTTAACCTCGTTGATTACATTTTATCTGAGCTAAATTTGATTAGTTATTATTATCATTAGTTCTAAAGATCACGTACTACATATGTAAATATGTAAAGGGTACAACTTCTATGTTATACACATATGTTATTCAAAACAAATGTGACGTCATTCCTTCAGTAAACTCCTTTTGTCAGTTGAAGTATATGACTCCACAGTTATCTTTACTGTATCTAGCAACCTTTCTTTTAAAGAGAGAGAGAGAAAAAAAAGGCCCAATATCAGTTGATAAATGTTCACGACGAGCTTTTCGGGATAACAAAAAAACTATGTATTTTCACGTCGAACTTTTTTGTCCACTCGCAACCTCGACTCACTAAAGGGAAAGGAAAAATTTGGAAGAACAACTGGTAGCTACCCTTCTGTATTTCCTTATTGTCAACTTTTTAATATTGGGCAGAGTTATTATTTAGATATACTTTACATTAATAAATTCTATCAATATACAAATCAATCGTTAATATTTGTATTTCAAAAATTCAAAAAAAGGGCGCGCAATTTAATATATTTTTTATACATCAAAATCATAAATAATAATAATACTCTTTTTGAGTTCAGAGTACGTAGTGTCAGCTGTTTTAAATCAAAGAAGTCAACTGATGAAAATCAGCTGAAGGGAGAATAGTGTGTTTTTGTTTATCACAAAAAGCTCGTCGTGTCTCCCTTCAGCTGATTTTCATCAGTTGACTTCTTTGATTTAAAACAGCTGACACTACGTACTCTGAACTCAAAAAGAGTATTATTATTATTTATGATTTTGATTGTATATATAATATATTTAATCAAGGATAGCGCACCTTTTTTTTGAATTTTCGGATATTATACAAGTATTAACGATTGGTTTGTGATTGGTAGAACTTACCAATGTATAGTATATCCAAATCATAACTCTGCCCAATATTAAAAAGTTGGCAACAAGGAAAATAGAGAAGGGTAGCTTCCAGTTGTTTTTCCAAATTTTTCCTTTCCCTTTTTTGAGCTGAGGTTATTTTTGTTCAAAATATTATTTTTACCTATTATTGAAAATATAAAATTATTGATTTATTTATAAATCCATCCCTCGAGTCCACGTTTTGCTAACCTACCCAGTATATTTTGTATCAGTTCTAATACAGATAATAACTATAGTATAAATTATTTTTAATAATTAATTAATTAACACAATATAAATATATAGTAAAGTATGACAACCAACTCTGTACTCCCTAACTAGGTATGTAATGAGATGATGAGGGGATGTGCTTTTATCTGATGTTATAATTAAAATTCTCTCATTTTGTGTATATTGATCTTCATGAACTTTATTATTCCATTTTTATAAAATATTTATTTATTTATTTGTTTTTGATGTTTCTAGTCTTTTAGAACATATGTAATCGATTCAATGACTTATTATAGTTGTCGATTTCAATGTAATTAATTCCCTGACAATTATTACTTTTTTTCTTTTAAATTATATCTGAAAAATTTAAAATTGTAATTGTAATGTTCATTTTCATCGTATTATCAATTTAATCTATTTTTTTGTGTTTATTTATGAAAACTTAAATTGGAATTACATTTTCTTTCCGAATCAATGTTCAGTTTTTCTTATATAACTATATATATATTTTTGAGATAATCATTATGAAATTTTATCCTATTTTATTTTTGTATGGAAAAATTTAAGTGATTACAAAATGTGTTACTTTTGACTGTTTGAAGTTTTTATAATAGTTTTAAATGATAATTAAATTGTTAAATAAAAAAAGTAGCCACTAGATGGTTAAATAAAATCATTTCATTTAATTATATGTATTTCTTAAATATATAATATGAATTATGGGATTCACTTTAGTGTAAAAGTGTAGTAATTTTGAGGTGCAATGCCGACAAAGACATATTGAGGTTTATACTATATTAGTATTGATTAAATAATAATTAATACTCGAGTCAAGTTCAAGTCCATTCCAAAATGACTCAGGTCTCATGCTATGGTATTAGTTGCTACAAATTTAGTGTTCTATCCTTTACAAATTTTTAATGCCACTCAAAAATAATAATAAAAATAATTTATTCTTAAGTAAAACATCAAAATAATAAGTTACATTCCGCCCCTTCAAATGTGATGGGCTGAAATTCTGCCTTAATTAAAGGGTACCATATTTATTTATGACATCATCTCGGGCGTGCGTGTCAGCTGGACCCTTTTTATCCATCATTACTAATGAGTCATTAGTAATGATGGATAAAAAGGGTCCAGCTGACATGCAAAAAAAGGACGGTTATTGGCAACATTTGTCTTTTCAAACTTCTTTTTCTTTCTTTCTAAAACATCAAAATAATAATATGCATTCCGCCCCCTCAAATGTGATCGGCTGAAATTCTGCCTTACTTCAAGGGTACCATGTTTATTTATGACATCATCTCGGGCGTGCGTGTCAGCTGGACCCTTTTTATCCATCACTGCTAATGACTAATGTAATAAATTTTAAAGAAAGATTTATTAAAGCACACTACATATTTTACGTCATTGGCAAATAAACAATGACGTATTAATGCTATGTAAACAGACCCTATATATGACATTAATTGACTTATTTAACAAAGTATTGTTAGAATTTGAAAGAGCCTACTTAGTTACTTTGTAGCTTTATAAAGGTAATTTATGATGACTATCTCTTTGTTTTTAAGATAATTAGGACACAATTCATTATTATATCAATGTTAAGCATATTTTTTATACATATATCAAAAAGTCATTAATAAATGAGATACCAATAATATATTAACTAATAAACGAGAAATAACGTTGTGTAATGAAAAATGATTTTTTACTTGTCTTCAGTGAAAAGCCTTTATTTTTTTTAACAATTTATACATTACACAACTAAAAGAAGTAATTTCATTTGGGGTTTTGAGATCCAATGATATCTTTTATTGTGTATCTGAAAATGTTATGGGTTCATGAATTATATAATTCATGAACCCATTTTACCCATTCTTAGGATATGTGTATGATGATGGGAAGTTGTTAAAGTTGGTGAAAAGTCTATCTTTTGAAATCCATATCCATTGGTTCTTTTAAAAAGAATAGAGGAGATATTTTTGGAGATTATTATTCATCGTTCAAGACTTGATTGTTTAAAAATACCCCAAAATCATTATATTGAAAGATATACGAATGACATTGATCGCCTTTCTTCCCCATTTTTCATTTTATATAACAATTTTACTGAAAGAATAATAAATAAGGACACAAAAACGACTACTGAAATAGTTATTTTTGTTGAACAAACTCCAAATATTCTGCTACTTTTTAGTGAGATTGAAACACTTTTACAGATATATGTAACTGTACTTACGATTGAGAAACTTTGCTAGGCAGTAAAGTTTCTCAATCGTAGAGAGGGGCTTACCTTGGCAAATTAATAAACACATATACTCATTATAATTTCCAAGTTTATTATAAGTTAAATATATAGAAATTGGCTCGTACACACATTGATGTGTATAATTAAACATTTTATAAACAATAAATTGTATTTATAATGTATCTTTGGACTGTTTTACACTGAACACTGAAGAATTAAAAGCTTCAACAGAAGTAGAGGAAGTCAACAATTTGAAAAGTCGAGCCATTGTTATTTCTATCGGGATCATTTTCGAACTCAAACTGAACTCCATCTATCATCAATCTCTATTGTCCGTCTTTTTCACTATTAACTCTCAGGTTTAATAATGATTTGTCATATTCAAGGAAGACTCAATAAAGGGTCATTGGTTCTATTGAAACGGGCTCATCAAAGTAGTTCGTTGAACGTGTATCCTTTGGAATATATTGCATCAAATGTTCTAGAAGGTAAAGACTTTTCTTGCTCTCTTAGGTTGGGATCAACCTTTTCCAGGCACATGCTCCGAGTTACATTTAGACCTTCGTCAAACAACTCCAAATTGTAAAGCCATGGAACTTGATGGGTTTATCCACCATAAATCCAATTGAGCGAGTTAAGGCCTTAAGACCTTATGATAATGAATACTTATCATTAGATCTAAATCTATAACTCATACGTTCTCTGCCTAGAATACAAAAACCAGTTGAGATCCTGTACTGGCATTTCGTGATGTATTTAAGGGCATTCCTCACCTCTTCATCATTAAGTGGCACTCATGGAACTACTTCATCCACAAACTCTGAAGTAGATAAAAGAGGGAAAGTAGAGAGCTTGCCCAAGGATCCCTCTCCTGTCTTTATTCTTCTCTTTCGTCATGGATGATGTCTAATGGAGGGTAGTTCTAAAAACATCCATCATAATTAAATCAGAGGACAAAGGGTCATTCAACGCATTGTTGTCTTTGATTCCAAGGACAGAATCAGAGGTCGATATGGATTGAGTAAAATACGATTCTTAAACCAAGGAACTAAATGGATTACACCATATCTTTATTTTGGACATCCTCCATGAACAAAATGCATTTGTCTTTGAGTGTGGATAAGTCATACTTCTCAGCAGAGTAGAGAAGAGGAACCACATTTCCAAGGCTCAACGCTACCTCATCCGTATGAACCCATCTCAAGAATTCTCTGAATATAGAGGGAGTCACATCCGGAACCTCGATCACAAGCTCGTTATTGCCCTCCTTCCTTGATTTCTTAAAGTCTCTTGCGAACATCCGTTCAAATACAGGACTGGCAGATCCAAGAATGCATTTATGAGCCGCAATCCTCCCTGGAGACTTTTCCTTGTTCCTCCCAACCAGAAAGGTAACATCAGACATAAGCCTCGACTCCAAGAAGTGTTGATTCTGACTCAAAACTGTTGATTGTGTGATTGCCATCTTTGTTTTGATGAATTGAAATCTTATTAAAATGTGAATTTTCCACTAATTTCTGCTTCATTTTATACGTCCAAAATTATCTTATCATCATTACCTTCTTCTCTCTTTGCCTAGCTATTTAACTTTAAATTTATCAGTATTTTTATGTGTACAGTTACCAGGAGAGTTGTTTATTTGATTTACTCTTTTATATATATAAAAAATGAATCGTTTTTTTTTAATTGACTTATAATCTAAATGTAAAAATCAATCTATGTATGTACCTATGTTCACGCTTGATCATAATAAAAAATATCGGCATTCATCTGAAAAAGGTTGTAAGCTATTAAATATTTAATTTAGTGGATAATGTATGCCAAAAACCTGTTTTCTCGAGAGTCCTAAGATGGGTCAACTTTATTTATTAATACATTACATAGGTATATAGGATTCAAAATACTTTGTATTGTATAAAAACAATGCATAGATGGCTCTAAAAATCAACAATCGACTTCCAAGTAGATAAGAGTAAAAGAACTGTCGATCATAGGTGAAATTACATTTTTTTTTGTAAAATAAAATGTAAAACTTCCGTTGACTTATATCTATTTTTTTATTGTCAAGTTTGATTTATAGACAATCAAATTGAAATCTTGGGTCATCAAACGCCAAAGAGACCATTTTTTTAAAAATCTGCTTTTAAAATGTTCTATGCAATTATTAAGAATGTTCAACACAGCACCATCAAGCATTGAAGTCGTCGCTTTGATTGAGTACCAACATTATCTTTATTATTACAGCCGAATGGTAGAAACTCCTTCCTTGTCACTTTCTTTGGTAATGAATGTAACAAGGTCTACAGGATTGCATAGAAAATTAATATTTAGATTTCCGCCATACTTCAAGACACTTCAGAGCTGACTCCGTCCACATTTTTCTGATAGATTTAATTTTTTAAAGTTTTCACTTCTGAATGATAAATCACCTCCAAAATTCACTCTATTTTGTTCCTACTTTCAACTTTGAAGATTCAACGTAATTGTAAAGATTCATTTCTATTAAACCACATCTTAATCAATTTTTACATGGATGTAAATATTCCATCCCAACATTTTAAGACAATTTTACTCAGGTGATTTGATTATTTAACCATTAATGTTAAGAATGTCTCAAAAAAACATCGTTTATATGATGGATTTTATTTTGGGCAAGTATAGGTGGCAATTAACAACACAATGAGAAATTCAGCAATGATATTGCCAGTTCTTCCCTAAATTCCCTTATTCTGGTGTTCGATGATGTTACCTTTTTATACATAACAAACGAATTTACCATAGAAACTCCAAACAATAATTCAAATTACTAGTTTTCGGTATCATTTTATCCCTTTTCCTAAGACTGAAGCGTATGAAGCCATTTGATCACAAAGATCAATGCCTGCCTTTCCTCTATTGTAGTCGATGATTACTATTGACTTACTTTTTTTTATGTTTTGAGCATTAGGATACTTTTTGTTCACTTCAGCCATTTCAGGTTTGTGCTTTTTAGTAAGCAGTCTTACATCTCGAGTGTCTTTCCATTTCATCACTAAAATTCCATGTTCTTCTTCTTAATAAGTCAGTTCACCCTTCTTTAATTTCTTATCGAAGACTTCTTTCGGTATATATTTTCTATTTGCACATGCAAAAGTCCGAAATAAGCTCATGAATATTACAATCACTGTCACTACTATCAATATCGTCACTAGAACTATCACTTGCATTAAGCAATTTTTCTATATCTTCTCTTTATAAACTTGACATAATTAAGGGTGTTAACAAACTAAATTGAAATTATCAAAAATAATGCAACTTTATTAGTAATAAAGGATATTTAGAACAAAAAAACTGCAACGCAATTAATAACAAAAAAAATTCAGAACCAAAAAAAATGCAACGAAATCACTAACAAAGAAAATTTAGAACAAAAAAAAAATGCAACGCAATTAATTTTTTTTTTTAAATATTTGTAAAATTTTCGTGTATTATGTCACTCATATGTGAGTGACATGGTACATGAGGAAAAAATTATCCTCATAGCATAATGTCACTCATTTTTTAAATTTTAAATTTATTAAGTCGATTTTAGATTTAAGATATGGTACTTTTAAACATGACAAAAGACATCTTTCAAATATCCTACTATAGTGCAAGCTCTGGCTAAGTAAAAAAATCTTATTAGCAGTATAAATCTTCCTGAAATATCACATCTTGCTTCGTATTAATGAATAAAATAATATATTTATTCCATACTCTACGTGAATTGGTTCATTCATGGAATGAATGTTCGAATATCTGATATAACCATATGATATCTAATTGAAATAATGGAATGTTATTCCATTTTTAAGTTATCATCTTATAAGTTTTAGGCCTTTCTTTGGAGTACTCGTTATTAAGTGCCCTGTTCATGCTAATTTCTTCTTTTTCGCCACATACTATGTGAACGATGATAATATATTAAACATTATTTTTCATCAACGAAAATGTTTCTTTTGTACCTGTAGCAAACGGTATAGTAACTATTAAGTGAAATCTATAATTCATATTACATATTAAAGAAATACATAAATAAAATTATCTAATTTCATCATAATCAGCTCTAGTGCCGACTTTTTTTATTCAACTATTTTATCATCATTTAAAATAATCATAACAACTGCAAATAATCAAAATGAATATGGTCATTTTAATTTTTCTAAGAAAAAAATAAAATAAGGCAACATTCCATTATATCAATTACATATAATATATGGTTAAATCAGAAAAACTGAATATTGATTCGGAAAGAAAGTGTGATTACAAATTAAGCTTTTATATGCAAATCAAAAAAAAAAAAATTGACATTAATTTGAATTGATAACACGATGAAAATGTTCCTTAAAAATGGTCAGTATAACAATTTTAAATATTTCAGATATAATTTGAAAGAAAAAAAGAAATATTTTAAAATATTGATTTCAATACAGTTAATTCAACTACATAAATTGAAATCGATATGGTGACTACAATAACGAGTCGCTCACTGAATCGATTACATGTACTTTCCAAAGAAATAGAAAACATCAAAAAATAATAAATAAAAAAATATGATAAACAAATGGAATAATGAAATTCATAAAGACCAATATACTAGAGATGTGCTATACTTTCATTTTACAGACAATGCCATCTGTTCTGTGATGAAAGATAGCCTTGATTTTTGAGCTGGCTGGCTCCAAATCTGGGGATTCTAGTAGTCTGTGCAACAGGTTATGACTTCCTATGTCTTATCTTTGCTCTAATGCTCCTTTAATCCTAGATATATAGTAGCTATATTGATTACTTATGTAACCGATTTGATCTTATCCTGTGATTATGTACATGGACACTAGTACTGATCTTGTGATGTCCTTGAAAAACTTTGAAGGTGGGGTTGTCTGCAATTTCAAGGCCCTTGTACTCAGTAGTTTCAAGCTAGACAAGGGACATTTTGGGTGACATAAGAGGAAATACTGAAGGTATTGTCATCCATGAAAATGTCACATGTTTGTACCTCTTCTTCCATGAACATCTCAACCTCGATTATGCTTTGATGCTCATTTTTTAGTTGGAGTCTTTGGCTACTTGTTAAAGCTAGGGTGGGTCTTGGCGGTGGTAGATTGTTATTGATATTGTGCAGATGACCTCTAGTTTTTTTTCTCAACTTTTGATCTTGGATCTTGCCTTTTCCCATTATGATTGAAGCTTTTGATTGGGGGGGGGGCACATTGATGCCTGTAAAAGCTTATGTCCGAGATCTTGAGGATATTATTATATAAAACATTTGGAACTAGCATGCTGCATGCGTTTCTTCCCCTCAGAGGGCAGTCCAGAGCGAAGCATAGAAACGTCCATGGTTTTATCGTGAAAAGTGGGGCAGAAGACATGACGGACCCTCCTTTTTCAGAGACTTAAGAATTACGCTCACGCAATGAGGTAATATTTTCCTCCTCGATTCGCGGGAGAATTCGTGTATTCATAACAAAAAAATCAAATTATTTCTTTCAATTATTAAGCAAAACGACGATGGATGATGACGACGCTACTCGTGTTGAATCCTTGGTTTCTCTTATTATCGAAGCATTGGACTCTGATAAAATCCAATGTGGTTTATCTTACATATCCGAAATAGGGAAAGCCCTTCGATTCCTTGATTTTAAGGATACAATTCATCTCGACTATACAAAGGTACTATTCTACTGATTAATTAATTTATTATCTACACATTATAATTTATAGGTGTAGTAGTAAAGCAATGTACCTTCCAAGTTTCGATTGATTTTTTATTTACCTAGGTGGCTTTGAGCCAATTACATCCTGATAAAGTTATCGTTATATGTGAGCACACCAAAATCCGGAATGCAACTATAAAAGTCCTTGGTATAAGAGGCATAAAGGCTGTCGAAATACCCATTCCCTCTGACGACTATGACGAAGTTGAAATTACGAAGCGCATCAGAACCCTTTCTAATACTTATCCTTTTAAAGTAGATCTTAAAGAAACTCCTCTTGCATTTAATTCATTTAAATATTTGGATGCAAATATGTGCGATGATGACCTCCTTTCTGAGATGTATGAAGTGTCTTTTCATCCTTTGGAAGAGTATATGACTCTGGAAGAGCGTGCCATTCAATCTCTGGATCTATTTAGTGAGATTCCTGGAAATCTGTCTCTTTATAAATTATTGAACAAGTGTCGAACGCGTGGAGGAGAGCGTTTACTCAAGGATTGGATTCGGCAGCCTTTAAAGGACGAAGAAAGGATACGAGAAAGATTGGATCTTGTTGAGTTATTTGTTAACAACACAGATTTGAGGGATACTCTGCACAATGAATCTCTTCGAAAAATTCCAGATTTTGAAAACTTGTCAGTTCGCTTAGCTAAAAAGAATTGTAAATTGCCTCAATTATTTAACATTTTCACGGGTGTACATGAAACTAAAAGGATTATAGAACATCTTGAATCTCTATCAGAGAAGTGCTTGGAGACTCATTTTCTCAATACATTAAAGTCAAATGTTGACAAAATGAAAGGATATCAAGCCATGATAAATAAGTCTCTTGATTTTGAGGCCATAAACGATGGGGAATTCTTTATTAAACCTTCGTTTGATGAAGGAATGGTAGAGTTGAGAAATCAAATGAAGGACTTGAGAGCAGAAATGGAATCAGAAAGTGATGCGGTCATTACGGATCTAGAAATGGATTCTACAAAACATATGAAATTGGAGTATAGTGATACCAATGGCTATCATTTTAGAGTTACTCTAAAATATGAAATGTGCCTTCGAGACAGGGAGGACAATTATAATATTATTGAAGCGGCAAAAAATGGAATTAAATTCCAGACCAAGGCTTTAACGAGAATGAGTGAAGACTATGAAGCAATGAAGGCACAGTACAATATACATCAAGAGAGGATCGTTGAAGAAATACTGGACATAGCTTTTGGCTATTCAAAGTTCTTATTTCGTCTAGGACAAAATCTTTCTAAGCTTGACGTTTTAGTTTCATTTGCTACGGCAGCTCTTGCATCACCTATCCCTTATATTAAGCCAACTATTAATGATCCTAGTAATCATAGAATCATTAAGATGACGGGAGTAAGACATCCAATCCTGGAAATAGCTGCTTGTATGTCATCATATATTCCTAATGACATACATTTTGACTCAATGAAGAATCGGTTTCACATTCTAACTGGACCAAATTTGGGAGGTAAGAGCACTTACATGAGGAGTATTGCAGTTTCTTTGATAATGGCTCAAATTGGATGCTTTGTACCATGTGATGAAGCCAAAATTTCAATTGTAGACAAAGTTCTTGTCAGAGTCGGGGCCGAAGACCGTCAATTTGAGGGTGTTTCCACTTTCATGGCAGAAATGTTGGACGTTGGGAACATACTCCGTAATGCAACAAGCAAGAGCTTAGCAATCATAGACGAAATCGGGCGTGGAACGTCTACATACGACGGAATCGGTGTCGCTTATGCTGTTGCCAATAAAATCATAATGGAGCTGAAAATCTTTACTATTTTTGCCACCCATTTTTTTGAGATTACGGAGTTAGGGGATATTCATGAATCTGTTAGGAATTATCACGTCTCTGCAGATACAGAGTCTGGAGTATTTACCTTATTGTATAAAGTTTTGGAAGGAAAGTGTAACAAAAGCTTTGGGATTGAGGTAGCCAAGTTATGTAAGCTCCCGGAGAAGGTAATTAAAGAATCTGAAGAAACTTTAGAGAAATATGAGAGGAACCACAATATTGCCAATATGTTAAATTTAGACGACGATCAACTTATTGAGCTTGAAAATATCCTTTCATCATTACCATCTGATTTTGAAGAAAGGAAACAGTGCCTCACAAATATCAAGGAGAAGTTCTTTACAGAAGAAAAGTGGGAAAAATTGATGAACAAAATTAAATTTGACCTATGATTTTTTTAAAAGGATTATTCTCCCCCCCCCCCCCCCCTCCTTAATTAGTATATATGTGATTGTGACTTTGAATTTAGGAATTTTTTGATCTCACTCTGAGCTTTTTTAATTGTGCAGTTGCATTGATAAAATTCCTACCAATATTAATACAGAAATTATTCGCTCTAAAGTATTTTTTCATTGTGTAAAACATAAAATATATAGGGTGATAAAATTATATTAATGTATGTACATTGTATAGCTGCCTTTATTCAACATTACTAGAATTTCTCCAATAGAGACACCAAATAAGGTATCTGTGCACTGTCCAACAAGGCTGTATGCCTCTTGTAAAACACTGGACAATCAATACTCACACACTCGTTATTGAATTTGTTCAACTGAGTACATTTCAAACATTGAAGCATGGCTTGAGAGAGCTCTTCACTCCATTTACTCTTTTTTCTATGGAGTGTAATTGCAGAGCTTTGGGGGTTGAGATTACACGTAGAGCAAATTCCTTCAGGATCGGACATGCTTTTATCACATACAGCACAGAAGAAAGCCGTGAAATATCTTAGAATATCTCCTTTGTCCCTACCACCATCCTCTAGTCCCGTAAAGCGAGGCTTAAATCCCTTTGGTAAGTCGTTATACCATGTATGTACATCTGCTCCTAATAGCGAAAAACATCGATCCAAAGGCGGTGCAATCACTTTGGAAACATAATACATAGAGTTAGGTCTTAAACCAGACTCCATGACTTCTTGAGGTGATCGAACGGATTGAATCAAAGGGCGACCCGGTTCTCCATATATTATTATGTAGGGTACTCTTTGTCCTGTTCGTGGTACGTTCATTCTATCCTTTTTCATTAGGCGCCTGTACAAAAATATTATATTCATAATAGACATTAACAATAATTATCATTAATTAATACCAACCTTGTTAATTCTAGTGCAGGAACACATGCTCCAGGCCGATATCCTTTCAAACCCCTAAATTCTTTTGCAAATGTTAGATCTTGTAGAGGAATTCTACTTGAGAGCACCTTTTGAAATTGCCTTTGCGCATAATTTTTGATTCGTGTTACGTCTTTTGTTTCGAATAAAATTCGAAGTGACTTCTCAAGTATCTAGGAAAGAGATATACATATAAAAGTCACAGTAGAAAAGACTACATAATGTAACCTTTAGCTAGTAGCAACAAACCTTGGACTTTACTTGAACCACAACTCATTAAAAAAGATGTGAACAAATAATGCAAATAAGTCATTAAATATAATTATTATTAATATTCCTACCACTAAGTTTATTTAGCATTTATACTATAAGGTACAATACATAAACTAATGGGTAGCTTGTTTGAGAATAAGTAATTATATCATAATAAATGAGTGTAACAATGCAGTACATGAAACGATCCCTATTTATTGAATAAAAAAAAAGAAATTTATGCAAACAAAATAAGAGAAGACAATGTAAAAAGATCCAATTTGTGAATATTAGAAATGTATTTGAATATAATGAGGCGCGTTCTATCCCGTTCTAAGGTCACCTAATGACCGTACTTTTGGAACTCCCAATCCCGATTATCCAAAGGACACACTTGACGTGTTTTGAGCCAACGCGAAATGCAATGAAAATGAAAAGCATGGTTACATACGCCCCAAGCTACAGTGCATTCGTCAGAGGTAGCAGAGGCCTGGTTTGCCTGGCACTCGATGCAGAGATCCATGATGTGATTTCGACAAATCGCACAATTATCAACGACGATATCCCAGGCCCAGAGTGCTACTGCATTCCACTTCTTGACTTCGAATCTTTTCTTATCGCTCCGACATCCACTAGATGTTGGGATTTGATCCTCATGATCCACTTCCATGGACATTTTGTGGGAATGAGAGAGAGAGAGAGAGAGAGAGAGAGCAATTTAATTAATATTATGTAGATCTACGGAGCAATTGCAACTGTCTATAAAGACATAGGTTTAAGCAATCACTCAATAATTTGCATGGAGTTGAATGCGCTCTCATGACGTCATTGGAAACGTTCTTCAACAAATCACTTGGTTCACTCATTTTATAAAGCTCCTTACAATCATGCTCGTGAATTCATGATTGAAGGGAATTAAATGATGGAGGATCCTTTCAACGTACTGGAGCTGTTTAGCGGCATCGGAGGAATGCGATATGCTCTTGATAAGGCTCTCGAAGGAAGGGGAAAAGAAGCTGTTTATGAGGCCTTGGAAATCAATCCTTCCGCAGTAGAGGTCTACTCTCACAACTTCCAACCCATACGTACTAAAAACGTTCAAGGACTCTCCAAAATGGGCTTGAGGCAGGATATAAGTATTTTATTTTTAGTTCTATTGACGTTCTCATTCAGTACTTCAAATACTTGTATGTAATTGACTAGTACGAAGTTTTAACTCATCAATGCAATGTTTTCAGATCTTATGACATTCTTCTCATGAGTCCACCTTGTCAGCCTTTCACGCGTCAGGGACATCAACGGGGTCTTGAAGATAATCGAAGTGAGCCCTTTATCGAAGTCATGAATATGATTCCTAAACTGACGAATCTGAAGGGGGTTCTCCTGGAAAATGTTGCAGGTTTTGAAACGTCCAAGGCACACTCTCTACTCTTATCTACTTTTTCAAATTGGAAAATAAGGGAATTCCTCATATGTCCAACTTCATTCGGTATTCCCAACTCACGTCTAAGATACTACTTCTGTGCCGTTAAATCAGAGCAAGACTTTACATTCGGATCTCAAAATGAAATAATGACCAATATACCTGAACAAATGACAACTATTATCTCCATCGGAGATTTCTTAAAGGAAATAACGCCTTCGAACGCAACTGAAGACTACCTCCTAAGTGATAAAATTTTAAAGAAATACGGAGACGTTTTAGATATCGCCACTTCCAATTCTGTTAGAACATGTTGCTTTACAAAAAGTTATGCTCGCTATATGCAAGGCACCGGATCAGTTTTCACCCCTTTGACGAAAGAAGATATTAAAAGAATTTATATGGATGCTAATTCAAACCCAGATCAATATCTGGACTATTTGAAGAAGCTTCAACTACGTTATTTTTCACCGGAAGAGATTGGAGCACTAATGGGCTTTCCTACTGTGTACTTTGAATTTCCAAACTCAATATCGATTGCTAGTCGTTACAAACTATTAGGCAATAGCCTTAACGTCCAGGTTGTTGCTTATCTTTTGGGCCACATACTAAATCTTTTAAAAGTGTAAAATTACCTTTGCTACTGCTGGACAGCCATCTCTGCGAACGGTTTCTATACCTTTGGCATCGTATATTGGCTCTAATTGGTCTCTGCTTTCATACATGTAGCCGACGTATCTCTTTTTGGTTTGCAGGATACAACCCATATATACCTGAAATTGTTATATTAATTTAATGTATGAATAATATTAGACTAATAACATGAGTATTACTTTTTCAAATTTAAGTTTCACTGGCTTTGGATTGTCCAATGTGACTGCTTTTGCCATTTCATCGCCGATATCAAAAGCCTCTTCCTTTGAACGACCTTTGAGTAAAACAAAAACAGAGTCTGTGTCTCCATACACCACTCTTCCATTCCAACTTGGATGGTTTTCTATTAATTTAATACATCTTTCTAATGTCTCTCTACCTTTACTCACCACACTATCCCCGACCTTGAAAAAAATATTATAAAAGCCCTTTAAAATAATCATATTTTGTAACACACTTCAATACATGGCATTCTTCCTGAAAAGTTTGCAGATGTGTAACCATAAGTGACATTTGCTATTAATTTTAGCCCTAATTGTCTAGCGTGTAATGTTCTTTTAAGTATATTGTCATCTCGATATAATTTCATTGATCTCTTTACCATAACTCTTGTATCCAATATTTTATGAAGCATCTCTGGTAGGATTCCCTTCCTCACAGACGCTTTCAAAAAAGCAATTCCTCCTGGTGAAAAGGTCAAATGATCTTCAAGTCGAGCTAGCTCTGATAATGTCGGATGTGGAAGCACACTGCATCCAAATTCGTAGCTATCCTCATTATCTTGACTTTCTAACACACGACCCAAACAAGTTGTAAAACAGTAATTGTAAGCCATGATAATTGAAGGGTACAAGCTTTGAAAATCTAAGACAATAACTGGATCAGTGTAAAACTTTGACTCAGGCTCCATTACTAAAGGAATGTATTCCCCTGATCTCATTCGTGCTCTTTGACGAACTGAGGGAGATAAGGATATATAGTTTTGGGATTTTGCTAAGCGTAGCATCATTGATTCCACTCTGAATTGAGATCCTCTGGAAATTACTTCATAGAATTGAATACCGAAAAGACGTGATAATTCAGAGTTACGCCCAAATAAATCTAATTGCTCAAGGATCGAGACGTTCCCTTCAACTCGTTTTATATAATACTCTGTAACTTTCCACCGATTACAACTATAGTTCCACCATGAACTCAACATTTCATGGTCATATTTCGGAACACGCTTATGCAGAATATGAAACATCATGTTTTCGAATGTATAACTATATAGAGATGCTTCTGAGCGAAGGAGTTTCCAAATATTAAGAATAATTCGACCTTCAATTTTAAGGTCTATTTCATTTTCAATTTCTCTTTCATTTTGCTCAATATTTTTTTGATCTTGATCCTTAATTATTCGTGATAGAGCTGATATTAGATCTATGTTGATAAATCTAGCTCTTTTGATGATATAGCCCCAAGATAATTGCTGTGTTTCATAACCAGTCATCATGTCTGGATCGTATTCATGCACCATCTTCACAAAATCATTTATTAAATTATATTCTGAAGAAGAAAAACCGATCTTGATGTTCTCCAAGTTTGCTTCTAATTTGTTTTGATCCTCCGTACCAAGAATCTGAATTCCTATAAAATATAAAATTGAGCTCGGTAAAAACATATTTAAATCAAGCATTTGCATACCTGTTAAGTGAGTTTTTCCGCTAGATTCTGGTATATCATTTATTATGTGATAGAAAATAGCTCCTATCTTGTCAAATTCTGGGTCTGGTTTTAACTTAGGACGAGTTTGTACGTATACTTCTACAGACATAATGGTTAAATGTTGATACTAAAATAATTTTAATAAATGGATGAATTTAGAAAATATAAGTACAAACCCTATGGAAAGTATGAGCGTTTTGTAAATTATTTAATGGAATTGCAGGACGAATCGGTGGAGCATCAATTAATTGCGACTCAACCAATGAAGATTTTCGACTACTAAAAGACGAAAATTTTTTTCTATAGTTAGTATTCATAAGTTTTCTTCTTAATACAATAGAGGAACGTGAGAGTTGAGGAGTGGAGCATTCTACTTGACTTGATTGGATGATATCGTCCTCACCATCACTCATAAGAATATTTTTATTGTCTTTCAATTTATTTATGGGTGTAGTATCTGGAGTTTCAATGACACTCTTCTCTTGATATGTTACTGGACTAGGGGGTGAGCAAGATAATTCACTACCCAACGAATCCTCCGAATTTTGTCTCACTCTCAGTACACGAGTTGTGTTTAATTGAGTAGGCATCTCTTCTTCTTCCTCATTCGAATCATCCTGTTTAATGGATATTTCCTTATTCTTTGTTTCGAGTAATATTTTCTTTGCTCTAATCCAATTTGAAATATCCTTGTTCGACGGAGCCTGGTTAAGAGGTTGTAAAACTCTGAATTTCTTAGAAAACATGGTTCTAGCCTTTGAATCATCAACTCCATAAACATTTCTAACAGACTTGCGAATTCCATTGAGGGATTCATCTGATTCGAAACTTGAAATAAATTCAGGCCCATTGGACTTATCTTTTTCATTTAGGATAACAGATACTTTTTTAGATTTAGGAATACTGAAGTCAGAGAGAGATGCACTTATTTCTGAACTGAGAGGTCCACGAGTTGGAGGTTTAAGAACTTTTTGAGTTGTTTCAAACATGTCATCTTCTTCCTCATCACTTTCTCTAAATTTATAATGAGTCGCGGAAAAGTCATAGAAACTTTTGATGCGAGATGTTTGATTCAGCAATTGATTCGACTCCGTAAGCGAACTCTCATGTAAGCTTTTTTCGAATGGAGATGTGTCCCTATTTGGTGAAGACAGTACTGGATCATCTTCATCGTTTGAAATAGGAAGATTTCTTATGATATTAGCTTGTGAGTCTCGAGTAAGACTCCTAGAATGCGATGGAGTCTTCCTCAGTTTTTCCATTGTTGGACTATCTACCACCCCAATCTGTGTACATTTTTTATCTATAGGAGTTAGGACAACTGAAAGCTGTCTACACTTTAGCAGCTTCTCCATGTCGCGATCGCTTAAACTATCCTCCGCCCAATCTACAACAAACAATTAAAAGGTATTTTTAACAGAACTTCTAACATCGAATAACAACCTTTGTTCCCTGATGAGGACTTCCTCCTCTTTTGATGACTCGACATAACTAAAGGATCATGAATATTGTAAAATTTTGATCAAACTGGAATCTGGGGAAAGAAGTAATACTTAAAGTACATAATATGAGCGACTCCTTTTTTCTAATAAAATATAAGTTATTATATGTATATATATACATACATATATATATATATTATGAGTTTTTATTCATGGATAAAGTAACAAGCACGTTTTAACAGAATAATACAGCCCCAGATGTGTTTTTTTCTTCTAAATAAAATGTCTTAAAAAGTTATTTAGGGTCCATAAAGTAGGGAACATCTGGTTTTCCAGGTCTTGCCGTTAATACATCCACACCTTTATCCGTAACAATCATGGTTTGCTCAAATTGAGCAGACAGCTTGCCATCTGTAGTGACTGCAGTCCAACTATCCGGCCAGGTTTGATCTGACCAAATCCCTTGAGAAATCATGGGTTCTATTGTAAAAGCGTGTCCTGGTTTCATGAACCCAACTGCCTTGTTTTTAGCATAGTGAGGCACATTGGGTGCACAATGAAAGAGTCGATGAATACCATGTCCACAGTAGCCTCTAACTACACTGTAACCAGCATTTCCAGCATGTTTCTGAATCACATTCCCCACTTCTCTATATTTGACACCAGGTTTCACACATTCTTTCATGGCCTTATCCAGACATTCCCAAGTATTTAATACAAGAGCTTTGGCAGCAGGAGTGGGCTCTCCAGCAAAAAGAGTTTCATTTAAATCCCCATGGAAACCCCGATGATAGACTGTGACGTCTACATTAACAATGTCTCCTTTCTCCAAGACTCTCTTGTCTGGGATTCCATGGCAAATCACTTCATTAACGCTTGTGCAACAGGACTTGGGGAAGTTGTAGTATCCAAGAGGACTTGGATAGCAATCTCGCTCTACGCATGCCTCATGTACGACACGATCTATTTCATCCGTAGTAATTCCAGCATCTACCATAGCTGCTGCCTCATCTAAGACTTGTCTCCCAAGCCGACAAGACACTCGAAGAGCCTCGATTTCTTCCTCATCCAGGACGCGTACATACGTGTTACCCTTCATCTTGGTCTCACTTAGCGGAATACCATCCGGGTGCACGGCATAGTCAGGACGAGGAATACTCTCTGGTACAAGACGTTTGGGGGTCTGTGGGAAGGGTCGTAGCTTTCCAGTGAATTTATATCGGGGCCAGGGGTTGTACATGGATTCTTTGGCGAGTTTATGAAGGATTTTATGCGTGTCCCATGAGGATTTGAAACAAGGCTGCGAACAAAAGAAGGAACCGTCGCCAAGGCCCAGTTTGATGCAGTTTGGGCATTGAAGGCTTGCTGGTTTATTACAACCCACTGTCTCACAAGTCCGTTCCGACATCCTCCTACTCAACTCAATGAATCTAATAACTGTACCACCACAAGTATGAGGAAAATTATTTATGCTTCGCTATTAAATAGAGAGGAGCAGACGGGAGTCTTCAATTTAAATTTAGATCGCCAAACCTAGCACCGGTGTATTGTATCCTCACTACGTACTCCAGTTAGATGAATAAAAAAGATATATGTACATAAAAGAACTGTAGCTATCTGGCTAGGCAGCAATCCAATCTCCCCCAAATACTAACTCCAAACAGAAAACACCCATGAATCTTGAAATGATTCCAATATAATGAATACATATTTCTTTTTATAAATGTCATGTTGCAAATACTAATATTTTAAATCAAATGTAATACATAAAATTATTCAATATAGTTCCATGAGACAAAATGAGTATGCTATCCCTAGACATGAGCAAAATGTTGAATTAGTGTTGAGTTTAAGGAAGGAAAGAAAAATAACATTTAATACCTCGATTCTCATTTTTATTTCAATCTTCTCTGTATCTTTGAAGCGTCGAAATACTAAAAATTATAAGTAATTCAATTTCTGATTTAAGAAATCATGCCGAAAAAAATGTGTCGTACCTTCTCCTAGATTTCGGACAATTCAAATTTGCATCAGTCCTCTCAGTTTCTATCAGTAATTGAGTGTTATTGAATACAGTCGATAGTTTTGAACGGATAAAATTAAAGAGAGGTACCATACAGTCATTGGGGCAAGGTCACTCACCTCAACAAAATGGCTATCCCTTTATCTGCTGTAAATCATTTCGAGGTGTCTCATCTGTAAATCATAAGTGCTTACTCTCCTGTGATATTTTTAGTAATTGACGATTTATAGATAATTTTTAATATTCCAAAGCTGTTATTGGTATTATTTGAGCTGTACACGACGAGCTTTTTGGGATAAACACACTGTATTCCCACCTCAGGTGATTTTCATCATTTGACTCTTTTGATTTAAAGCAGCTGACTACGTGTTATGAGCTCAAAAAGGGTATTAATAATACCCTTGATTATGTCTTAGTTCTGACGAGCTTTTTGGAATAAAAAAAAACACTATGTACATATTTCCTGAAGCTGTTTTTCATGTTGACTCTTCTGATTTAAAGCAGCTAACTCATCGTGTTATGAACTCAAAAAGGGTATTATTATTATTTATGATTTTGATGTATAAAAAATATATTAAATCAAAGATTGCGCGCCCTTTTTTTGAATTTTGAACATATTACAAGTATTAACAATTGGTTTGTGATCGGTAGAATTTATAAATATATAGTATATCTAAATAATAAATTTATTTAATATTAACAAGTTGGCAACAAGGAAAATACAGAAGGGTAGCTACCATATGTTTTTAGAAATTTTTCCTTTCCCTTTTGTCAGTCGAGGTTGCGAGTGAACAAAAAGTTCGTCGTGTATATAAAGGAGAACAGCAGTTTGTAGCTCTGTAAAACGTCATGAGAGCTCAAGCTGTTTCCCTCTCAACATCCATCAAATTGTCAAAATTACCAGGTTGATTTTCTCTTTCTTTTTTTATTACAAGCCCGATTTGCATATTATTTACATTCCTACTCATAACCAGTGATGTAAAAAACGGCGATTTTTAAGCGTGTGAGTAGCTCCTCCCCTTGATGACGTCAAAAATGGTATGGTAAATATGAAAACCAGCTTATTTGCTGTCGATAGACGATATAATACTATGACTGTAGCCGTGACAGCCTTGCTCCAGGCTTAAGAGAGCTTTTCTTGGACTTAAAGTAATTAATTAAATTAAACTGATGTTTTATAAATATATTATTCAAATCAAAGTTGTAGATATTACTTTAAATAAACAGGAAATTTTCAAAATTTCAAAATCGGTAAATTAGCTTTGGATTTATTGCTATTTTTGTTTAAATTTCCTTATTTCTATTAATTTTTAAGAAAAATAAGTACATAAATGGTAATCTCTGCTCTGAATATATAATTATCTTCAAGTTTTTAGTTTGATAATAATGGTTACTTATTCATTAACAAAATAAAGCTTTAAGTTTATAGATATTTGCATATTTTAAATACAATTATTGAAGATTTAATAATGATATTTATTATTATTCTATCTTTTCTATAACTCAAGAAAATGGCTGAAAATATATTTAAAATGTCAACAAATGATACATTTTATAGGATAGAAGTATAAATATTCGACTCCATAAGGTCATTTCGAGAGATATTAACATTAAGAAAGTTTTCAATCGAAATCGAAGGAAAGGTTGTGTGATATTATCGTAACTTTTATAATAGATAATATTATACATTAATAATGTCAATAAGAACTGAGCGTGGAAGGGATTTTGTCAAAAAAAAGTTAATAACATGGCACTATTCTTCGTTAACTGTTCTACAATTTCTATATTTCTAAATTTTTTCCATTAACCCTATGTAAAATACGCAAATTGAGGTTAAATATTATAAAAATATCCAGCTAAATTATATTTAAGCTATAGTAATTGGCATTCATATATTTAGGGGAGGCGCTTCCTAAAATATGAAGAGAATAATAACATAACTCTTTTATAGTTTGAGTTTAGTGGGGGACTATTGTGAATCTACAAATCCACCGAAAAACGAATCCATCGTTTGATATCTTGAATTCGTTTCCTTGTTATTTTATTTTCAAATGAATATATCTAATAAACATTTGTCCTCCACTGGGAGTGTGACTATTGATTCTAAAACTTGTAACAATGTTAGAAATTTCTAAATATATTTGCTCATCACTTTTTTTCTAGTCTCTTTATGATTTTGTATAAAAACAATGCCCTGTATTTCTGGCACCAAGTCGGTTATATAAAATGCTGTCATCTAAATTATTATGTCTTTATATTTCATAGTCTTAATTTCTGATACTCATTCATCAGATAGTAGTGTTAGCCTAATATTAAATATTTAACATTTGTAATAGTTTTAATTAAAATTTAAGATAAACAGTTTGACTCGTTTTAATTAGACGAAGAATCCCCAAACGGCTCCTAATTAAACAAAAGAGTAAATTTTAATGTTAGAAATCTTCATTTATTGTTAAATATCATTTGACTTTATAATAAACTTATCTAAAAGTGCGGTTGAAAAGACAATGGTTTTTGTTAATTTTGACACGTTCTGTATTTAACTTATTATTTTAAAACATTAGCCCAAATTTTAATATGCAATTGTGGGAATAACTACACATTAAGTTTTAAATTTCATGGATGTATTATACAATGGAAAGATACTATGTTTCTGTATATTGTTAAATATAAAAGTTAAACGTAAAGAACCTTTCGTTAATTAAAAAATACAAAAAGAAATTATTGCTAGTATATACATTTTTCATTTTATTATGGTCAACATCTAGATACAGTGAGATATACGGGAAGAATAGTCTTTTTTTTTTTTGCTCGAAATTGAATGAAAATTTTCACGTTTAGATGGACAATTTCTTCAATGTTAAGGACTCTTATTGGGCGCTTGACATCTTGTTTGAAGACTGTGGGTCTCAGCTCTTGAATGCATTTTTTATGCATTTTATGTAATATTTAAGGAATTATTCAAGTACAAAGGATTTGGCCGACTTTTGGACCTACTTCGGCACCTTACGTCCCTAGGAGTCATTTTAGGTCAAAACAAAGACTAGAAATAGAGTTTGCATAAAATATTATAGCGAATCAAATTTTTTAATGCACAAAATTTGTATCCTTCTGGGCTTAAATTGAAGCTGAAGTTGGAAAAGGGGACAAAAAAGCTAAAAAAGGAGGGTCTGATTTCTCGAAAACTTAAGGACTCTCGAAATTTTTTTTTACAGATTTAAAATCAAAGTGCAAAATTAAATAACTTTTATTATACTTATAACCCTTAGGATTTTTGACTGTAGACCAGTGTTATTATGGAAAGTGTAATTATTAGATTGAAATAGTTTGATTGTTCTATTTTTTTTCCATAAATTAAATTAACTCTCCACTCTAATGTTAGATTTCATGGTATTAATATTACATAATACATTCTTACTACGCAAATTTAATTTTCTTGTTCTAATAGATGAACATCGCTTATCACTTTGTCGATGTTTATACGTAAAATATATTCGTTGGCCACTTATTAAATAGCCAATGTGTCCCACCAAATGATGATGTGTCCACCTTTATAATATGTTGAAATTGCACCCCCCCCTCCTAAGAACACAGAGTAAATTATCACCTTGAACCTCTAAATACACGGTATGATTTTATGGATAGGAATGTAAATCATATGCAATTCGGGCGTGTTATAAAAAAAGAAAGAGAAAATCAACCTGGCAACCCTGACAATTTAATGAATGTCGAGGGGGGAAGCAGCTTGAGCTGTCATGACGTTTTACTGAGCTACAAGCTGCTATTCTCCATTATATATACAACAATAAATAATAACATAGATGAGAGGCAGAAAATTAATTGAAATTAATGTCAGGAAATTATATATTTTTAACTAATAATAATTATACGAGGACTTGAGCCCTTTTTGTTTACATTTTATTTGCTTTATTAAACTTAATGCATGTATTCCTTCATGCGACATCTTTACTATCAGGTAGATGTTCTCCCCTCAGTAATATTGGAAAAATGATAACAGCTTTGGAAAACAAAAAGATCTGTTTGAAGAGCCAACTCCACTTTTTTATCACACGCCCGAATTGCATATGATTTTCATTCCTATTTATGGATTTTTGTCACAAACTAATAAAATATTTATATTTGTAATACTTTGTGCCTTCGCAACCTCGACTCTCAAAAGATAAAGGAAAAATTTGGAAAAATGTATATTACTTTTTAATATTGGGCAGAGTTATTATTTAGATATACTATACATTGATAAATTCAAACTATAACAAACCAACCGATAATATTTGTATAATAATCAAAAATTCAAAAAAAGGCACAAAATCCTTGATTTAATATATTTTATATATATCAAAAATCATTAATAATAATAATATCCTTTTTGAGTTCATAACACGATGAGTCAGCTGCTTTAAATCAGAAGAGTCAACTCATGAAAAACAGCTTCAGGAAATATGTACATAGTGTTTTTTTTTATTCCAAAAAGCTCGTCAGAACTAAGACATAATCAACAAACGAATAAGTAAACAACAACAAGGCTCATGACTAGGAATGAAAATCATATGCAATTCGGGCGTGTGATAAAAAAGTGGAGTTGGCTCTTCAAACAGATCTTTTTGTTTTCCAAAGCTGTTATCATTTTTCCAATATTACTGAGGGGAGAACATCTACCTGATAGTAAAGATGTCGCATGAAGGAATACATGCATTAAGTTTAATAAAGCAAATAAAATGTAAACAAAAAGGGCTCAAGCCTATTAGTTAAAAATATATAATTTCCTGACATTAATTTCAGTTAATTTTCTGCCTCTCATCTATGTTATTATTTATTGTTGTATATATAATGGAGAATAGCAGCTTGTAGCTCAGTAAAACGTCATGACAGCTCAAGCTGTTTCCCCCCTCGACATTCATTAAATTGTCAGGGTTGCCAGGTTGATTTTCTCTTTCTTTTTTTATAACACGCCCGAATTGCATATGATTTACATTCCTACTCATGACGTTATATTCTAAATAGCCAATAGGAATGAGCAAATTGACAGAACAAACTAATAATCAAATTAGCTGCAAGATGGTGCAGATGTATTCGTTTATATTATATACATAGTAGACAAAAAAATAAGTCAATCCTGACGAATTTAGCAATTTAATTAACCATGACAAAAATATCTGGATCTAGGGGGGAGAGCGTGAGGTTCCACAAAAGAAGGATACTCATGTTTATCAATTGTTACCAAGGTGGATAGAGGAATGATTCTTTGAGAAATTGTGAAAGGGATAAGGAAGGTTGAGAAGCCTTGGAATAATGAATGTAAGAAGAGTTCAGAAAATTAAATCTACAAACAACATGAAACCCTATTTCACTCTCCTGTTTCATGAATAATTGGATATTTCTCTGGATTGAGCCTTTCTTTATGTAACTTCTTTTTACTTCAAGACACATACACATACAAAGAAGAGAGAGAAAAATAAAACTTTTGTAGTATTAGCATATGGAAGATTAACATAATGCTGTGACATAAGTAAGAATAACTTTTTAATATAAATAAAAAAGAAGGTTGCGTTAGAAATATTAAATTAGAGGTATACAAAAATTTGACCCTGTATCTTCTTTTTTTTAAACTCCTCTTAAATTAATGAACAAACTAAGTAAAGAAAA
Organism: Lepeophtheirus nordmannii; assembly: GCA_963680855.1. Taxonomy (NCBI): domain Eukaryota; kingdom Metazoa; phylum Arthropoda; class Copepoda; order Siphonostomatoida; family Caligidae; genus Lepeophtheirus; species Lepeophtheirus nordmannii. The sequence goes on along the minus strand of OY804524.1, from coordinate 24,374,469 downwards.
AATGAGGCACTACTGAAATGATTATGAAATATTACTGCACCATGGTTTGTCTATATTTAGGAATGTAAAAAATATGCAAAATGCCACGTGCAAGATTTTGTGGAGTTGGCACTTTCAACAGTACTTTTTGTTTTCCAAAGCTATTATCATTTTTCCTTAATTACTGAGGGGAGAACATCTACCTGATAGTAAAGATCTCACATAATTTGTGTAATATGTGTAATATTCAGTTGAAAAACAATCAATTATATCAATAAAATACTTATTGGATTGAACTGTCGAATATCGATGTGAACATGTTTGGATTTACGACATTCCTTAATGTTTTCGACATTGCCTTAATGGACTACTCCAAATCCCTTGTTTCCTACTATGAGTAGGCAATCGCTCTAAGGACTTCTCCAAATCTATGGTCCTACGAAGAGATGACAAATGCTGTAATGGCCAACTTAAGCCATAATAAGTATTAAATGTTAGAAATAAAAGCTATAATTTCATAATGGGTATGAATTATATTAACTGTAGGATTTAAGATTTTTTAAATGTTTCCCTGGATACCTCCATTACTGAGATAATTTCATTATGGTCATTGTATATCTCCAATTTTGTTGGAGTCCGAGTTCTTTCTGATGATCATCGAATCCCTCATCCCCTTAATCGTATCGTGAATTATGGATTCTGTTGACATTTTCTTCAGTTATATGTATCCCTTGTTCCTCTCAATCACATGCAGATATTTACTTTTGAGTGATTCAAGTGTAATAACATGACATGATCGTGGAGATATCCTTTTGCTAAACTTATTTCTTAATCTTGGACAATTTATCTTTACTTTCAAACAGGATCAGATTTTACAGTATAGAACCTGAAATTGACAAAAACGATGATGAGTTGGACATTCAAGGGAACAAGCGTCTTGGTCTTGTTAGTGATACAATTAAAAATATCAGAACTGTCTTCAATTACGTTCCTTGAATAAATCTCTATATTTATAGCGTGATTACGACTTTAAACGTATTGTATAATGCTTAGTTTTCTGATGGTTTTTGTCCCAAATTCATTTAGATGCCATTTCACAACCTAGGATTTTCGTTATAACTTTATAATTTTTCATCTCCTTTATCAACGATCAAAGATTTTATGCTAACTCGATTAGATAATTTATTTACCCTTACTTTATGGATGAATTTATTAAATTTTAATTGTTTATTAATTTTTTAATTGCCATTAAACGTTTTCAATATATATATATATATATATATATATATATATATATATATATATAGTTTTTCCTTCACTTATTAAATTATCACGTACATGGCTCGACATCCGTCTCAACATTTACATTTGAGGCTTCATCTTACTTTCTAATTTGATTTTCTATATATATTTATGTATAATTTAAGCATATTATTAGTATCGAATTCATTAAAAGTCTTAATCCCATTCTATTAAATTGTTTCAATCTACTAGTACTGAATAAAAAATATATATTGATTTAATGCGCTTATGCATACTGAGGTAATTTTAGAGTCAAATTTAGCTATTTTGCCGGAGGAAAAGGGCTCATTGAGTTATTTAGATTGCATTTATTGCATATATTAACCATTTTAAGGCTTCCAATCGAAATGGAACATAAGCATTTAGGTTAATAATGAAAATACAATGTTAACAAAAAAGGGTCCAAGTCCTCGTAATAATTACACTGGTCAACAACCAAAAATCCTAAGGGGTATAAGTATAATAAAAGTTATTCAATTTTGAACACTGATTTCAAAACTGTAACTCTTTTTTTCGAAAGTCCGACGGTTTTTGAGATATCGGTCCCTACTTGATATTATAACACGTTTTAGTCGAAACTCAGATCCCGTCTTCTTCAAATTAAGGCGACTGATCCAGCATTCCTCAAAGCATTTCCGTTCATATCCATGATGACGAAGATGAAGGGTATTGAGACACTCTTCATAAAGACCCTATGATGACTCATCAAGGAACACTATTCCTTTCATTGGATATCCATGGCCCTGCGATCCCACTCTTTCCTCGGAGTTGCTCTATAATTAAATAAGAGATCCAAGTTATCCTGAGCTGACTTCAGAGTCTTCTTCTTCTGTGCACTAGTACTTCAGTCTATAGCACTTGTTTTTTATTAGCTCTATTTGAGTCTTAGATTTCTAGTGAATTTTTGCTCAAAATTGTATGAAAATTTACACACTTTGACAGACGAATTCTTCAAAGTTAAAGGCTCTTATCGGGCGCTTGACATCTCGTTTGAAAGCTGTGGGTCTAAGGTCTTAAATGCATTCCTTATTAATCAATTCCATATATTATTCAAGCAGTTATTTAAGTACAAAGGATTTAACCGACTTTTGAACCTACTCCGGCACCCAACGTCCCCAGGAGTCCTTTTAGGTCAAAACAAAGACTAGAAATGGAATCTACATAAAAACACTAGCCAGTCACTATTTTTTAATACTCAAAATGTGTATCCTTCTAGGCTTAAATTGAATTTGAATTTGGAAAATAGGCCAAATTTGCTCAAAAAGTAGGGACCGATTTATCGAAAACCGTCGGACTCTTGAAATTTTTTTTTACAGGTTTGAAATCAGTGTGCAAAACTGAATAACTTTTATCATACTTATACCCCTTAAGATTTTTGAAAGTTTGTTGACCTGTGTTATTAGTTTACGGCTTATTAGCTAAAAATATATAATTTTCTGACATTAGTTTGAGTTAATTTTATGCCTCTCATCTATGGTATATGTACATAGTGGTATTGTTTATTATTGAGGTCTTCATTTGTATATATAAAGGAGAATAGTAACTACTTGTAGCTCAATAAAACGTCATGACAGCTCAGCTGCTTTCCTCTCAACATTCATCAAATTGTCAGAGTTACCAGGTTGGTTTTCTCTTTTTTGTTTCTTACAAGCCCGATTTGCTTAAAATTTACATTCCTAATGATAATCATGAAAGATAGCTTATTTGCTGTTGATATAACACAATGAATGTAGCTGTGAAAGCCTTGTTGCCGGTTCATGACAGCTCTTCTTAGACCTATAATAATTAATAAAATTATTTTGATGTTTTAGAAGGATATTAATGAATTCAATGTTGTAGATATTACTTTAAATAAACAGGAAATTTTCCAAATTTCAAAATCGGTTCATTAGTTTTGGATTAATTGTTATTTTTGTTAAAATTTCATAATTTTTATAATACTAAACTCCATTCTGAATATATAATTATCTTCTAGTCTTTAGTTTAATAATAATGCTTATTCATTCTTTAACAAAACCAAATAAGAAAAAATATATTTAACAAGAATGTTTAATAAATAAAATATTAATCTTTGAAGAGTTAAACTTGTATTAGCTTGTTATTATATTCCATTTTATATCAAAAATATCTTTAACACATGTCAACATAAAATAATTGCATGATAAATGTTCAGATATAGTAGAACAGTAACGATAAATCGTTCAGGCTTAGTGTATATAGAGTCCATTAGAATAAAATCCATTTGAATTTTATAATTGATAATTTTCTAAGATTGCCTTGGAGGTGAAAAATGACTGAATAGTTACGAACTATCAGATTACTCAAAAACCTGACCTATGAGAGAAAAACTGAGATCAGTTTTGGGTTTTGCATTTAAAGTTTCTTTCAAAATATATGTTTATAATTTTACACCATACAGTTGTTCCTTTGTAATTTTTGCTTAGTGAACTTTATTATTATCTTAAGATACATATTTGTTGTAGAAAAATATTGAAAGAGAATATGGTTATATACATATACGAAAAAGGGATGAAAAAACCAAAAACAAAAATATATGATAAATAAAATTACAACTTCTTAAGATTTAAATTTTTATTAGCTCAAGATTCCATTTCATAATAAAAATATCTTTAATATTAGGACATGTCAGTTTATTTCTTTTAGGAGAGTTAACGTCTCTTAAAAGGCTAAAAAAATCTTTCAGCATCACAAGTAACAATAGGTACATTTCTATAATTATCAAAGTCGTTATCTTCTTTTGTGAGATTCAGAGGCTGAGTTGTGTGATTTGAAGTAAGAAATTTCCAACTTTATTTGTCTGAACAACCTGGTCTATTCTGATGTATTTTCTAATCCAACATAGCTCTCTTGTCTGACCCTTCCGACAAATATTACTGTAGATTCTGAAATTGTGAAGATTCAAATGTCCTTGTTTACACCTGGCCTACTGCATAAAAAGATTGAACGCACCTCCCAATGTTGTTTACTCCAAAAAGTGAAATAAAAATGGTATTATATTTGGATAGCATGTGTCGAAATTTGATATCATTTATATGTACATTCAACAATATATTAGATGATGTCCTCCTTTATCTGTTCCAATAGACGCTGGAAGTAGTGAAGACTTTGAGAGATAATGGAATTGATAACTGGTAGAAGTATACGGATACTGTTACTGTCCTACAATCAGTGTAGCCGGCGGGCCAAATTCATGGGTGATAGATAAGACGTTAAATGTAACTGGATTTTTGCTGCTCCAAATTGACAGTCAGATATTGTATCGTGGGCTTATAATAATTAGATTTTTGAGGGCCTAATTTAGCCGGCCCTTGATCTAAAGGCTTTTTGAAAGGCATTCCTTATCCATATATTTACGTAGAATTATAGGTCCATGATGAATTAAACTCTTTGATGATATAACTAACTACGGATTCCCTTTTAATGTTGACTAATGTACACCCATTATCCCACAGGGGTATCTACATATAATAAATTACATGTTTGTTTTTTTGGAAGAAAGAGTTTGACAATTCCTTCATATACATACATACATACATACATACATATGTAGTAGAAACCCTGTCATTATCCGGATAATTATGAGTACTGCAATGTTTGTCATGTATGAACTAAACTTAATTACAGGATATGACAAATGGTATAATTCATTGCGTTAATGACCATAAATGAAGTTAATTGTACTCTGTACTTATACAAATGATAATATTAATATGCACTTTATAAATTACGAGCTATTTATAATTTATTCAATAATTTACCGGAATATTAATATTAAATATTTTCCACGAAATAATATTTTAAAGTGAATTTAATTTGGTAAGAAATACGTAAATATAATAAATTTTTTACTTAGATCTATGTATTTACATACATTGATTCGTTAAAATGAGTCAATAGTAGTTCAAAATTCAATTATATGAACAATAGTAACATTGTAATGTATACATTAATCAAATATGTACGCATAATTATTTTTGTCATCTCATTTATTTGTTTGACAGGAGTATCATTATATATTTTTTTTAAAAAAAACAAGACAACAAAACCAAACTCAAAGCAAATTGAAGAACCGTTTCTCTTTTGAAAATTTGAATAATGACTAATGTATAAGTTATGTTGTTCCTAAGGCCCTTTGTAAGAGCTCATTTTTGTAATGTTCTATCTCATAAGAGACATATGCGAATGAACTTTCAATACATTGTAGACATAAAAGATTCATTAAAATTATCTTGGCAACAAAATAAAAAAAAATATCTGAAAACAACAATGAATGAAAAAAGGTATTGATTGACTACTGCAGTTGCAAAGGGAGCTGAAGCAGGGATTTTAGTATTTAGAATCTTGTTTTCAAGGCTGAGTTAATTTTGTCACGTCTATATTTTGAGCAAATTTCGAATTTAGTCATTGAACTTATTTAATAATATCCAATATTCGCACATCACAATCCAATATAATCCCCCCAATAAGTACATTATTTCCCCCTTTTGGGATATTGTTTTACTCAATCAGACCCTGAATTCAAGATTATGAAGTTGAAAGACATAGTTAAGGTTGACGATGAACGTAGGTTTTTGGACCCAGATTTTCATTCAATGCTTATCAAAAATTTTTGATTATTCATATTTAGTATCAAAGACTCATTGATTTAATCTTAGAGTACTTATTATATAAAAATGAGTATCCCTCGAAAAAAAAAGTCGCTTAAATGAAGGGGCTTAAATATTTAAACATAACATGCACAAATAATTTAAGAACTCCGTCTTACTAAATGATTTTGTAACGGTCGTAACCTCGACTCTCAAAAGGGAAAGGAAATTTTTTGTAAAAAACAACTGGTAGCTACCCTTCTGTATTTTCCTGGTTGCCAGCCCTTTAATATTGGGCAGAGTTATTTAGATATACTATACATAGATAAATTATGTCAATATAGGAATCAATCATTAATACTTGTATATAATTAAAAAATTAAAAAAAAGCCGTGCAATCCAGTATTTAATATATTAAAATCCTATATAATAATAATAATTATACCCTTTTTGAGTTCATAACACATAGAGTCAGCTACTTTAAATAAAAAAAGTCAACTTATCAATAACAACTGAAGGGAGAATACATAGTATTTTTGTTTATTCCGCTAAAGCTCGTCATGATGTACAATATTTACAAGACTGGAGAAAAAAGAATGGAAAAAAGAACGGAGAGCAATTACTTAAATAAATATATTAAACAAAAAACAGGACCAAGCACCCTGTATTCTTTTCACTCCCGTTACTGCTACCATGTACAGCTCTTCAAAGTTTTTTAATTAAGCTTATTTTGCATTTCTTGGATTTGAAAAACCATATATTAAAAAACAAATATTTGGTTTAAAAAAGAAAGAAAGAAGAGTGTAGTTTATAAGCAAAGGAAGTTGAACTAAATATTTTTTAAAATTTGTAGTCACCTACATATGTAAGTTCTCTAGAGGCATTGATAAAGAATGACTAATAAAATATAGCTCTCATTGAAGAACAGAGGTCATTTTTAGAATATCTTATAGTTAATAATTTTAAACTATTCAAAGAGCATTATTCATTATTTTACCAAATTACCGCATTTAAAATATCTGAATATGTATCAATCAATTTAAAAGAATCAATATATTATTATGTACAAATGTATAAAACTCTTTATTCCATCTATCTATGCATGAAGGTAAATATATAGATATATAGGCTATGCATACCTGAATATACCTTACAGAAGATGAAGAACAAAGAAAAAAAAATATAAAAAAAACTTTGAGAACTTTTAACTATTATTTTGAAATTAGGTAAACATAGATATTAAATAGAAAAAAACAAAAAACATAGGATAAAAATAAATGTTTTATCTAATATATAGAAGGAGGTATGAGTTACAATACATAAATATTTATACGTATTTACCTCTCTATTTACGTATCAGCTCATAGTTTCATTCTCTGGTTGTCTACCATGAACTAAAAATACCAAAAAACTTTAATTTGTTTCTTTTTTTTTTGGGGGGGGGGATGCCAATAAGGATAGATGTTCTTGTTTTTAAGGTTGACAGCTAGATAACTATAGGATGTATACATTCTATGTAGATTAATATAGATTTTATCCATTTATATATTGAAAAAAAAATCAAATCTTATAATTGCAGATTTGAATGAATCTCCAATATTAAGATCTACTAGAATATACTACATTATCGAAAACATATTCAAGGATTAGTCAATGTATACGCAGAGATAACTATCATTTATTAAGACATACTCATCGTTACGAGAGCAAATGTACTTTTCTCTCTCCTGAAATTTCTACAAATCCTACCCAGCTCGACTCGGCACCATTAACCAATAATTCTATGAACGAAGCGAGAAGAACATGTCTTTAGTGTGTAATAATAAATAAAATTACATAACTAAACTGTTCACCGTGAATATGTATACATTCTATAACATAGAATGCATATGTTATATTCTATAGTTATCCACATTCTATATAACATTTATACCCAAATTTGAAAGTAACATTAAAGTTTACAAAATGTATTTCATATGTATTCTTGAATTTTTGGATTCTCAAAAATTACTTTCAAATCTTTTGAAATGACAGAAATAGAAAAAAAGTATGTATTATTTTGCCCTATAGACCTTGCTTTATTGTCCTTTTTATTATTTAAATTGAACGATACGATTATTATTGACTGTACCTTTATTCATTTTTCGATCCTCGTTTGTTTAGATCCATCTATAAATTTTAAAAAAGTAACTGATTCTAGAGGGTCTATATAGATTAGTAGCGACATGGATTTAATTTCAATTTTTTTCTGGTTTTTCTGGTTTTCCGTCTTACTGCATGATTTTGGGATCAAAATAGGCCATTTTCTAACCTCTTGTACTGTTCCAATTTTAAATCCGTGAGTTAAAAGTTGTACTTTTATTGTTGTATTGGAATTATCTACAAAAATAAATATAGAATACTTTGTTTTTAAAAATTTAATATGAAGCATTTTAGACTGAGAATAGTTTTCTACCATTAAGTGAAGAATAGTTCAACATTTGTGGAGAAAGAACTATCTACCAACTGATTTTGGACCTTTTTTTTGGTGAAAGGTTGGAAGATTCAATAAAGATAATATTGTTGTTTTGTGGTTGTCTACAATATATATATATATATATATTGAAAGCTACAAACTAACAAGATGATAGAGTATTCGGTGCTCGCCGGGAATCTCTCTTTTTCGACAACTCTTAACAACAATATTCTAGAGGTCTAGTAAGATACCATTACTGTTTTAGAGCTAGAGACAAGATAAAGATAGATATCGAGAAAAAATTCATCTCAAGAGCTGTATCATTGATCCAGGCATCATTCAAATCATATGTATATTAATTGTATTGTAACCCGTAACATTAGTAGGCATATCTCTGGGCTTAAGAACTGTTTACTACAAAAAATGAGAAAAAATGGATCACAGTTATTATTGTGGACAAGATATTTAATTGATTACTACTGAAGTAAAGTTATGTTCATGTAACTGTTATTATTTTAGTAATTGTATAACTTTTTCATGTTATGACATTGAATACTTTTAATACTAAAATAAGAGTTTGATTAGTTTCATAATACTATTTTATAGAATAGCCAATGTGTATATACATACATATGTATCTATTTATAATCAAATGATGTAAAAGTAAATAGAGTGGTACAGTTATACAAAATTTATGTTGTAGTTCAAGACAATAATATATGTTTGTCAATAAAAAACAATGCTTGTAATCAAATAGCTATAAGCCTGTGTTATTTATGATGTAAATCATTGCTTTTTGTGTACAAAGACAAATATTTTTTTTTTTTTTTGCTAATGAGTAATATAAGTAGTATGTACATTCTAATTTGTGACCTTTGCTTTGATTCATGTGCTAGAGATGCAATGATTTTTCAATTACATTTTCACAAAAACAACAACATGTACTTTATAGCATTTTCACGTAATATGAATATTGGCCATCTTTGAGAAGACATAAACAATAAAAGTTTTAATAGAATAAGTATCGTTGCTCCCATAGCACAATAGTAGCTATTGTTTTAATTTTTAAAGCGATTAAAGTCCAGTGCTTCTCAATCTTGTTTACCTGTCCCAGAATATATTTTTTTTCAGGAATGGAAGGGAGCAAAAAACTGTAGGAGGCATCTGATCCCCTGGAAACACTCTTTGAGAACCACTGCATTAAACTAATAGAATATTAATAAATGTATTCTTTATAGTCTGGGAAGAGAGAGCAGAAGCAAGATTTATGGTACTAATGAGTAAACCCCTTAACTTAATGTCACTCATGAGCTGTCTATTGTATGATTTTGGGGAATAACTTTTGATTTTTAAAATAGCATACGTGTTCGGAAAATATTATAACTAGACTTGATGTATAACTTTATGATACATCTTTAACAAAATCTGTAATAAATATGTATTTGCAGGAACTTTTTAATTCTGCTTTAACTGCTTTGATATTCAAAAACTCTTATATTCTTATCTAACAATATAACTCAAAATCAAATAGTATGTTGATACATACATACTAACAATCGAGAATAGACTTTCACTTTATTCGATAGACACCGATTATTTCAGTGTTTGTAATAATACGGAATAAAGGTCTCATATGCTTGACAAATCAAATTCCTTAAAGGACTTTATCAGAGAAGCATTGAGTACATTAGATGCTATACTTGGATGTTGGCCCATAATGTGTACATATTTGGTGATAAATATATATATATATAAACAAAAATACTTGCTTACATAAATAATATTTATTGCATCATTCCATATAAATGTTTTTGGCAATCTAAGTCTTTATGCATTCTCATTAAAAGTTTCTTCATAAAATAGAGAAAAAACTATGGAACATAAATGTCATATAAAATATTTGTATTATTTTTATTTGTTTCATTCGAGTCACTCCGATCCTCAACATCAAATGCTCCCTTTTTTTCAGGAGTTACATATTATTGTCAAATATGTTCAATACATATAAAGGAATAATTAAAAGATTCTCACCGACACTATATAACTATAATTATGGTATTATATACCATTCCTTCAATAATATTGTTTTAAATGTAAAAGTTTATTCACATTATAGCAGTAATACATAGACAGCTGATATAAATAAGGATATTAATTCAGTAGTACCATAAGTCTCCACCTTTTCATCGTTCTCTCCAAAAGTCCCATATATATATATATCAGTTCATGTCAATATTCCACCTATAACAAGGCAATTGGCACACCTCTGTGGTGCTACAACATGAAAGTGACCTGAAGAGCAAAATTTGAAAATGGTGATATTTGAAATTGTGGTTGACAATGATGAGTTTAATAGGATCCATTTGCCGGAAACCTTATAAAATCTGCGCTCTTTCTATTTGTTTTTGACTCTTAATACACGTAAAATAGATACAAATACTTGCATAGATCTTCCAGGATCGAGTAGAAGATCTCTGATTCATAAGTTGTGTAAGAGTTCAATTTTTCTTTCTATTGAAATAAATAAAAGTGAAATGTTATAGCTTCAAGATGATACAATACAAAAATGGTTGAACCTCAAAAATACCAAGAGTAATATTAAAAATGAATACATTAGCTCTGTGAAATTTTGACTCATTTGCTTTATATATTGAATAAAATATGACTCATGATTCTTTTATTGAAGAAATAGAAAGGGCTAAGAATAGAAAAAAACGATTTTTTATCCCTTAAACATTGTTTTAGATGATGTTCTGTGTTTGGTGGTGAAATGAGATAGAAAATGATCACATCTCATCCTTTGCAAATAAGAAATATCACAAAATACAAGTATTATGGGAAAAAATGACTTCTTACTTCGTCTTTGTAATCATTTCAAATGGTTTGAGCAATTAAAAGGTTTTTGATACTCAGCAGCAAATATAATTGATTATTTTCTTACAAACACACCCTGGGATTTTCTCTTTTTTGACATTATGTATACTTTTTTTTTGGCCATATAACATTTACTCAGTCAATAAATTTTGTAGGCTGTTTTTCTTTCTGTGTTAATATCTAGGAGTATCTATCTATCTATGTATAATTTCCCACAAACCAATGACTTGAATGTAATAAAAAAAGTTATGCTAATATTATTTAGTCGTTGTTGTTGGTAGATACAGTTTGTTAGAGTAGGCTCAGTTAAAGTAAGTACATAATATATATTAAATCGATAAGTTTCACCTATTCAACTGTAATTGTACATTTATCATTTTATAGTAGAAATATTGGCTGCTTAATTATAATTTGAACTAATTTGAGTTTGAAAAATTCAACGTTTATGACACTAATATTAGGAACGAAGGAACTGATACAAATACCAAGTTCATCATCATATTAGTGGAATTCGAATAACGAGAAATGATGACAAAGGTCAACAAATTTGAAATGTAAAAAATCCTACCGGATCACAAAATGAGTAACCTTCTAGGCTTAAATTGAAGTTGAAGTTGGAAAATGGGCCAAATTAGATCAAAAAGTAGGGTCCAATTTCTCAAAGATTGTAAAACTCTCAAAAACAAATGACAGATTTGAAATCAGTATGCAAAACTAAATAACTTTTATTATACTTAGACCCTTTACAATTTTTGAATGTTGACCAGTGTAATTATAGTTCAACTCATTAACATTCAGATCACTAATAAGGGGGGGGGGGAGAAGAGATAATGGGGAGTTGTATAAAAATTTACAGCTTACAAAAAAATTAATTGATAGTATTGATATATTCAAAAAAAAAAAAAAAAAAGAAAAGAAAAAGAAAAGTTGAAAAAAGATCAGGGTGAACTGAAAAGTTGAACTATTTATTGCAATTAAAAAAAATTGTCATCCTTTTTTCATTATCATCCAAATATATTAAAATATAATGTTTATTATTTTATAACTTTTTTTATTTGAATAAATGACCTTTAATAATTATATATACTAATTCTCTAAAAATGTATTTTAAACGACATCAAGAACAGCATTTATATACTATGTATAGCACGCATTTTCTTCTTATTTCTTTCATTTGAATTTATAAATTCAACATTAATGAAATAAATAATAAAAAAACAGTATGCATTATACATAGTACATTTATTTTTTCTTCCTTTCTTGTACCTTCCTTTAAGTTGTTAAAAATACATTTTGAAGAAAATTATTAGAAGAAAATATCTTTTTTTGGACATATATACATTTTGGATATATATATATATATATATATATATATCTGCTTCTTATTATAAAAGTTAGCTTGTTTACTTGTTTTAAGGGATTATGACTCTGGTAATTTTTTAATAAGCATCATGCTAAATCCAAAAATTAAAATATTATTATTTAAAAAAAATATTTTTTCATTATTTAACTCAATTTCTAGACTTCTCACCTCATAAAATGACTGGATACACAAATTTTCGAGATTTGATCTCCAAAGGCTTATAAATAATAGCAGAAAGTATAACGATTATCAAAGGGAGTGGATTGTGGTACTAAGACATTTAGACTGGAGGTGGGCTTGAATCATGCATCGATATCTCCTGAATTACTTATATTTACGAGCTACAATTTGGCACTCATAATTTCCTTAATATTAGACTTAAATAACAATTCAATTCTTTGATGGTTGGGTGACATTCATTTGTTGATTTAACGAGTAATGACTCAAGAGTATTAATTTAATAGTACCAATCGTCCTGCCCCTACCTTCCCATCACGCTCTCCAAAAGTTCCATCCCTAAGGACACCATAGAACGATTAAAAAAAACAAAAAAACTAACGAAAAAATAAAGTCATTATGCATATATTCCAAGTCATCATCATTTTATTTGCAACCTCCCATACTAATTAAAAAAAATACATAAATTTTAACATAAAAAAGTTTTTCAATGATAATAATAATAAAAATTAATTAATGAATATACATACAAATATTATTCACATTTAAATTCACAGACATTAATACATTATAAGGATGAAAATGTGTATGTTTTTTTATGTAAAAGAGTTGAATGATAATAATTTTATGAATATTTTTATTTACTTACTGAAGGGTAGTTTCCTTGCATATATATGAGTATTTAACACTAAAAAATAGTTTTTTTTATTTTTTTAAATGACTTATTTTTATTATTGTTATAAGAGGAATGAGAAAAAAAAGTATGTATGTGGTAATTAATCAAAAAAAAAAGAAAGAGGAATGAAGAGCTAAAGAGTGGAGGTTGCGAGTCATTTCACATTGTAAATTATCATGATATAAAATGAAATATTCTTTGTCTATGCATATGTTTATTTATATACACAGTATATATGATATTCATTACATCTCTCTCAACCACTCCTCCTAGAAAAAAGTAAAAAAGACCTTAAAATCAATTGGTGGCTTCACATTCCTGTTGTTCCACATTTGGCATATTTGTATGTACTAGGGAACTCTCCAGAGCTTCATGAAAACTAATTCCAGTACAAAGTATTCATAAGAAGAAGAAGAAGAGATGTAGACCAATCGACAGCTGATGCAAAAATATAGCGTCGATACATTTTTATGCTAGTGAGAGAAAATCTGGTATCCGACTCATATGATATGGGTCTTTTTCTGTTAAGTTTCCATCATTGACTGAAATCTTGTTTATTATAAATTTGGGAGGCAGATAGAAGTTATATAGTTGCAAAAATTCGCTAGAAATCTAAGAATCACGGTAGAGCTATTTAAGTAATAGTGTGCAGAAGGATTTTGAAACCAGCAGAAATTCTTCTGCATGCCACTACTAAAGTAGTTCTACCGTGAGTGAATATACCGTGAATATTTAATGCAATATTAAAGGAATTATTTAAGTACAAAGGATTTGGGTGACTTTTGGGCCTACTCCCTTCCCCTACGCTTTCAAGAATCCTTTAAGATCAAAATAAACACTGAAATTGAAATTTGCATTAAACACACTAGCAAATCATTGTTTTTTAATGTACAAAATGAGTATCCTTCTAGGCTTAAATTGAAGCTGAAGTTGGAAAATAGGCAAAATGAGCTCAAAAAGTAGGGTCCGATTTCTTGAAAACCGTCGGACTCTCAAAAAAAAAAAAAATTACAGATTTGAAATTAGCGTGCGAAACTGAATAACTTTTATTATCCTGATACTTTTATTATACGACTTAGGATTTTTGAAAGTTCAAATTTGTTGCCCTGTGTAATTAATATCACAACGTTCAAGAACACAGTAATACTTAGGGATTAGTGACCCTTCATACGTATTCGCGTCAAAATACAACATATACTATGTAGTTTCTTGTATTTCTCGGATTAAGAAAGAAATAACACTGGATACTATCTTCTCTATTTATGTATGTTCATTCTCTATTGGACCTTCTTCTAATAAGAAGCATCTCCTTATAAAAAAGAAAGAATAAAAAATATTATGGCTTTTGGATGAGTTAGACGAAGTGTATCAACTAATTTAGAACTCAAAACTTATATATTCCTCACTGCACTAATGCAATTTTAAGTAGATTCCCTTCTATAGAACAGTAATATATTTTTTTTCCTCCATAATTATATAACAAGCAGCTGATATTAACACATGATCTTAAACCATTAGTACCATAGCATGTCTATACCCGTCTTTTTTCTAACAGATGTTGATTTCCTACACATTAATAACTAATTATATGAAAACTGTCGAATAAAAGGTATTCCCGAAAGGCTGTAAAAAATCACCCTCTTGATGTTAAAAATGATAAAATTAACATTAGGAAATAAAATGTCCCTTAGTGACGTTAAAACCTTTAAAAACAGGAGATCATCACGAATATATTTAGAGATGTGAAAATTGGTGATATGATATTCCTGTGGATATGAATTAAAATAGGCACCATCTTCACGAATTTTTAAACAACTCAAAAACCAACAGCTTACATAACAACTTTAAAACAATGTCACTGTATACATATTTTTCCAAATAGCTATTTGCTATTTAGCCTCACCAAAATTTCCCCATACCTAAACATGTTTAGGTATTTTCTCTTCAGTAATTTTCATGAGTTGACTCTACGTTGATTTAAAATAGCTAAGTCTACGTATTATAAATTCAAAAGAACCACAAAAAGGGAATAAAACAAACCTACGGTTGCTTCCCCCTTTTTTATTATTAATTTCAATAAAAGATTTAAAAGAAAGTTATGAAACGACTTCAAAATGCATTTTTTGTTCATGAGAAGTAATACGGGTAGTATGAATCACTCAACAACGAACTATATGTATAACCTGCATGAATTCATCTAGTTACTTCAATTAACAATTGAATTCTGTGAAGGAAAAATTGCGTACGTCACAAGGAAAAATAATCAATTGACGTCATTCATGTTAGTAACTGACGCATCAGATCTCCTCCCAAACATTTATTAAACTGTCTTAGGGTTACCAGGTCAATTTTCTTTTTCTTTTTCTTTTACATACCGGCAGAGCTTCGGATTTACAGCTTTCACTCTCTATGTGTATATTACATGTACACAAATCACAATTTAATATCTTTTTTTTTTAATATTATTACTAAATGCTGCTACATATTATGTTCATATACATGTATATATGTATATAGAAATACATATATTACAAATGAAAACATATTTGTTTTTAACTTTTTTTTCACTAACATCAATAAACAAATATTGCAAAATAAATATTTAACCTATAAAAACACATACAAAAAAATCCCATAAATAATAATTTAGAAATATTATTCCTTTAAAAATTTATTAAAAAGGTACAGAAAAATTTGAACATAATATGTAAGTAATCTGTAAATACGTTTATAACAGCTATACATTTATATACATAGGTTTGAGCCATAAATATATGTATGACCTCTGTTTTTTGCAAATAAATTTGTAATTTTATGTCACTTTTTCTCTTTTAGCCACACATGTCCATAGTAAAACCAACTTTGGTCTCACTATTAATAATTAATAAGTGATGTTTAAAAAGTGTTGAGAAGTTAGACTGGACCCACAAATTATTGGAGGATTCATAGTTTAGGTCAGAGGGGTTCGACCAGATGAATAAATATATAATTTTATATACTATGTAAAAAGTTATATTTTCATTATATAAAATAAACTCATCATGAGAAGAAACAAAATCGTATTTTATTATTAAAGTTGTGATAACCTGAACATTTTAGGTAATTGATGCTGAGTACACACTGGACTGTTTAAAGCTCCAAAAATGTAAAAACTAGAAACAAACCATTGATTAGTTTTTCAAGTATATAATGGATTTTAATTTAAAAAAACAACATCAAGCTGGAGTTGAAAAACCTTCAAACTCCGAACAGATCAAATCCGGACTAAGCAGAGTCTTGCTGTGTAATTTTGAATAAAAAATTTATTTCACTTTATTTTGAAATTTTTAATAGTTTAAATAAGCAGTGCACCAATGTGTCCCAATAAATGTTTGAACTTATAATTTGGCCCTCAATGAAAAATGATGGACATGGAGGTAATGGTCTATAATATATGCTTTTTTGCACTCTTATATCTTTAAAAAATTATTAATTATTAATTAGTTTGTTATTGTGATAGCTAAGGACCAGAGCTTTTGATTAAAAATGCCATATGAACAAAAGGCTGGCTCTTTACTCTCTTCCACTCCTTTTTTTTTGTTTGCCACTCTTCTAATAAATATACGAAAATAAAGTAGAGTTAGTTAATGCTTGCTATTGGTAACATCTCATAAAAAAATAAATAACATACAGAGAGGAGAAAGGAGCTTTTTGTTCCATCAGTGAACTGACTTTTGGAGTCCATTTCTTTCTTTAAGAATAAACATTGAACTTTTTAAAGAATTAAATCAAAAGAGAATCATTACTCATTAAAATAATGTGCGCTCATTTAAGCGACCGTCTTTTCAGTAAGTTTCTTAAAATAATAATTAATAATTTAACGCAGATGTTTTAAAAAAACCCTGAAAAATGCACCTTGCTCGTTATATTTAGATTCATAACTTGGTCTTATTAAAAAAAAGGCACAACGCTCCTTCTCTTTTTGTGTTTCAAATCAATACAGTGTTAGACACAATTTGCAACACAATGCTACACAAAGAACAACAATAGTCATTTGGAGACTCTTACAAGTTATAAGTCTAGGAAAAATATCTGAAAATATTGCTAGCTGTTCCTCAATATGAACTATCAAAGTATGAAAGTATCAAGGGACAAACTTGATGAGTTTTGAGGCGAAATAATTTGAGAGTTGAAGTGATTCAAAAACATGTCACAGTCGGATTCATTCACGAAATCAACGATTTTGAGTAGAAATAAAATCTCTTGGAGTGAGAACTTTTGTTTGATGATACTTTTCTGGTAGGGAGGAACGAAGGAGAGTCTTCCAAGAGGATTTCTGCCCATGTTCCCCTTCTACACAAAGCCTCAATAGATCAACAAACGTGTTCCCTCATTCAGTTCTTTATTTCAACTACCCCTTCACTTATGTTCAGAATAACAGAGCACTTCATGTTTCCAGACATAATTACACTCATTATCATGGCCAAAAAAAATTAAAATCTTGGATCTGCCAGTTCTATAATTGAGTGAATGTTCAATGGAGGCTTTATGAAATCAGAAAAAACTTCATCTTGAGATAGAGATAAATCCTGGATTTGACTCCCACTGGATTTAGGGAATAATAATAATAAAAAAAAACCTGTTTATTCTCCATGTTTCTTCGCTTTAGTATAAATTATTCTTATGTTTTGTGAAAATTTAAAGGCCAGTCTGACGTCATAATTCCCAATCTAGCTGTCTATCTACGTTATAAAAGTAGACTAAGTTATCGAGAGTAGTTTATTAATTTTGCACCTAACCTTGCATAGATTTAAATTGATCAATGTATTTAAAGGAAATGTTCAGGGTCTATTTTGTGTTCCCCGAAGACTTAAACTGCGCTTATTCCAGGCTTCAAAGTTAAAAAGAACAATAAAAGTACAACTTTATTGATTAAACCTGTGATGAGGGCTTGGGATTTCTTCCCATAATTTTATTTTTTTTCAACTCAACTCTGTCTGATCTTTCCACTTGAGAGCATAAATAAAATACTATCTCCCAACTGTCATTTTTGGCATAGTTTTGATACTGTAAAGACAAAAAATTATATTTTGGAGTCAAAATTGGCCATTTTCAGACATCTTGTTCTACCTCAGATTTAAAACTAACTGTCAAATATTGTAATTTTTATATACAATCTAATTAGATGAGTGTCTACGCTCCCTTGGTTGATTCATATACTCCAACAAACTCATCAGAATGTATAAATCTAGACATGCATTTATGAAGAAGATTCTTCACATTCTTTACCGCTGCTTCAGCCATTCTATTACTCTAAAAATAGTACAGGCTTGACTGTGACTTAAAAGACACTAGTCCTCACAATAAACTCCCAAATCTTTTTCTACACTAAACCATCATTAACTAATAGGTCCTTTTTCATTTTTTTAAATCATTTTTCAAATCTTTTGTATCTTGTGTGAAATTTTTAGCAGTTGACAATGTGAAAAGCATCGGTTTATTTTACAAAGCCTATATTGTACATCAATATTCCTTAAATATTGAGAAGAGAACATATACCTTATTATAAGTATCTTTTATCTGTATAACATATATCGTATAGAATCATAACGTGTCTTTAAACTCACTTACATACACGTATAAAAATTATACTTACCTCAACTTTTATTACAGAATTGACCCTCTTTTTAACATGCGTAAACTGTAAACATGACGACGCTTGCAGAAACTTCTCATAATGAAGCTTTACGACGCGACACCTCGCTCATTACGTCGTATTGTAAACCCACATTAATACTAAATTATATCACTGAAAAAAAAACTAGATTATATTTAATAACATAAAATCCTTTGTGATTTTGAGACAAAGGACGTAAGAAAGTTCAACATTGTCCAATACCTTAAAAATCATAGTTACAAAAGGAATATGGAGCTTTATTCTAGGAACCTAAATGAAAAACAGTCCTGAGACTTTTATTTTTCTATTCTGATATAACATACTACGTATATAGAACTCTTTTTAAAACATTCCTATCCCAAGAACAATGGATTATGTCCAACTCTCCAGTAAATAAAGCATCCTCACAAGGTATTTATCTACAATGTAAAATGTAAAAACAATACTCACAAAGAGAAGGACGCGTAATCCTTTGAATACTCTTAATCCAAAAAGAAAAAAAAGGCGTGAAATATCTCTGTATTTCAGATTATTACATAGACCATTAGGCTTAGTGCTGAACTTCTAGTCTCCTCTCCCCTTCTCCATCCCATTTATTTGACAAGAAAAGCCATACTTTTTTAAACTCTCAGTATGCTTGTATTATTTACAAACAATACAATCTAGGATATGCCTTTATCTTAGAACACAAAGTACAAAGCTCTTACAGTCAATGACAAATTGGGACATATATTTCGGAGATGACCTCCTTTGAAATTTACGTACTTCTATAGCTTCTAGACCGGAAATTAAAAAAAAAAATTTAATGGAAGTTCTAAAGTTTTGTACCCACATTAATTTAGGGACTGATCCACGACTGCTTACAGTATTGACTAAATCAAAAATTAATTTAGTAAGAAAACAAAGTTCATGTGTATTCACACAAAAATTGTTCTTGCCAATGACAGCCTTCAACTTCTTCTGCACAGCTTTTGCATGATTTACGATCTGGAGTGAGCCCGTAAGGGTTTTTAGTTTTCATGGACTTTGGACGTCTGGATTTTTGTCCTATTTTCGTTTTTTTTTGTATATATATATAACGGTGTAACTTGCAGTGATTTTAGGGACCCAGAAGATTTTGAATTATTTCTCCATGACTCTTTCTCCTGCACCAAAGATAACCTAATGATGATTTTTTTACATTTGTTGACTTTTGAGTTGCTGATGATGGGGAAAACAAAGGTATGAACCATTCTAAGATACATACTCTTAAATACTCAAAAATCTCGTCTGTTGGTAACCTTCAATAACCAATATGTTTAATATTTTTAAACACTATCACTATTTTCCTTGGTTAACATATTTTTTTGACACAATGAAGAGAAAGATTTCATTACACGCCGGGAATCTATTTTTTTGGCAAATGAACTAAATATTATTATACCTTTTGTACTTACTTATCATAATACATCTTTTTACTTTTTTTTATTCTTTAAATCTCTTCAAATGATGAGGAAGTTCCAAAATAATAATAGTAATAGAAAAAACTAAAAAAAACTTATAATATAGAATAATAATTTATCATGGGATTAATTATTTTTTTAAAAAACTAATCTCTTTAGCATTTAATAGCTCTATTAAAAATAAATTGAATTTTTGTGTTTAATCCAAGGTGATTAAATTATTATTATTATTTGTAAAAATGAAATTTTACTTTTTGCTTTGTTCATACACCACAGAGAGGCTTTATTAGAATTTATGTATGTAATTTACATGTCAATTGGGAGTATTTTATATAATTCCTTCTATCTGTTGATATATATACAGCTAAATATGTAACGCAATATTTTCTTACAAATGCGTGATTCGTTTATTACAAACTCCTTGTTTAGTAGTTTTTATCTAACAAAAATAAATATTAATGTAAAATAGTAATAAAGTTATTTTCTGCTATTTTGTGAGTACTCTGTCTATTGCAGGTCTTCTCAAACTATGAAGAACACCACCGTAAGTAAATAAGGTAAACACATGCATTGGGAACGGCATTGAATTTACAAAACTTTAGTTCAAATTAGATTATTTCTAATATTAATCTATGTGTGCATCAGTAGATTATTAGGCTCAGTCTTCTTTAATACACACTTTTTGATAATATGGTGATAATTGCAAGTCTCTAGTGGGTCAAACTATTTAAACAAACTAATGACACTGAAGTTTTCTGACAATTTTGATACCATTTTTTACTAAAAATCCTCGACTTATTAGCTGCATAACTCAAATTATAAGCCAATTGACGACTCATTTCCTATAAATTATACAGCATTTTGGAGGAAATTTTTGGGGCTTTTATTTGATATATAATTTTTTTTTCTTATAAGACGAATAAGTATACTGTTTGAAGTTGGATACAAGTCTAGGAGTCTAAACTATAAATGAAACACGTTTTGTTAGGAATTAATATCGAATATTTACATTGAAACTCATTATGCATAATTCGTGTCGTTTTAGAAAATAAAAAGACAAAGAAGTAGTAAAGTTCAATTACTATTTTTGTTGTGTGTAAAGAGTTTTGAATAAATAGTAATTATACAAAGGAATACAATCCCACCTCCAATTGATAATAAAAAAAAAGGTATTATTTGAATATTTTTAATTATTATTTTGTTTATAATTGTTATACAAATTTATTTATTTAGTTTAGAGGAAAGTAATTCAAGATTTACCTGCTCCGGTTTTTTTATGATTAAAGGGGAAATAACTCCTACAAATAACTGCACATAAAAAAAAAGAAGAAAATTACTTCTTCAAAATTATTTAGATTTGATATACTCTGGACAATTAATTTTTTGAAATGCTTTTGAAAATATTCAAAATTAAAAAAAAGGGCGTTTGGTCAATGGGAATTTGGAGCCGATATAACGCTCTTATGTATATAAAGTTACTCTCAAAGTAATAAAAGATCTAAAAACTAAGAGTCCTCAGAGGTTTATGATTGAAGTGAGTGTAGTATCCAAATACTGTATTCTCACTTTTATAATATTAAAGGATGATGCTCTTCAAATTGTGACAGAATATATGTTTAACAAAAGTTTACTTGAGCATCTATATTCGAACTCATGTGACTACTAAAAAGAAATGTATTAACATCCGAAGGTAATCATGCAAAAGTGCACAACTTTGGTTTAGTATTCCTTATGATTGTACCTATCTTGAATCTGGAAAGCTTCCTATTAAATAAACAGGAGTAGAAGCACTTATCCAAGCTCACTTATTTTCCTGTAAGAGTAACTCATAAAGTTTTGATGTTTAACTAAACGAAATTTTCCCTTTTTGAAATGCTTCTTTCTATGTATTTCCTTAGAAAGATGTTATAAAATACGAAGAAAAATATGGAAATTATTGATGAATTTCTCCAAATGATATACATATAATGTCCTGAAACAGACTTGGACTAAGAATCTTGATCTTTGCTCTACCTTCTATCAAGTCAAAAGGACGGTAGTAGTTATCATAAGAAGACTTTCACAAATAAAACGGCAGGTGAAAGTCTAGGAGTAATTTAATTCTCTTATTTTATTTGTGTTCCCATTATTACATCCTTCCGACAACAACCACTAAAGTATTGATGAATAGACAGTACGCAGATTTATTGTTCATGGAAATACTCATCTCTTCATACTGAATTGTCGACATACTTTAAAATTACTGATTTTATAAGTATTTGATTCACTAATTACTAATTAAAAAAAAAACTTTTTTCGTATCGGCTCAAGTTTTCAAAAATTATTAACTTGTCTGTAGATTTTCAACAATTTTTAGATAAGAAAATAGGTTATAAAAGTACACAAGACATTAAGATTATTTTCTATGAAATTTAATACTTGTTTTAGATATGGGTTTAAATTTGATGTTTACCTAATTTCCCCCCCCCCCCCAAAAAAAAAAAAATAAATAAATAAATTAATCTATGTTCTAAAAATCATTTTCTGAGGGTACAAATGACTTTTCGATTTTTAAGTATTTTAATACCTCAAAAAGAGAGTATGCCTCAAATTGATCTAGTTCATTAGGTTTTTTGTGTGTGCAAATGGTGAATTATGTCCCAAGCTTCATTTCTGTGTTGATATGGAACAGGTTATAGGCATGAATACCAAGTTTATGAATTTCAATCTCCACCATGTTGTGGCTGAGAAAAGTGTATCATTCAAGCATATGGTTCTCTTTAATAAAAAACCATAAAAAAGACCAATATTTCATTTTTGGAAGCATTGTTTTGTTTTCATTATGTATATTCTGGGGAATACATATCGACATTTTTCTAAAAAAACAAATGGTTGAAGTCCCAGGAAAATTAACTTATCAAAGAAACATCAAAAGATTCAAATTTACACCAAGAAATAGCTTGATGGAGTTTGATTCTTTCCACGAAAACAAAAAACAACCAGAAGTTTTAAATTTAGTAAATTGAATTCCATTTATTTAAAATATGATTTGTTCAAATTCAACTACTGAAATCATTATATATCTATGGAAATTACACTTTATTAGAAAAATAAATCAATAAAAAAGCTAGTTTAGAAATGTAAATTAATGAATTGTACCGTCTCACATAGGAAAAAGTATTAAAAATGATCATTTGAATCCTTCATTTCTGATCATTCTAAATATATATAGTAAATATCATTTGGTTAATATGAAAAAAGATTGGAATCATCAATATATTATATTATATGTATAATTTTGAATGAGTAGAAATGTTATTGACAGATGTCCGAGTCATATCAATCAAAAAATATGTTTTTGGTCAATTCATCTTTTTAATTCATTGGAGAGTCACGTTGAACAATCTTGCATTGATGCTCATCAATTGAACAGACACTAAAATGAATTCTATATCCCAATTCACGAGATGACATATAACTATTTTAAAAATTTAATAGGGTTTTTTCGTCAACTGTTTTTGTTGATATGATTACTTAAATCTTGCCTTTTCTGCCATCGTCACTTTGAATCTGTAAAAATCTTATCACGACCAAGTTGTTTTTGGGAAAAAAATACAAATACAATGTGTATTCCGTTCAGCTGTTTTTATCACTTGATTATATTCTAATTAATAGCAGCTGACTTTACTTTCCTAAATTTTAATACTTTTTCGCTTTGCCAAAGGGGTACTTTTGAACAGAAAATAGGTAGCAGGTAAAAACTTCGCAGAATTTCATTGCAGAGTAACTTTGTTGCACCTATATAAAGCGAGGAATGTTAGTCGGGGGAAGAAGGGAAAGAGAGGGGCGAAGGAATAGCATTAGACCCCTTTCAGAAATACACTTAAGTTCATCCCTGAGGTTTCTTAGCTATACAGCGAAACTCGAGGGCTTGGAGTATATTTGGTGATATCAGAGAGGTCTTTGATCTTATACAAAGCATTAGCGTTGAACTTATAGAATCTCTAGGCACAGCAACCTGGTGAAACATCAGAGCTGGGTTTGAGTGTGTTTTTAAAGGGGCAATTTGGATGTCAAAAATCAGATTTCTTGTTACTACACCTATTATATAGATATTTTAAAAACATCTTTATCACACGTAGTTAAAATTTTTCTCTGTTTTGAACTGGAAAAATTTATTCTTAGTAATTGTTCGTACACAAATTAAACTTCGAATTTCAATTATTTGACATATGTTCCTTCATTTCACAGATCTTCAAAATCCAAGCAATAATATCTCAGTTGAAAAATTATCTAATATCTATTATCGATAAAATATTAATTTTCGAGTTAAAAAATTGATGTGTAATTTTGGTTTTGTTGTTCTTCATTCGGACTCTGAGAATCATTTATAGATATTTTTCAAGAAAATGTTTGTATTTAATCTATCGACTCGTGAATTTTCATTATTGTCTATCCACTCTTGGAGAAGATATGAAACTCGTAATTTGATAAATTGATTTTGTCTATTCAATAAATTAAAATAATAATGATAATTTATAATGATAAAATATGTACAAATTATTTATTTGCTTCTTATCTTTCTACACTGTCCTTTTAAGATCATGGTTCGTTCTAGACTGTCTCTCTTAAAAATAAGATGAATATATAGTCTAAACATTCAAAGCCATTCCTATCAAAATGTTTTGATTCAAATAAAAATACGGTTGTTAGACTTTATTGACAAGTAATATGCATCAAATTCTACTCACTTTCAATGTCAAACACCAGTTTTAAATATACTTAAACTAGGTATGTATCTACCTGGCTATGAGTGTGCAAAGAAAAGAAAGAGTTAAAATATAATGTACCTACATATACTTATATGTGGGTGAAAATAAAAGATTCAAAAACTTGAATCCACTCATGAAAAGGAAAAAAAACAAACATATAAAAAGTATATATTTATCAAAATGGATCACGTAGGCTTCTTCTCATATAGCAGGTAGATACGAAAATAACCCATGTTTATAAATGGAGAAGTAATAGAGAAAGAGAGAGACGTTCATTTTATTCTATTGGTACATTCTTTGTGTAAAAGTTTAATTCAATTTCAAATGGTATATTTAGAAAAAAAGAAAAATGCGCAAGGCTTTAAAAAAAAAATATTTATAAAACTGTTATATCTTTTTTACAATTTTTATTTAATTATCAGTTCATATTTCCTAAGTACATATATTTCTACTACTTTATATTATTTATACTATCGAAGATAAAACAACAAATAAATGTAAATCAATTATAGTGTGAATTTTTTCCTTTTTTTTTCTTCAAGAATAAAAATTGCAATTTCCTCGTAAAATGTATTCATCTAAATACTTAAAGCTCATGAATTTGCTTTGGTGGAAGTGTGTGGAATGTGTTCTAGGATAAAAACTTATATTGGACCCAAAACGCCCTAGACATAACCCTTCAGCGATTAAAAAGGAAAAGAGCTACATAGGTAGACTGTAGACTATGAAATATTCACATTACAAATGCTAAGGCACCTAATGCGCTCTAGTAAATAATTGCCGTCACTTTGACATACCTATTCACAAGTCCTTTTTTATGGAGAATACAGAGTGTGCAAAAATTAGCATGTTCATCCAAATTACGTCAACAACTTATATGCCTTCAAAAATTATAATGGAATTAATGAATTAAAAAAAGATTTAGAGTTTCATGACTTTGTAAGAACTGCTTGTCTTCCAACTCTGGGAATTGTGGATACTAGTTTTTTTAAGCGAAAATAAAATCACTTCAGGGTGGGGATTAATTTGTGGTGAACCAAATCATGATTCAATCATCTCAAATGATATAAATAGTTATAAAATCACCAAAAAATAATTTGTTTGGACAAATGCAGTGTTCAAAAATGCACATGCAACTGGTGGCTAACACAATTTTGAGGTATTTGTAACCAACTTTAAGTGTGATGGAACTAACATTAGTCACAAACCTATTGAATTGCCTTGAATTTCTTCTTTTCTTGAAAGCACAACGAGAATCAAGGTTTAGCCTGTACTATGCTCTACATTTATATATTAAATAAATGGAATTTTAATATTAAAAAAATGAACTTGTTTTATGAGATATTGAAAGTTTGTTTGAAACTGCACGATTGGTATTAAAAGCCCCATAACTCTTTGTTAGTGTTAGGTAGTAACACGTTACTTTGTGATACAATATCCTTTTCCTAATACTACACCTAGTAACGAGTAATGTAAATGTCATTACTTTACCAAAAGAATAATAGGTTATTTAACTATAGTATGTACTCTTACAAATTAATATATAAAAATGTTTTCAATTGAAGTAGTTAGAGGGAACTACCCTGTCTGCTTTAAAAAGTTGGCCTTAATCAATTGATATTACTCTTTTAGGTGTGAATGCATGTATATATGTACTTTTATGGGAAAAAAATATTGGGAATAAAAAATCATTATTTAATTTTCAAAATTCATTTAATGCCCCTGAAAGTAGCCCCCCCCCCCTCATGCAATGCACATGTGCCAACATCTTTTTTCTTCAATTTTCAATACAGTAAACTTTTTTTATTATTAAATCAATAATTACAGAAAATAACTGTACGAGTTTAGATATGCTATTAAAATTCAAAATTGGTTTCTTGGGTAGTAGGCTATGTATTTCTAGAAATAAATCACAAATTCCCAAAATTTCAAGAAAATACAGTTTGGAATGTCCATTTAAATATTTTTGATCTCAACATTACCTTAAATTATATTTTAGTCATCTTCTTTCAGGCATTTTAAAAAACACAAAATTTCGATCTTAGCTCTACAGAAAAGGACACGAATCTCAACGACTAATGAATATTTTAACGTGTAATTTGGCACAAATGTCAGTGACAATAATGCCAACTTATAAACAAAATATTTATACCTACATAAATATTGATCTACAACAACAAGGGAATGAAACTATGAGCTAAAGGAAGCAGTAGATTTAAAAAAATAAAAATAGATTATTTTTTTCCCCACTTTCTTTGTAGGCTTTGTAAATTCTGTTTTTTTTTATGATATATGATGTATCAAAACATAAACTGATTATCATTTATTTTATGATGTAACCATCTATCTTGCTCTGTTTTGGTTAAATTACTTATGAAGGCCTACAGACCTCATGTTTCAAGCTAAACATCTTAAAGTTCAGGCAAGAGTCTAATATTTGTGATATGTTCCAGAATGACTTACTCAAAAACAAGACACTACTAAAACTTTCACAGTAGGAACCAAATTCAAGATTTTGAAAAATCAACGAAGCTGAGACCAAGACACTTTTAAGACTTTGGAAGTTGAAACCAAGACCGTGGTTTTGTTGGTCATGGGTGAAAATACAATTTGAAAAAATTAAAACTACTCAAGACCACATGAACTGGATACAGTAAATATGTAATATTACAGAGTTGTAGATTCTAAATAAACGACATTGTCCTAATACTTAGTATTTGATCTCTAATCTAATCAATATTAAGGATAAGAATCCTTAATTAAGAAGAAATCGTCCATATAAGTGTGTAAATTTTCATTCGATTTCGAGCAAAAATTCGCTAGAAATCTAAGACTCACGTAAGTGCTACTTAAGTAGTAGTGTGCAGAAAGGTTAAGAAACCAGCTGAAGTCCTTCTGAACACTCTATCACGAGTCTTAGAGTTCTAGCAAATTTTTACTCGAAATTGAGTGAAAATTTACATATCTAGATGAACGATTTCTTCTTAATTAAAGATTCTTATCGAGCACTTGACATTTCGTTTGAAAGTTGTGGGTCTCAGCTCTTTAATGGATTTCTTATTAATCCATTTCATGTAATTTTCAAGGAGTTATTTAAGTACAAAAAAATTGGCTCACTTTTGGGTCTACTCCCGCCGCCTATGCCCCTAGGAGTCCCTTTAGGTCAAAACAAAGACTGAAATTGTAATTTGCATTAAAAACACTAGCACATTATTTTTTTTGTGTACAAAATGAGTATCCTTCTAGACTTAAATTAAAAGGGACTAAAAAAGGAAAAAAAGTAGGGTCCGATTTCTCGAAACTCGTCGAACTCTCAAAGAAAATATTTACAGATTTGAAATCAGCGCACAAAACTGAATAATTTTTATTATACTTATACCCCTTAGGATTTTTGACTGTTGACCAGCGTTATTAGTCAAAATCATGATTTTGAGTGTTTCAAAGGTCGAAACTGAGACCTAGATATAAGGTGTGAAGACTGATATCAAGACCAAGACATTGAAGTCGAAAAGAATGAGAGCAAGACCACAAAAAATGGGCCTCGAAAACCATCTTACTACTTCATATTATACAACCCGTATTTTTGTACAAAAAGAGCAAGAATTTAGTATAATGTTGAAAAAATACTAAATTTAGCAATGCCCAAGTTTCTGGGACCAAAAAAAAAGAAGGAAAAAAAAGCTAAAAAACAGTTGGTAATTGGACAATTCTTTCCAAAAATGTATAAATATTCAAAAAGTTCAACTTGAAAAATGCTTACATATATTTGCTACGAAAAAACTAATTACTAATTCGTGATTAGCGCATCAAGTACTAAAAAAATTCAATCTATATGCCAAAAAATCATCAATTAGCTTTGGAGTCTATACGTAGTAGACTGACTGAATGACGGAAGTCTACAAAAACAAGTACATCTTTTTCTTTAATTTCTTGAACTACAATTAATTCTATTCATTCCATAGAACCACCAAAGTCTGTATATATTTATATAAGAAAGTATTGATCTAAAGTTTTTCTTTACCCTGCTGGAAGGGCAATAAAATTTCAAATACTAAATATACTCTTGTTTATACATAAAACGTAAAATAGAGTTACTTTGATTTTTTTTTAGAGTTTTAAACATCATAATATTAGAAACATAGGAAAGTTAAGCTGAATAATGTCCAAGTCTATCAAAATATCAAGCAATGGTGACTTTAGAAAGTAATTCTCCTATTTTTTTCAAACATTAAAAAAGGTTAATTTTAATATTTATTTATTGAAGCATATATCTTAATTACAATGATTTAAGAGGAAAGAATAATAATAAATACAAAAGAAGTATCACCGTCTACAAAACCTCTTAAATGATTCATAATTTACTTTTAAAATCATGAATTATTGATGAGTTTATCAAATTTTACTTGTATAAAAGTTAAAGCTCAAGGCTCTAGCTTCAATAATATAAATCTATTTCATCAAAAAGACATTACAATTATCCAACTCCAACCAATGATAAAAAATTCACTTACTTAATTAAAGTGATTATTTAATTAAAATCCTATCAGTCCCTTTTTTTCTTCAGAAAATGAAGTGAAAATACTTCATTTTATGAAGGAAAAAGAAATTCTATTTTTTTAAATGAAAATATGCTCCTTATAATAATAAGAAAGTTTTTTTTATCTCTTTATTAAGACCTTGAAAAAGATTATGCAAAAAGTCTTGGTTTTAAATTTTCTCTCTTTTTAATTTATTTAATAGTAATTTAATAAATAATAGAACTTACATAGAGTAGTACACAAGTAAATGAATAAAAAGAAAGAAAAAAGAATTTTAAAAGAGACTTAATTTTAAGACACAAAAAAAATATGCCTAAACTCTAGGCATGTATGTAGTCAATGAAAAAAACTAAAAGAAAAAAGGAAAGCTCCTTATCACATTTTTCCAGAGATTTGAGTGGTTTTAAAATGTGTGGTTCTAACTTATATACATACAAAGAAATGATTAAAACTTTTACCAAAGATTGAAGCTTATTATTCAAATACTAAATTGCAAATAATTTAATTCCAAATCCTTTATTTATGTAACTATTTTTTGAAAAATCTATGAGTATCTATTTCATTAATCCATCAAGAAAGGACCTTTTCTTATAAATTTTTGAGATCTAAATATTCGATTACTATTTTTCCCTTTAACCAACTGAGAAGAGGAAATCATATCTCCATATTGCTTCTTTGGCAGTAGTATTAAAGAATATTTATCTGAATGGGAAATATATATGAACATCTTCATATTCCTATTGAATCCCTTTTTCTTTGTTTCTGGTCCCGGAAATTATACGTCACATAACGGAAATGTGTATTTTTTTTCTTTTTGTTCATTTCGTTTTGACAAGAAAATATTAATACAAACATATTAAAAAATATCTGAAGAAAATTTAAGAAAGATTTAAAAAAAAAAAAAACATAAAAAATAAATTTTTACTGTTTCTTTAGTTGTAAGTCAACTACTTAATTCACTTCAATCATTGGTCTTTTATCTATATAGAAATTGACAAAGGGATACTTACAGTTTAATAAGAAATAATATGAGCTGAACAAATCAACACTCAAAAGCTACCTTATATATTATAAAGAGTTTACAAATCAACAGGTGATAAAAATAACAACATAATAAGAGTGCTCAATGTTTTAGGAATGCAATTTTTAGAGATGGGGCTTTTAGAGAGTGCAAAGAGAAGGCTTTCAAATAATACCCTTATTAACATCATCTGCCAGTACATATAACTTTAAGGGGAATATATTTAGACATCGGAAAAAAGTTGAGATAGTGTTGAGTTTAGACAGGAAAAAAAATATCAGTTGGTACCAGTACCCTGATAATCAATTTAAATTCTTTAAATCGTAGAGTCTTGCTACAATTATAAGTAACTATTGTGTATTGTTTAATATTGTCAAATAACAATCAACTGATAAAAAGCAGAGGTACCAAATAGTAATGACATGCAAACTCACTTATCTCAACAAAATCACATAATATACATGTTACTTGTATCACTGCATCAATGAGGAGAAACTTTAACATTTTAACAATATTATTTAAGGATTAATATTATAATCATAGTTGCGTCATATATTTTTAATAAAATTTACAAGTAATGTTGATAGTTTCTTAATGATTCCTTTAAGGTTCAATGCTTCTCCCTCGACAGTCTAACAAAGAATGAACATAATTTAAAAAAAGATCCAAAGTACCAAGAGTTTTTTTATTGCAAAAAAACCAAAAGTCCCCATCCTAAAAATTGTATCCCTTGGTTTTCAATACTGTTTTCACATTTGACATTATTTTGAAGTATTTGAGACAATGTGGAAAGTATCATTAATGAGGAAATGGAATAGATTGAATATATTTTAGATTGGGTATTTTGGCAAATTCTTACTAGCAATTTGAAAGTTCTACATATGAATACATAGGTATGTCAGAGCGTTTTCCCACGAGTACAAAATGTTAAATTGATTTTTATTTCGACGTATACTTGCACCTCATTTGTATTCTGAACATTGATTGGTCGAGATCGAGTAAGTTCTTCATAAGGGCTCTAAATAATTATCTACACTTACTAAATGAAGTATGGTCCCCAAAATTTGGGTTGTATTTTCCAATTAACAATTGATTTTGAAATTGTTTTTCTTTCTTTCTCATTGAAGGATAAAAAGTTGCGAGAATGAAAAAGGATCACATTGTAATATCAAAACATTTTCTAAAGAAATTTATAAAGGGTTATAAGTATTACTTTTTTTTAAAATCCTGAATATATTTAGAGAAAAGAACATTAGTGAAAGGTGACAGGTAAGGGGATTATTGAGTAACTAAAGTACAACAAAGAAAAAGGGTATAAAGGCATTGTTTTAATATATTTTATTTTTAAATCAGGAAATTCTAGAGGCTTTTTTTCATTTCCTAACTCATCTCTTAAGAGGGAAATCCAGTTGTAATCCTTGCTTAGTTGTATTGTTCTACATAGTAAGGAAGTTGATTAAAGGAAAAATACACGTAGGGAGTTGTGGTAGTGTCTTCATAATAATATATTATCCTGAGTCTGTTCTTTTTTTTTTCTTTTTTTTAGCCTTACATTACAAAAATAGAATCCTTTTTGACCCTGAAAAAAGTGATGATAAATAAATATATAGGTATATAAACGTCAACTGTAGGAAAAATGATTTTTTTTATGAAAAAGGTTTAGAGAAAGATTTTTTTTTCTTCTTTTGAAAAAAAGAGACAAAGATATTTTAAATAAACCAAATAAAATTTGCCTAAGTAAAGTTGAAGAGAAAGGGTTCATTTGGTTCATCTTTAGAAAATGCTTCTTCCCCTATTTTAATTTTAATAAATTGAAGTAATATTTATATATTTGGTATACAACGAAAAATAATGCGAAAACATAGCTTTAAACATTTAAAATCGACTGTTTATCAAATAATGTTGTAAAAACACTAAAAATAATTTTCTTCTGTCAATTTCGCATTCTCTTAAAAATTTAAAAATTAGGAAGCTCTAACAAGATTACAACAATTCAGCTTTTTTTATTTTTTAAATTTAACTACCTAATCTGGCATTTACAATTGGTAAGCCCTCTGTCAGATGTAATGCTTAAATGACTAGTTAAATTGATTTCATGAGTAAGTGAACAGTTGATAAGTGAAAATCAATTAATGATTTTTTTACTATTTTACTATTGTTTATATAATTCCTTTCTTGTAACAACTTTTATTTTATAAAGAAGCAACATTATTTTAGAAATGTGTAAAAACTAGTAGAATCACAATGAGTGTAAAATACAGGACAAAAATGATGCCATAACTAATACGGTAACTAATACTGAGAGACAACATACTCACAATAATGATCTTTGTCTGTTAAAGAATATCTGAATCTTCAAAAATAGGTATTAAAAAATATTAAAAAGCACAAATATTTTGTATATTTTATATTTTATTTTATTTACACTTGGCGGTATTCCACCCACTTTCACATCTCTAGTGATTACAAAATCTTCATTTTTCGAATTGGAAAGTTGTGAGCATTTGGAAATAATGAAACATAATTTCCTTAATTAGTTTTTTGTACCTTAAATCACGACAATCATGTGGTGTCATTTGTCCATTTTAGGTTAACTAAATATTATTACAAATGGGGATACTGATCAAATATAAATTCAGACATGACCAGGTATTTTGATGATTATAATTATATCTTCCTAAGAAGGTTAATACATTATTCACTTAATAATCGTAGTCAGTTTTGATTTCCATTACGAGTACATATACAAGCACCTTTGTTTTAATAACTTTGCTCACAATTCAAAATATCAAGCTCTAGTCAAATTAATCATTTTTATAATACCTTAAAGGTAAAATGAAAAAAATTGTTTAGGATTTTCAAATAGTTAGTTGATTTATTGCCCCTTGTTAATGAATGTTAGATAATTAGTTGGACTGTAGGTAATAATTTAAACTTAAATTATTTATTTTACTATACAATAGACATAAAGAGACAGAGGTAGAGAGTAGTTCTAAGGTAGAAGAGTATTACATTGCTAACCAATAAATTTCGAGCATTTTTTTTCCTGCAACTTTTACAAAGTAGTGTTCACTTTCTACTGTTTTTTGTTTGTTAAATAGGAATCATTGTTTTAATGTACCATTACCTTCAAAATTCCAGATAGAAGACGGTAACAAATTGTTACAATAAGTAGTAGGATGTGAAAAAAGTAGAATTAGAGAAAATGAGGGAATTAGAACAAAACAAAAGAACAAGATACAAATTTAGATAAGAAATTAAAGAGATGTTCACAGTTTCAATCCTTTTTTTTTGCTACAGTTGTTATAGCATATATTACATACATGATAGGATGTCCATGAAGTTGAAAAGTAATTGCTTTCAATTTGAGTATATTTCAAGGTCTTGTCTATACTTTTTTTTGCTTAAGTAATAAAAAGCTCTCCAATACCTAACGAAACCCAAAATGCTTTTTTAAGGGTATCTACAAAAAGTTGGAAGATCTAATTAATATGATGAATAATTGCCTTCTTAATTGCTTCATCAATAAAAAGCTCTCCAATGCCTAACCAAACTTTATCAATACGTACAATAAAGTACCAAGTACTTTTCTAAAAAAATGTATCACGCAACCTTTTCCTCAAAAGAGAGCAAGAGAGAGAAAAAGAAAACCCAAAATGAGTTAATATTAGTTATCCAATTCTTTCCCCATCTATGGAATTAATCTACAAATAATAGTAGAAAAAATGGTTAGAAAGTGTAAATTCGTGTTCAGCAAATCAACATTTAGCACTCAAATAAGGGACAAAAGTAGTAGAAAATATCAGTGAGGGCTTGATAGCATTTGTTTATGGGACTTTTCACATCAAATAAAAATATGTCATTGTTTATTTGTCCATAATATCAAAAGTAAAGAGTGATTGTACAAGTGCTTTTGAAAAGATTGGCTTTAAATATCTTTGAAAAGCAGTAAAAATCAGCTGATCTTAACATTAAATGACTAGAAAAAGAACTAAATTTTACATCGAGACAATGTCTGCTTATACTAAATGATTGCTGAACCCAAGGGCCTCACTCACAAAACAATACACAAGTCTTAAACAGTAAAACGATCATAAACTACTGATTTTTTTGCCTAGATTATGATTGCAGTTTATGCTATACTTTCTTGGCTTTTCTGCAAAAAAAAGTGTTGTGAATTTTTTCGGGTCCATATTGACACCATTCAGTCGAGTGCATAATGAATCCCACCTCCATTGTAGTATCAAATATTCAATTCTAAAGTTGTCATAATTCATGGATTGCGTTTTAAGGAATTTATTTGAATTGAATTAAATATCTAACCTTCAATTATAAATTCATAATAAATTCTTATATATAAGAATATTATGATAAGTAGTGATCAATGATCATAATTTATACTCTACTAAAAGGCAAACCTAAAAACAGAACTCATTTGTAAAGTTGCTGCCATTCCCAGACATTCCCTCTTTTCCAACACAATCCAACAAATTTTGCAAGCCCAAACCGTTTACTCTGGTAAATATTTGTATTTCTTCTATGATTAGACAATAAAGTGTGTCAGCCTTCATTTTGTATTTATTTAATTCATCCTTGTAACCAGAATCTATTTTTATCCGCAGACAACCCTGATTAAATAAAACAATACTGCACCTCAAAAGAAAAAAGAAAGTAACATCAAACAGATTTCCCCCCCCCCCCTTAATTTGATAATAATTTATTCAACTTTTTACACTTTTTACATACATAATTAAGTTTTTAACCTTTTTCTTTTTCCCTTTAGTTTTTTTAATTAAAGACAACGAACTTTGAATTAGGAAAGAAAAAAAGAAAAAAATGATGGTTCAAAATTGATTTTTTTTAAACATCTCCCACTCAAATAAAATCTTATATGTGTACATACATACGTATGTTAATCTAATTTCCTTTGATGTATAAAAGTGAGTGAGTGGTATTCTTTCATTTCAACGAGTTGAAGAGGGGGGGGGGGGAAGAGAGATAATCACATTATAATTTATTTTTATATGTATACATATATCATTCAAAAGTGTATCACGAATTTTATTTTACTTAATGTCTTACAAAAAAAGTTTTTATATCGTCAATACATCAATGGAAGATTTAATTTCAATTTTATTTTTAGCAGTCATCAGCAAAAAACGAATACACAAAAAACATTTGCTATAAAATGTTTTTCTTTGGATAAATCAAAATACCTTTTTTTAATTATATAATTAATTCTTTTATTTTATGGATCATTCATTCAAATCAAGTTAGCTATTGACCATTATTGTAATTTGATATATTATAAAGTAATCTATACTCATTGTGTAACCCTCAGTAAATATGTTGTAAAAACAAAAAAATATTCTCAGAAATGAGTCCATAACTTGCCAATGTCGTCACATTCTTTAACTGTTCCTCATTAGTAGTGAAATGATTCTCTGTTTAACAAGTCTTAAATCAAATTCAACAAATAATATAGGTATAGATGGGATGAGGATCGAAACATAGGGTGGGGGGGGGGGGAATGGGCCATTGGCTCCCACTTTTTGAAAAATAGTATCAAACAATAGTTGTGTGACTTTCATGATAAGCATCGTCATTTTTGTAAAACTGCCCACCCCTCTACTTATGAACTGATTCCAGGGCCAATGATAAATGGGTTCAGAGTGTGTAGTAGACTTGAGA
The DNA here is from genome assembly GCA_963680855.1 of Lepeophtheirus nordmannii. NCBI lineage: Eukaryota > Metazoa > Arthropoda > Copepoda > Siphonostomatoida > Caligidae > Lepeophtheirus > Lepeophtheirus nordmannii. The sequence goes on along the minus strand of OY804524.1, from coordinate 24,337,937 downwards.
CTTGTATCATCAAACTATAAAGATACTTGGACTTAATACCTCATAAATATTTGATACTTGATTTGAACTCGTAAACAAATACTACACAAAAATTATCTTAAAATATTTTTTGGATACTTTTTCTAATTATCACAAATGAACTTAATTGTTGCTTAGTGTTATTTATTTATTTTTTTACCTATAAATTTCTCCACTCAAATAAAATTGTTTGTGTTTTGAGACCATGTACCTCTAAAATGTAAATTATAATAGAATGATCTAAGTCGTATTAAAAAAATGTATGAAGATCACAAACTGAACCTACCAAAAATTTTTGACTGTAACTTGACTACTACTTTTGAGCAAAGGTTTTGATACTATTTTTGAATGACAATATATGTATCTGGAAGCTTCCGTTTTCTAACTTCTACTAGAACAGAGAAATCAACAGTTATCGTGACAAACAGACAAACGAGGTTGCGTATTTGTGTATTATTTTGTTCCAAATATTATTTTTTTAGATCCAATTACACTGGTCAACAGTAAAAAATCCTAAGAGGTATAAGTATAATAAAAGTTCTTCAGTTTTACACATTAATTTCAAATCTGTAAAAAAAATTACAAAGAATCCCACTGTTTTTGAGAAATCGGACTCTACTTTTTGAGCTAATTTCACCCATTTTCCAACTTCAACCTTATTTTAAGCCTACAAGGATACTCATTTTGTGCATTGAAAAAATACTGATTCGTTAGTGCTTTTAATGCAGATTCCATGTTAGTCTTTTTTTTTTTACCTAAAGGGACTTCGGGTATAGGCGGCGGGAGTAGACCCAAAAGTCGGCCAAATTCTTTTTACTTAAATAACTCATTGAATATTACATAAAATGAATAAGGAATGCATTAAATAGCTTAACGAGACGAGACGTTAAGCATCCAAAAGTCAAGCACAAATCGTCTATCTAAATGCGTAAATTTTTTTATTCAATTTCGAGCAAAAATTTGCTAAAAAGCAATGACTCACGGTAGAGCTACTATTGTAGTAGTACGCAAAAGTCTTTGATTTCTAACGAATTTTTGCTCAAAATTGGATGAAAATTTACACACTTAGATGGACGGTTTCTTTTTAGTTAAAGATTCTTATTCTTACCCATAAAAGTCCCTTTAGCTTAAAATAAACATTAAAAATGTAATATGCTTTAAAAACAATAGCGAATCATTTTCTAATCCACGATATGAGTATTCTTCCAGACTTAAATTGAAGTTGAAGTTGGAAAATGGGTCAAAAGAAGCTAAAAAAGTAAAGTCCGATTTCTCAAAAACCGTCGGAATCTAGAAAAAAAAATTACAGATTTGAAATTAGAGTGCAAAACTGAATGACTTTTATCATACTTATACCCCTTAAGATTTTTGAAATTTCAAATTTGTTGACCTGTGTTATTCTTCTTCTTTTTTAAGAGATAAGTAAAGCCAGTAAGTAGCTAAATACTTTTGTTTCTTTATAAAATGCTATTGACTTGAGCAAAAAAAAAAAAAAAGATGTAAAGGATTACATAGGTAAAAACAAAAACAAAACATTATTATCGTTGTAGATTATATAACATCTATAGTATATATATCATTTTTATTTATCAAATAAAAGAGTTTCATTTCTACATATAAAAGTTCTGCTTTTTCATAATAAAGTCTTTTATTTTTTTTGACTGCCTTAAATAACAACTTCATAACGAATGAAAAGTGTTTTTAAATTATTCTTTGAACCAAGACAAATAAAAAGTTCATGAGAGTTATGTACATAAATTATAAAAAGAAAAAAGAAGAAAAATTAAAAACCATTTCAAAGTTTGTTGAACATTTTTTATATTTAAATAAACAGATCATTTTTATGTAACTCAAATCCCATGTTGACAGACTTCTCGAAACCTAAGAGTAACTTGACTACAACCATATAATAACTTTATGTTCTATTTTATAAAAAATAAGAAGCACATTTCAGCAAAAAAGTTTCAACTCTTTTTTTTTTTTGCCCTTAGGATAAGAAAAATACCCTGTAAAAAATAAAAATGTTTCTTCTCAACTTTATGAAGTATAAAGTCCTACTTATCTGAAGAAGTAGAGGATGTGCTTTATTGAATTTGAGTATGAAAGAAGGTGTTAAGGACAGAAGGTAGAATTGTCATTTTCTTCTTGAGTAATAAAAGCAGAAGGGCTTCTAAGATACTTAAATGCAGGAAGCTTGTTAAAGACCAAAACAATATTAATCAATGAGCTTGAGAAGTACAAACTAAATGAATATTTACTTTGTTTGTATAATATTTATTTACACACATAAAAGTACTCCAAAAAATTTTATATTGTTAATTGTATATGGTGTAGTCGTTAAGAATTCATTGACTACCCCAGAGTGTATCAACGTCAAAACATTGACACCTCCTTTGTATTTTTTGTCAATTTTCAATTTTTCCTATTATCTCTTAAAAGTGTGGATTGAATGAACCTGAATTAGCTTTTGCTCAGTATTTATGCAAGAGAAATAATTGTGCCATTGTTATTGTGAAAAATTACCTAATCATCAGTTAATTTTGAGCCTATCTTCTCTTTCTTTTTGAAGCAAAACTTAAGAGATACAATGAAATTTGCAATGTTCTTCATAAATGCCACTTTATGGATCGTACAGATTCAAATTTTGTATCATTCCTTTTTGAACATAGCCTTAAAGTGAGTTTGTACATCTATCAACCATCTGATTGATACTTTGCCCAAAAAACAGGATAAAACTATACATACCTATATAGCAATCATATAATTGCCTTTGTGAAAAACTTTTTGAAAGTTGAGGTTGTGAATATTCAAACAATAAAACTAGTGATGTATGAACACTATACACCCTGTATAAAACGATTTCCAAAGTTTGGGAAGTTCTCTCTTCTATATACATATATTAAATCTGTCCAAATAGACGCTCTGTTTTTGATAATACTAACGTTTTTGCATATATTTTATCTATGTTGACATAGAGTAATCATGGGACTTTTTTTTGAAAGTTTTTAATTTAAAATAATTGTTAAATGATATGATATACGGATAATTTCACCATAAAAATAAAATTTGAATTCATTTGAATAATATCTTATGTTGACTGTATATTATAAATACAATTTGAAAAGTTAATAGAAGGAAAAAACGCATAGTAGAGCGCACTCTATATGGTCCAATAATTGTCTTTCATTTTTTTTACTATGCTCAAAAGTTAATTCCTTTCAAAGCAAGTATATGTAACTTATCTTATAAGAATTAACAATTAATTCATAATCCATTGAATAAACATTTCATTACACCTGACAATTATATTATTTTCTAATAATTTATTTGAAAGTATATATGTAATTTATATAGTACAAATAGTGACAAACAAATTTATTGATAAATATTATTTAAGTCTAATTCTATATTTTGTTTGTTTCAAAACATTCTTTTTGAAACTATCAAGAAAGTATGGGAGTCAACAAATCAGCTTAAATACTCACATGGACATATGAATTGTATACACAAATAAACTAGTGTTGTTGTTTTTTTTCATTTTTACATGCTATAAAAAACCCCAAAAACAAACTAACAATTAAAATAATAGATAATTTAACATGACTTACAATTCATTATTTGATTATTATTATTTAAAAGGCGAAGACATTGAATCCTCATTTTACATAGTATGTTAGTAGTTACATATAAATGTACATACAAGATAAAAAAAATCAGCCCATTTTTGTTTTTGTTGTTTTTTATGGTCATAGTTTATGCACGCAGTCATTTATATTATATTATACTTAGTTATTGTCGCACACACACAAGATAGAAACGTAAATATAGGTATGTATATGTTCCTCTCATGACAAAAAGTTGCCCAAAATAAGTATATATATATATATATACATAGTATATAAATTGTTTCCAAACATGCAATCAACATAATCAAGCTTATGCTTATGTATATATGGTCCTCTCTGCTTATATTCAAGACGAGAAAGAATGAGATTTTGCACATACATATATTTATAACCCCCCCCCCCCCAAAAAAAAAAAAAAAAAAAAAAAAAAATATCGCAATTTTCGATTATTTATTGACCTATTACATATTTATTTATAATTTTCTCTTCGTCTACAATGAGGTCGAAAAAGAAAGGCCCAAATGTTTTACTATATGTATATATGACCCTTCTTCTTATGCCTTCGCTTCAAATGTATAAATACATAAGTAAATTTGTTATAATTTATGGGGAAACCATTTGACTTTATTATTATCATTTAATTTAAAAAATCATTTCTTCTGTCAAATATATATTTTGTTTTTCCCCGCCTCCCCCCTTAAATAAAGTATTCCAAAAAACTTTTTTTTTTGTATACAAAAAATCATCTTACATACATAAATGTTAAATGTATCTATATAAACATATTAGGATAGAGCCTGTGACCTAGTCTCCCAGTTCATGGTTTCTCTTTCCTTCTCAAAAAAACACATTAGCTTTAAGTAATTTATATATTGTAGGGCTGTATAATAATTATATATATATACAACATTTTTGTACTTTATGTTCATAGTAAACTATGTTTCTTCATTTTTTTATATATATATAAAATAAATGACTCATTTGAGATTTAACAAGTTTTAATTCATATTAATTACCATGGGGTTATTTACATTTTTTATTTTTTTGTAAGAAGACTTTACTCACGGATTTTTATAAATTACTTAACTTTTTTGGTCTATAAACAGACTACTTGGGTTAAAAATTATGACATAAAGAGTAATAAATGAAAGAAGAAGCATATACGTATTACTTTAAATAATTAATATGATTTTTTTTCTATCACTGTTTTTTATTTACTTTTAGCAAAAAAACACGAATTCTCTTTTTTCACTCAATGACTTTCACTTTTTAAATTTTGTTCCACTTCTTTTTATTTAAAAAAAAATAAAAAAAATTATAAGTTAAAATTGAATTGACCTCTAGGTATTTTTATATAAAACAATAAAATTGCATAATTTTTTGTTATTTTTGAATGACTTGGACTTGAAAGAGTACATAATAAGGTATTTTTATTGTATTATTTTAACGGGACATCATTTAAAGTTTGTTATGGATCACTCATTTTTTTCACAAAAAAACAAAATTCTCAAAAAACAAAATTTGATACGAAAAAATGAAAGAGTGTGCCAAATGTTGCAAAAACGTATGCTGATATGAAACCTCAAAGATTAGAGGGACATCATTATCTAGATAATTTTCAAATAGGTTAATACACATACTATTCAAACTGCATACTAATTTCCTTTCTTTTATTTTTTGAAACTTTTTGAGTGAATTCCAGCTTCAATCCTTCCTTTTTTTTGTCCACCTCTCTTAATACGTACTTATTTTAAAGACATGTTCAAAGTTAAAAAATATATTTTATTTTTTATGAAAAAATATATTAATTTCAAAAGTTTAGAGTAATTTTTTAAATACCTATAATATGTTTTTTTATATCATTACTAGAAATAGGCAAAATGTTGAAATAATAGCGTTGAGTGTAAGGTAGAAAAGACTAATCTCAGTTGGATCCACTACCCTGATAATAATCAGTTTGAATTCAGTCTTCTCTATATTGTTGAGTCTTGCTACAATGTTAAGTAGCTATTGTGTATTATTTAATATTGCCACATAACAATCAGCAGATAAATTGTGGGCATGACCTCTCACCTTAACAAAATTCCCATCCCTAATCATTACTATTTCATAATAAAGGAGACAATCCTTCTTCCTGTTTCTTTGTAATTAACTCACCTTTTCATTTGATAGCCCATTCCGTCTTTGTCATTTGTAAATGGCTCTGAATAATTCATTGTCTCTTCTCGGGGTATTTTTTTGCCCTTTTTTTGTGCTTTTTTTTTAAACTCATATTATTGTAGAATTTATTTCTCTTTTTAGAAATAAAAACAGAAACAACAATGAACACAAAATGTATAACTATACATAAATAAAACTCATAATAGCTAAGTAAGAAAATAATATTTATAAAAAAAGAAAATACACTTTTAAATCTCATCATTTCTATTCTTTCATTATACGAAGTTTCTAACATTTACATATAAATATATTATTCAACTTACGAGTACATTCATTCATTCGAATGTATGTATGTGCTTTTTTTCTCTTCCAAACATAGCATTGACTTTGAAATTTAATAGAATTTCTTCTTTATTGAATAAGTATGCTAATATTTTATTAGTATCATAAAAGTTTAGTTTATATTAGTGATGTAAACAAGACGAGATTTATCAAGCACAAACAAACCCAATTCTCAATCCTTTCAAACCAAGTCCCATCACAAGCCTAAGTCTGTTCACGATCAAATAAAACCAAGTTTTAAAATATACCAAGTTTAAAGGCAAGCCCCTAAAATAACATACATAATTTCATGGAAGAGTTCGCAATCGATGCTCATAAAGCCAAACATATATTCAAGGATTCCTTATTATTACTTTGGGTTTTCAACACATATAAAACTAAAATCAACAGTTTCCTTCAAATATAATTAAATGGCTTTTTAAAAATTACTGAGCAATATTGTATTTAGCATACGTATATTGAACATCAAACATTATAAAAGAATGAGTTTTTTCTCGATATTAACAAATGGAATCATATCTTCATGAGATGAAGGAACAAGTATATATTTACAAAACCCCAAATGACAAAAATAGAAATTACAATTAAATGCAAAAAGATGTCGCCATGGAAAAAGTACGTTCAATGCTCAGAATCATCATTGGTGTATAAATATATTGGAGTTAAATCTTCTTAAAGAAATGACCAAGCACTGTCACTAGCTTTCTTTGGTTTACTTTTCTTTACTAATGCTTTTTCTCCCACAAGATGTCGCTTTATAAATAAATTTGTAAAACAAACTTGAGCATTAATGTTTTAAAAAAAAGCTTTTCAACAGAATGCAAAAATTAAGTCCAATCTTTTACATATTTCTAACAAGCCGTTTATAAAGCAATTCTAGCTCAAACTTGAGCTTTTTTACACAACTAATTTATATATTTATATGTATATCATAGATTTTAAAGAATAATAATAAATACATGTTTATATTTACTTGCATGAATATATTTATAAATTCCGTCAAAAATGATATTTAATGAAATGAATAGAGCTATTGTTAAACATAAATACAAATTTATTTATTTTACTCAAACATATATATATATATATATATATACATATATAATGTGTATTTTATACGTTCTTATCTTCCCTTCTTGTATGTATGTTTTAGGTACATTAAAGTCCTTGTTTTTGAAGGTCAACATGAAGAATATATACCTACCTAAATATATGTTAAATAAGAGTTAAATAAGTTTCTCACATAAATATATATCGAGGAAGGGAGGGAGAGTTGATATACGCATCTACAGCTCTTATTAACGAATATTTCTAGGAGTGGATTCATCTATCTTTTAGATAATTATCCACTCCTCCCTTTCGTATCACATCGAGAAGGGTAAGATAAAAAAAAGTACAAATTGTCTTTAACAAAACTGATTTTGACTCTAAAAATGAAAAATCAAAACAATTTTAAGAATTTCAATTTTGATTAAACTCTTGGGATTTTATAGAAACTTTTTATTCATTGTAAAGATAAATTGAAAGAACTCAAATTCTATAGAAATACTTCAAATCATAATATAATACCTTACCTTTGGAAGGTATAAGAAAAGTGACAAAAAGACAAGGAAGGGAGAATTGATACAGATGACCTCTCCCTCTTATGTTATAAATTTCAATTTCTAAAGATGATGAAATTTTTTTTTTGTGTGTGTGTTTAATGTAGTATGCTGCTAGTGTATAAACCTAATGAACTTGCTGCACAAAAGAATCAGACACAAAAGAGACAGAAGCAAAATCCAAAAAGGAAAAAAAAGACACTTTTTACAATAAAAAGTAAAATTTTAAATACTATTATATAAGTATTATAATTATATATACTATAAGATATAATTATATAAACACTTCACTTTGATTTTATTTTGAAATGGTGCATATTGGAATATATGAACTCTAGTACGGAGAGTTGATACCTTTACCAATTTTTTAAACGGCCTCTATCTTGCAAACTTTGATATATATTACAACTAAACTAAGATTAAATATCGATTGTGTCTCAGATATTGATTTACAATTTACAACAATTAACGGGCGAAAACGATGCATATTTTTGCACTTCTGCAAGAAAAAACAAAATAGTGTATCAACTCTCCCTCTCCCTCCTACATTCATGAATTTTAGAAAAAATTTAATCAACAAGAAAAAAAATTACACTTTGAGTGTTGTAAGCACACAGAAAATGTGTCACAGTACAGGAATGGGTTTACTCGCCACCCTCCTAACGCTGTACTAATCGGTGATAATTTTTAAAAAAAGTGCTGAAACATACTAAAAGACGTAAGGGAAACGTGATGAGAAGTGTCATCAGGCTCACTTACGCTGATAAAGTTATGTCCACTTGACTCCTTAAGCTAAGTGGACGTCTTTTTATGATTTAAAGTATTTATAAAGTGTTCAGTGTGTTTTTACATAGAATAAAAATTGTCTATGAAATCGTAACAGTTTAACTAGTATCAAAATTCTGATCGTCTTTTGATTTTTCATTTTTAGAGTCCAAATAAGTTTATTATAGCAAATTTGTACTTCTTTTTATATTATCTTTCTCAATGTGATACACAATCAAGGAGTACATAATCATTTATCAATAGGTGGATCCACCCATGAAAGTGCCTGGCTCTAATATGACCTTTCAAATATAATGATCTAGGTATTATATTTGTTTTTTTTATTGTGACCTGGAATTTTCATGACCTTTATATGTAATTTGCAGGTCTTCTGAAGGGGTAATCAGAATAATTTATTAAAAGAAATATTTTAGGAATAAAAAAAAATAATCCAGACTCATTTTTTGAGAAATATAATCCTTCCTTGCTTTTGTGTTCCAAGCTGGTGAATAATCAAAATACTGTTTGGTGTTGTTTTCACCTCCGACTATTAAAGTCTTTTTTGAGATATTTTAGTGTAAATCAAAATTAAATTAGTTAATACTTGTCATTGGACAAAATTTAAAGATGAGGTGTGGAGCTCTCAGCCCTACCTTTAGTGGAAGAGGGAAAGTGTTGCAAATTTATTATGATTCAAATCTTTTCTCAAACTAATGAGACTATAACCACTTTTGCCTTTATATTTTTTTTCCACATTCATGTTTTTTAATTTAAGATCTGGGACCCATTTTATAGAAACATTTTCCATCGAATCATTCTTAATAATATAACCAATGTGTTTGTTGACTTTTTGAATATCCCTGATAAGTTCTCTCTGTACTTAGAGATATAAATGAATGCTGGGAGCTATACCAGATATTGAAGTTGATAGACATATTGTTAACTCATGTATTAAGGGGTTTAAAGTTTATTAGGATCTTCTACCACCAATATAGGACCCTATTTATTATTATAAAGTAATACAAATTTTTCCTCAATGATATACGTTAACCAGTACGAGTAGGTAATACAGATTATGAGAGTACCGATAGGGCCATATAACCTCTTTTAATATAGTAGAAGGTGCTATAAATATAACATAATTTGAAGAAATAGCTCTATTCAATATTTGACCTAAATCAATATTGATATAAATATTTTGATTATGATACAAGTAGATACAAAACCATATCGTCAAGTGTCAATACACATTTTTATGCAGGGATGGACTTAGAACATCCATATAGCTATGAGATTTTGCAATTGAATACACTGAACTAACCCCAGAACTATGAAACAAAGAGACGTAACGACGACTACGTCATAATCAATTTTTGTCAAAATTTATTTAGCTGCAATACGACTTTTTTAATCCATGAATTACTTCATAACTTCAATCAAATCAAGAAGAATTCTGCAATTTGAAGACAATATATACAATATAAATAATTGTTCTTCAAAAGCGACATTTATCGGGAGGAGGGGGGAAGCTACCTTGAGGACAATAAAATATCTCTATGCTATTAGGGTCATTTGTTAGTTTTGAACTACTCTCTGTGCCTTCAGGGGGCACTGTGTAAGTGCAATGTTTAAGAATTGTACACACTTCGGCTGTATTATAATAATTATTATTATTATTTTTTTTTTTTTGGGGGGGGGGCAGGCCTGCTACATATTAATATGTAATATTAATACATCATTGATGTCCAGATTGCTTCTATCTAAGTACTGCAGGTATTTTTTCACCCAATAATTATTCCAACAATTTTAGCCCATTCTCAATGCAATTTCTCCTTAATACACACATAAATTACCAAATATTGACTAAAAGTTATAGCTACTAACATACTTATGTTTATTATCTCCCCTATTTTGGCGATTTTGTCTCCTGTATAAATCCCTTCTATATCCCAACTTAAAGCCAGAGTTACGTTTTCATTTTTCTTCACAATCCCTTCATTAACTTCCTCATTTCCGGAGATTTACCTTTTCCATACATATAAATTAAATTTATGTTTGTATATATATATATTTAGGTACATATAGTCATGTACATATATAAACCTAGACATTTACCTAACTACCTCCAAAAAATTATATTGCAAAAATATTTATTCATGCTAAAAAAATGTAAATATGTATACTTCTGTCTTTCATTTCCTTTCATTGTAAGGACCCTTATTCCAGATTACTTTTTTGGAAAAAATAATATATGTATGCATGTAAATGAAGAGGGGGAGGTACTTTCCCTCCCCCCCTCCCCCCTTTCAACCTAAATATTTATACAATTTTTGCATACAGTTTAAATATGGTCCCTTTAGAAACAGAGGCAAAGAATTTTTTCCTTGCTCCTACCTAACTACATATACATCCAAAGTGAGATTTATTATGTAAGCCTCCGTATCATTTATGATCTTTTAGGTAGGGAAATGTACATTCATTTTCTAAACTGTATCCTTTATAAAATACAGGAGGTGTGTCAAACTCAAATTTATGAATGTAGATCTCAATCTATACATAATATAGCGCAAGTCCCTTTGTTTTTTCGACTGTTTAAACAATTATCAAGATTAAGACCAGCACTATAAGCGAAGAGCAACTTGATTTAGAAAAGGTCATAGGCAATGTTTCATCAGTCTCCAATGTCGCCCAAATGCGCAATAGGATGATTTCATGACCAAAATTCGATTTGAAAACTTAGGACACGGAATTTGAGATTGCTTATGACGTCAAAAGTGTACGGAAATGGTCAATTTAGAGGGTTCAGTTGAGGTCAAATGACCCAAATGAGATCATTTTAGGTTTGTTGGCCCAAAGCATTAAACTGGCATGCCAGAGGCTACCGTTTTTATGGCCAGTAGAATTATATAGAAGATTATTAATTAAAGATAGACAAATTACATTTTAGGAGAATGTGTGAGCATTAGTATTTTTCTTCCTCTAAACATTTGAATAGGTGCACACTTAACAGACAACCATTTCAAACTAATTTCTCCCTTATATTATCAATATCCATGTTCGATCATTACTGTTTTTCTAAAATAATAATAATAATATTTATTTCATAAATGAATATTTACAATCTAAAATACTTATAATATGTAGCAATAAACCATTGGTCAATATAGATATTCATGTGGGACACAAAGTTTCAAAAGTTATTCATAGCTAGAGTTAGGTTGGTTTTAATTAAGAAAAACAAGGACTGTAATCCAGCCTTGTTCTCAACAATATTATTGTTTTTTTGTTTTTTTTCATTTTTATCAAAGTTAAAAAGATATATTAGTATTTAACTAAATCATGATTATTACTACACTTGGGTTTCTTTTTTATTTTCATTTTGTGTAAACTGGAGACAAGACTAGAAGAAGAAGAATGATCCCATCTTGTACCAAAATAAATTTATATGAATATTCAGACAATTGTAAAAGGTTTTTGGTTGGAAAGTAGGAAAGGTTTGGTGATGGATATTCAAATGAATTCATTTATTTCTAGGTTTGACACTGCATAAAAGTACGTAATATATATATAAAACTTTGCTGGCTTAAATTGTCAAAGGAAAAGAAGAAAAACAGACCATATCTTTCAGTACATTAAAAAAGTACTTATAAAATCCCCTGTCTTATATTAGAAAACAATATGAAAGAGAAAAAGGGGAAGAGAGAGGGGGGGGGGGAAAGGAAACTTTGTAAAATGAACTAATTAATTTGGTCAAAAACAATACAATGTATATACCTTTATACAAATACAATGTTTTTTTCCATTTTAAAAAGAAAGAAAACAAAAACTCAACACAACTCAGGTAAAAAAATAAATAGAAAAGAGTATTATTAATTTATTTCATTTTCTGAGAAATTTGCAAAGACATGCCATTTATAGATTCTAATGGTTTGTTTGAAGAAATATAAAGGCATTTAAGGAGGGAAGAAAGGAGCAATAGCTCAATAAAATCAACATAAACCCAAATACTGGGTCACAAACACACTTCTTACCTCATTTTCTGCAATTTTGGTTCAATTCCTAATCGTAACTCTGTCTATATTTATACAGGATCGGGTACACAAGGGGGGGGGGATAAGGAAAAAATAGAAAATTGACAGTCGTTTACATAGAATATAGATAATTGATCAGTAGTAAACTGTAGCAACAATTTATATATATATATATATGACAGGGTTTCTCAACCCTCCCTTGTCTCTCTTCCATTCTCTATGTATTTCGTACAAAGTCAATCAATCCACTAACCAGATCTGGAACGAGACAGTAGAGAACTTTATTTTGTGATCATTTAAGCATATATATTTTGGAACAAAGTATTTTATTCATTTTAAATATCGGTTATTATACGCAGTAAGACTCATAAAAATAATGTTTAATTGATTGAATATCCTAGATAGAGTGGAATTTTTAATTTTGAGATAACATCGGCGAGGTAATAAATCGGCTGTTGAATGCTACAAACATGGATTAACTATAGAAAAGAGTTAAAAAAATTGCTAGTTTTCTAAAATGAAACAGGTCAACAAATTTGAACTATCAAAAATCCTAAGGGGTATAAGTATAATAAAAGTTATATTAAGTTTGCACTGTTTTTTTTTTTTTTTTTTTTTTTTTTTGAAGGACTAAGAAACCAGCAAAAATCCTTCTGCACGCTACTACTTCAGTACATTGCAGTGATTTTTAGTAGCTTTACCGTGAGTCTTAGATTTTTAGCGAATTTTGTCTCGAAACTGAATGAAAATTTACACATTTAGATGAACGATTTCTTCTCAGTTAAAGATTCTTATCGGGCGTGACATCTCGTTTGAAAGCTGTCTAAGCTCTTTAATGCATTCCTTATTAATCCATTTCATTTAGTATTGAAGGAATTATTTAAGTACAAAGGATTCGCCCGACCTTTGGGTCTATTCCCACCGTCTCTGTTCCCAGTTTTTGCTTTAGGTCAAAACAAAGACTGAAATTGAATTTTGCATAAAATACACTAGCAAATCATCATTTTTTAATGCACAATATGAGAATTCTTCAAGGCTTAAGTTGAAGTTGAAGTTAGAAAATGGGCTAAAAAAGCAAAAAAAGTAGGGTCCGATTTCTCAAAAAGTGTCAGACTCTTCAAAAACACAAATTACTGATTTGCAATCAGCTTGCAAAACTGAATAAATTTTTATTTTACTTATACCCCTTAGAATTTTTGACTGTTGATCAGAGTAATTATTGAGATTCACTAAGAATGACGAAAAATTGGCTGTTTTTTTTGTTTTTGCTTTGTTTATAAGAAACTAAAATTTTCCAAACTTTGATGTGTTTGGAAGAGACATTTATTGTTCTATTAACTTGTGTGTTATTTTAGGTGGGCCTTGGCTCTATCAGGAAATTGTTTGAAGCCTATTTTCTCTAAATTTGCTATCACATGTATATTGAAAGAAATAATTTTTCACATTGAAAAGAAGTTTAGATATTTATATCTACCTCAAAAATATAGAAAAAACTATTGACTCTTACAATCTATAAATAGATTTGATTAATAAATGTGTTAAATTATGTCATGAATAATTCAAAACAACTTCCAGTAACTTAGGCAAAAAATAAAAGAAATGCTGGTACTTTTCTGAAGATTATCGAAATATGATTTAAATTAGTCAACTTCGGTTTTAAACCTAACGACTTAATTATTTACAATCGAAATTAGACTGCCCCTATCCCTTTTTTAAAGATGGAATTTGTTATTACCTTATATTTTCTTTGATTACTGTGCAAATAAAACATACTCTAAAATTACCAAAATACTCCTCTCTGAGAATCCCTAGTGTATAAAAATATGTAACCATCACAGAATAAAATTGTTTACTTTTTACATCGAAAAACCTTCACTGAATCTTTTACAAATGTTAATAAGCTTAACAATTTCTTTCAATTACATTCAATAAATAAAAAATAATTAAATATAATTCCAGATCCACAAATGTAAGGTCAAATCTATTAGCACAAAACAAATCATAATTTTTTTTTCCCTTAGTGAAACAATAAATTACTCTAGGGTATTTTTTTCTCCGATATCTATGGTATTTAGTGTATGGTCAACGTTCAAAAAAGAACTTTATGAAACTACAAATACCAGACCTGACCACATTCCACATATTTTATCAATGTAAATTCCAAATAAATTTATTATGTATTGTTGATTCAGTAAATACATATACCTAGTTATTATTTGTTGAGATAATAATTTTGACTCTAGGTAGAAGAAATAAAAATGTTTCAATGAATAAAGTTTAAAATATGAAATATTTATATTCGAATCTCAATACTTGAATCCAACTTATCATTTGTCAAGCACAACGTGGAAATTTAAAAAAAAAATGAAACTTGAAGTTGAGCCCACTGGGTTTTAGATTATGTGTCTGCATATACATATCTGTAGTGGTTATGAGAATAATGGCCATGGATGGCCAAAAAAAATACTACTAAATATAATAAGTGATTTGCACCGAATGTTTCAAAAATATGTTTTTTGGAGCTTTAGAGTTCAGCCATTTGTTGTGAATTCAAAGAAAGCACAAAAAGAAACAAAGAAGCATACTTTCCCATAACGAACGTTGACTTGTTCTCCTATAAATAGCTTCAATCCTCTCCTTCTTGTCTATTTGCATTCACTTCCGATGCATAAAATCTTAAATTTTGTATTTATGTAGGTATTTAAAAAAAATCCTTTTTTAAAGGTGCTGGAACGAATAACATATTTTATTTCAGTTTCCAGTTTCCCTTTTTTATTGATTAAAGTAAAAAAAGAAAACCCCGCTTATTTGATAAAAAAAAAGAAAAGAGAAAATGGCTGAAAATATTTTATTTAACGTCATTTGAAGCTGTATATTTTGACATGGACAAAATGTTGAGGTAGTGTTATGTTCCAGAAAAGAGAAAAAATATTAGTTGGTAACATTATCTTGATAATTATTTTTTATTTAGACTTCTTTGTATCGTTAAGGCAACAAATTGCTACAACTATAAGTAGTTTCATTTCTGATTAATAAAATCAATCCTCTCAGTTTCTTTCAATTATTGAGTATTATTTTAAATTGTCAAATAATAATCAGTTGATTATAAAATGCAGAGGTACTCCATTTATTTGTTTGCACGCTCATTCACCACAACATAATATTATTTGAAGGGTTCACAAACTCCTTTGATTTTTAAAGAAAAGTGCGTTTTAGTTTTTATCGTCGATTAAATGCTATACAACAATAAAATGGCAGTATTTAACTTATATTGCAATTAGAAAAAGGGATGGTACAAAACGTCTGAAACTGAACAATTTTTACACAGAAATGCCCCTCTTTCATTTTATAGGTTTCATGTCAAAAATAAGAAAAGGAACCTGAAATTTTGTAGATAGCATTTTGTAGATCAAATACGCAGTTAAAAGAAACTTTAAAACTTTAATGTCCATGTATAATATTTATAAATAACATTTTCATTTGTTACAATTGCACAATTAGAATAACTATGTGTACAAAATTGATGGATTTGGAATCACTGAGAATACTGGGATTCAATTTTAAGCACCTATTAAGCCTCGATTATAATTTGAAGAACAAAGTAATTCTTTTTTATAATTATTAATATTCCACTTTTATATAACTTCCATATCAATAATGCTCTCTCATTTTCCATTCATTTATTAAATAATTTCCCTTTCCCTTTTGTATTCGTTCAAAAAAAGTATGACACCTTGGAATACAACTGCTATACATTCAAATTTATTTGAGTTTGTGAGTAACTTCATAGATAAAGTGTCTGTATTAAATTTAAAATATATAGACGCGTACAAATAAATGTTGTACAAATGGTAACTTTTTTATACAGGATATCAACCATTCCAATGGATTGACAATTTGTTTGTACCTCACAAAATGTTTTTGTTTTGTTTAATCATTATTTATTTTTGATCCATGAATATAACTTATTTACTAGGAAAAGAGGCCACTGTGTATGCTACAAAACACACAGTTATATATACTAATTCCCATGGGAAAAGTAAAAAATGACACCCTCATTAATAATATCTAACATCATCCGTAGGAATATGAATCAGTACATTATACTAATTATGCATAAACTCATTTATTACTTACATCTTGTACAATCTTTATACATCCCAACTTGTTAACATTAAACATGCATCCACCTATATTAAAAATAGAGTGATAATTCCTTATTCAAAAGTCCATAAACGTACATTTCTTTGGCTTTTCTCCTAGAGATTCTAGGTTGTGTTTTTTTTTGCTATGTGAGAGCATATATATGTTGTATAAGAGTAAACTTCTTATTATTAGTATTTTCCTGCACGACCTTTGTGTGTTTTTCTTCTTTTTTTTTGTATTAACTTTATTTTATTCAACATCACTTTTTATCTCTTATGTTAATTTTATGTACCTATGTGTTTTGATAAAATATTCATTCAATGATGATTTCTTGGCTCTCTTTCTCTTGTTATTATATTTTATTTTGAGTGGTTAAATGGCTTAAAAGGTTAAATATGTATGTACATATACAATATATGTATGTTGGTGAACTTCTAATCAAATTAAGAAACTTGTTTTGATCTCCATCTTAAATTTTAAAGG
Organism: Lepeophtheirus nordmannii; assembly: GCA_963680855.1. Taxonomy (NCBI): domain Eukaryota; kingdom Metazoa; phylum Arthropoda; class Copepoda; order Siphonostomatoida; family Caligidae; genus Lepeophtheirus; species Lepeophtheirus nordmannii. The sequence goes on along the minus strand of OY804524.1, from coordinate 24,320,765 downwards.
AGCACTGTTATTAGTACATAAAGAAAGCCTCTCTTATTTTTTTTTCTCTCTCTCAATTTCTCCTCCACCTTTCGGTTTCTTTTCTTTTTTAAAAGATATTATCTGTTTTCAAGTGTATTGAAGTACAATTAATAATAATAAAAATAATAGATATAATATATACAATTTATACAATACCTTGTTTTAAAAAGAGAAAAAGGAGACTTTTATAAAGTTCTAACGAACAATTATAATACAACTATTTAAAAACATGACCCTACAGAAAAAGGATAATTTTTCTTAGAAAGTTACACTTGATATGTTCTGATGCTATATAAATATTTCATTCTTATTGTTTATAAATGAGTCATATTTTCGAGGTTCCTCAAGTCATTCTTATCTAATAGGCCCTGAAAGTTTCCCTACATAGTTTCCATACATTTTGAAAGGACATATTGGAAACAAAGGAAATTTTATGAATCAAACAAAGGCTAAAGACTTATGATAATTAAACCATGAGACCCAGTGTTAATTCCAGTATATCGAAGATTACTTGAGTTCATTTATATGGTTTTGCTACAATTTATGATTTTTTTTAGAAGTCGAATAATTTTGTCTGATATGTATTAGTATGTACTCTTTATCCTTGTCTATTCTAGCGCCTTTTTATCTTTTTTGTGTATTGTAGGGGGAAAAAAGCCCCAAAATTAGTTGGTAATTATCAAATTCTTCCCAATTGTGGGCCTATTATTCTTCATTCACACCAGAAAAATAACTCATTTGAGTTATACACATCAACGTTTAAAACTTTTCACTTAAGATATTTTCTTTTAAATTTGCCTATAAAAATGATGTTGCATTGTGATTGGCTCTTGTCCAGCCAATCAATGAATCCATTGACATCTAGAAAATATTAATAAACAGAGTAATTAAGCATTTCATTCTGATTATCCTCATAGCATACATGAATCTGACGACTCAGATGGAGCGCTATTTTAGCTCTTTCTGACCGAGTCAAGACACCGACAGAAATCATTCATGACCTAGAAATAGCATTGTTCAGCTTTGAATTTTTGTAATTGGGCATAGAATGTTTTTATGAATTTCAAGTTATCATAAGAAAAGATAAAAATTATTTCACTCATTTATTATAGCATCTTATATATTTACTCTCATTAAATTATCTTCATAAAAAAGAAACCTGCAAATTCTTAAATCAAAATTATTTGCTTGTAACTTCCCTGTACTGGTTGTGTATTATATGACAGCGCAAAAAGTGTGGTTTCAGTGGAGACTATGGTTTTTCATAGATTTTTCACTTGGCATAACATACAATAATTTATATTCACCGGGATTTCAACTTTTTTCACATCTCTACATAGAATCTGAGGTAATAGTAACTTAGAAAATAAATTAATTAGTATCCCTACCTGCACTTTTTGCGATGTCTTAAGCATATAAAAGATTACACTGTACTCCTTCTGTAACCAGTAATCTTTTTAAAAAGGATGAAATATTGAGTCATGTATGTTTATGAAGTATTAGCTTTTTTTTTTTGGGGGGGGGGGGAAATTTCTCATTTTCTTAATTTTTGTAATAGATTGTTTTTGTGTTTTATTAAATTAAATACTCAAAAATCTAAAAAAAGTTTCTTAAATAAAATTTTAATTCAACGAAATGCACACTTTGTATATGTTGCCATGCTTACTGAAAGTACAACATTTGGATTAATTTGACAGTTGTATTCTTATCTACATCATGATGTTTATGGTACGGTTGTGCTAGGGATGTTTTTAAATTTTATAATAAAAAGCCATATAATAAGCGGCTGATGTCAACAAAGATGTTAATTTAATAGTACTATAAGTCTCGCTTCCACCCTTTCTTCACACTCTACAAAAGTCGCACCCCTACTTAGTTATGAACAAATAATGTATAAGAAACAGATTGGATATTTTCTCTTTTTATTTGTTCATGAGTTGACTCATACTCCTATTCGTTGCGCTTAAATAGGTGTAAACGAACATTATGATTCTGAAACGATAAATTTGTGAGGAGTTTGTAGGGGGATTTATATATAAGTCAATTTCTTCAAATAAGTAAATTATCAATTGCTTTTATGACTTAGAAGCAAATTATTATTTGTAGTTGTTTTTTAAAATTTTATTTTGCTTTAAAAAATACAGTTTTGATTTTATTGATCATATTCCAAAACCTAGAAAACATTTTGAAATCTCTTGTAGATAAGAATTGACGTCATTAATCAAAAATATGTTTTTATTTAATTTGATTTTGCCTCCAAACCTCCATCTTGGGATTCAAATTATAAGATATATAAATGAAAAAAGTATTCAATGAATCAATTTCCTTTATATATATCCAAAAACGGTTAAATTTTAAATATAAAGAAAGAAAGAAAAAAGTTTTAAAATAACTTTGTTGTAAAACTTTAAAGATTTTCTCCATCATATTTTTAAATTCGTCTAGTACATCATAATACTTAATCTATGAGAATTATTTATAAGCAGGCATCCTATTTATTCTGAAGGTATAATTAAAAAGCCTTTATATATAAATTGCGTCAATATCACAACTTTGTATCATTTAAGGTCATGCAGAAACAAGGAAGCAAAAAGGCAACAAATTTTCAACTTATTATTCAGAAAGTTTCTACTATCGTTAAATTGCTCTATGGTTATCATAAATGTATTTTTTATGGTCGGCAATTTTTGATTAATGTTTTGATTTAATCATTTTTCAAATAGCCAAATTCAAATTTCACATGATTACAAATCATCATTAAGTAGAAATAGAAATGTTTCCAAAAATGACATTTAAAAAAAATAAAACCCAACAACTTTTGTGTATATTATAATGATTTAGAATAAGTGTGTCAATTTTACAAAAATTACAAAAACTGAATTAGTCAATTTGTGTATAACATTATATATTTGTAAAAAATATAAAAACAATAATTAATTTTATATGTCTGTGATAAAAAAACAACTCAGTTTTGTCTTAATAATTCATTTTTTCCAGTGAAAAAAAAATGAATAATAAAATATTTCATGAGCCTTCATGGTTTTTTTTTCGTTTTTGTTGTCCAATTAAAGCTTTCGAAAGTCTCACATGAAGTTAGAAGAGATATTTTTAGCATGGAACTGATGGTTATAAAAATTTGAATTTGATACTTTCTCTATATAAACAGAATAAAAAAAAGGGAAAATTAATTTTCTTTTATAGATAATGGGAGACTCCTTAAAAAAAATTCTGAACTACGGGATTACAAAAAATAATATGATTATTCTACATTATATATGTATGTATAAAGTCATGGATTCACAATAATAATAAAAAAAGCCATGCCAATTTAAAAATATTCTTCACCTTTGTGACTCTACATACATAAGCCCATATACTAAGCAGACACACACCATATGAAAAAAGAGGAGAAAAAAAACCCTGAGGTAAAAGAATATACACATTTCGAATCAACATTGTATGTGTGTACAGAAGCAAAGGAGGGTTGTAGAAGGTGGTTTATGGAAGAAGAAGATGTGAAAGGAGAAGACACTCACACAAAAGAGGAAGAAAGGAAGAAGAAGAAGAAAGAAGAAAAAGCGCCTACCAGAGTCAATTTTTTTCTTCTCCGCTTTGTTTCCCCCGGGTGCTCCTTTCCCTTCTTCTTCACCCCTTTTTTTGGTGTTTTTTTTATTTTATTTATTTTTTTGTTAGTTGGTTCTCGGATCTTCAAAAGATAGAAGAAATAAAACGAGAGCACCTAATATTAGAGCTATATGTATAAATAAAATAACAGATTTGTTGAATACGTCATACTCATCACAACATTGTCTTTCCGTTTAGAGTCTCTGCTTTTTTTACGTTCTTTTGTTTTGTTTACATAAATGTACATAAAACATATCTATTTAAAAAAAAATGTTAACTCTTATTAAAAAAAAAGATTTGTGTGTTAATTTAAATGATTAAAAGATAGAAATAAATAAGTAATAGATATCGAGGCATCTTGTATCCAACGTGTCTTTCAAAAGTCTGACATCCACCCCTTTAAAATCCAATTATATATTATTTAAGTGTATTTAATAACAGTAGTTCCTCTTTCACAACATACAATTAGGAGAAATAATTGTACATCCCTTTCTGTTATATCATCTTATAATTAGCGGGTAAGAATCTTATTTAAAAAAAAGCTAATAAACATATTTATGAATATTTAAGAAAATTTTTTTAGAAAGCCATACTTTTTTAACATATTATATTAGATGTTATTAACAATTAATGTTATTTGTCAAATGCCTTGTATCCATTTAATTCCTTATTCTCTCTCTCTCTTTTCTTTCTCTCTCTTTATTTTCATTCACGTAGAGTAAACATTTTCTACCTTCCTACCTATTTTTCCTGCTATCGATATTTCTTTTCCAATAACCCCCCCCCCCCCACCCCCCACTATTTCACATATTTACTTCTTCATCAATTCAGACCCAATTATTGACTTTATTATACCCTTTTTTTGGCACTTTCTTTGCCATCAAATTACATTTATCTGCATCATGTGTGTTTTATAAATCTATATATACATATATATATTTATAAAGTGCAAAATACTAGACAAAAGCCACTTGATTAAAGAACTCAAGAAACTCAACAAGTTGGTGTTTGATTCAATACATATATGTATATAAAACGTACATTTTTTTTTATTTATTCTCCCCCCCCCCCCCTGCTCCCATGTCCGCTGAATAAAAGAAATTACATTTTATAGTTCAGTTCCGCAATAAGACGATTTCTTCAAACTATAAGTAAAATAATAACAACAATAATAAAGTAATAACAATATGACTTGTTTGAAGGAAACGAAAGAGAAAAAATAAGAGAGGAAGGAAAAGTGTGAGAGAGAAATAGAGAGCTTTGTGTGCCTGTTGATTTAAGCACTGCATATTATTTTTTTTGTGTGTGTGTTTTAATATTATGTATATATGTGTTAAACATTTTTTTTTCTGTTAAAGCTTTCAATTTTAAATCTTTTAAGGACTGAAATATTGTGTAATTGCTAACAACTTCACAAAAAATATCTATAAAGCAGCAGTAATATTTGATTCCAATGAAAATAGTGAGTACTGGATGTACCTGTTCATGAACATTACATAAATGTTCATAAAGAATGAACAATCCTTTTAATTATATTAATGGATCATTTGATTCAAAAGGTGCGTTTGACTTTTTGTATGAAATCAGCAGGATGTATGTAACATTTAATGTTGTAAATTTTGTTCCTGAATGCCTTTCACCATATCTTTAAATCAAATTCAATTGCTTTCCCTCTTGAAATAACTAAAAACCATGATATATCTAAACACATATCTGAGTATAAATACATGTCTTAGTAAAAACGACAACAACAATATATTATTGAAGTCTTCATTTAAATAAGAAGCAAAGAAAAAGAAAGGGAAATGTTCAAAAATCTTACAAACTTCCGAGAAATAGTTTTTATTTTTTTATTTACGTACCTTTATCTACTACTGTATGTATCTTTCACAGTAATTATAGTAATCATATTCTATTCCGTTAGACGACTAGTTGATTTATTATTAAGACTATACACTTTTTTTTCTTATCAAAAAAGATGTAATCAGGATTTATTACTTTTTAAAAAGCTAACGATTTGCTTTTAACCGTCTCAATCCCTTTTTTTATGAGGTAAAAATAATAGAAATATTTACAAAAAAATTTGTGAAATGATTTCATCATCAGGAAAAATAATGACGTGCAGTAGTATTTCCTTCATATTATGAGTACATATATACATGCAAACTATTAGAAGATCCAAGAGAGTATTTATCCATTACTTCCCCCCCCCCCCCAAAAAAAAAAAAAAAAAAACTTTCCCATATATATTCCTTACCCTTTTTTTTTTTTTTTTTCAATTTAGAATTCATATTCCGTCTCAAAAAATTAGTATTTTTCGTCGTTTTATTTTCGTTAAGGAAAAAATGTAAATGATATAGGAAATTTTCCTTTTTGATTTTTCTTCTCGTCAAAGAAATTAAAATATTTATACATAAATAAAAAAACTTTTTTCATAGAGAATAAATTATGATAATATACCTATTCATGTACAAGATATGTACACATAAGTCATTTCAAAGCATATTTATTCCTCATCAAATATTTTGAGTATGAATTTATCTGCATTAGCTTTCTAATTTGTACATATATAATTTTCAAAGTGTACAATTAAGAAAGTCTTTTTTTCATGACTCATAAGGAGATTGTTTATCTTTTGTTTGATCACTTTTTTTTCAATAAACTTCTATATTCATACCTACAGATATAAGAAGGAAACATTGAGTGCTCGTAAATATCTTTTGTTACAGACGTGAAAAGAATATCTAATTAATATGTATACATATTTATATTTACCTTCTTTAAGGTATGAAAAAGTAGATAATATCTAGCAAAGGATTCCGCAAATAAACTTTTCTTTTGCAAAAAAATGAAATTCCCCTTACAAATAAACAACTCAATACTAGAGGGGAAAAAATTCAAGAGGAGAGAGAAATCTATATATGAACACAGAATGTGCAAATAAATCACTATTTTATAATTTACGTAGGTTATAATTAGCTTGATCTAAATTTCCTCCCTCTATTCATTGTTTTTTGATGCGAAGTTATGTAGAATTTAACAAAATGTCTCTTCTCTCAAAATAAAATACATCATTTGTTAATAGAATGTAAGAGTAAAAATGACGTCAGAAGTGACATAATAATCCTATCTCTCTATACCTATTGTAAACTGCTCATTTAGTAATATATATATTTATAAATTAAAAGTGAATATCAGTTAGAATAATGATTTGAAAAAATGATATTTTTTGCCAAGTTATGAGTATTTTTTTTATATAGTTAAAAATTTTTTCAAGCTTTAAAATTAAATCATCTAGATTTTTAAGCATTCATGGAGTCATAGACATAGTAGTAACGAAAAGAAAATGTTGTTTGTAACTTCTATTTCAAAAATATATAGTACGTATATAAACATATGCATATATATTCTTGGTCATGACTACTATGGTACTATCCCACAAAAAAGTACTAAATATATAAATATAATTTATAGAACTAATTTACTATAAAAAAAGTTAAATAAAAGTTTATATATATTTTTTTCTGCTTTGAATTGATTGATAAATGATTTTTTTTGTTTGAATGAAGCAAATCAAGCTCTGATGTGGTTCTACATACTTTTTATTATGTATATACATACAAACCTTAATCTATTTACCTCCATTTGTGCTATTTATAGTACACATCATTCAATTCATATTTGAAGAGCTGTTCAAAAGAATAACGAGTTTGTTTGAATATATCATATGTTATATCTTGATAAAAACATTGAAAGCTTATTTTTGTCTGAGGTAGAGTGAGTCAAAACTTTGTTTGGACACAAGTTAATTGATTATTAGGGTAACATATGTACTGTAATACCTTATTTAGACGAGATTCAATGTATCTGGATTTATTTAAACTATAGTTTTTCATTTACTAAATTTACCGTTCATTTTAATAGTGTTGCTGTTATATTTATTATGAATCACTCCTACCATGAAAGCAATAACATTGAAATGTACATACGCCTTTTGTTTCGAATAATTAAGATTTAAAAAGTCTAGAATATATGATAAACGGTGTTATTTCTGTACTTTATCAATGATTTTGACTATAAACTATTATTATTATTACTATTATTATTGATTTCAGAAAATATTTTCTGCAATGTGATACAGAAAAGGTAAAAATTGAATATATTTATGGGCTAATAAAATATACAAAAACTTATTATATTTATGTGACGTTAAGGTGTAATCTATAAAACTATTGAAACATAAACTAATTAATCTTTAGTCATTAGTCGACATTACACGGTTATTTTTAATAGTCCCTGAGGAGTAACGTTCTTGTGATCACAAATATTTGAGAATTACGACACAGGAGTATTGTTGTTTGTAACTAACCCATATAAAAATATATAGAAACTATTAACTAATTAATTAGCCTTTTTATAAGTCGTCAAATGATCCAATTTGAGATTGAATATTTGTACTAAACCAGACTAGAAGGCATAAAAAAACATTGCTATATCTAAACGCTGAGTAGAGGTCAACATAGAGCCTTTATTTATTGTGCCCCTTGATCCTTTATTTTAGAGGCAATTTGTAATTAAAGTTGAGCCCTATGAATGAGGTTAAATTTTTCTACTGTGAATGAAAATTCATTTTTGTTGTTTTTAAAAACAAAAAATAATCCACAAAATATAATACAATCGAAAAAAAAAATCTCTTTTTTACGAATCATAAAAAGTTATTTATAAAATCTAATTTAGAAATTTTGGCATGTGGCAAAGAAAGAAATTTGTGGTTATACACACAAAGAATCCTTCCAATGTTTTCTTTATTTTTTTTTTTATAATGTAATTTATTTGACTTAATGTACAATATATAAATGTATAAATAATTGAATGCTCCCAAAGATTTTTGTAAACTATAAATATAAGCATAAGTATATGTATGTACATATGTAAGATTTTTTAAATAATATATAATTAAAACCGTTACTGAAAAACTATCAAAAACAATCAGTGTCAGTTACAATAAAATTCATTATGAGTCAACGGTTTCATGGAAAAAAAATATTAATTAAAAAAACAGTTTCCTTTCATCTATATGGTCTGCCTATTACACTCTAAAGTTTGATCACAATTTACGTATCATGTACATATTAGTGTTTTAGTTCCGATTCCGGATTTTGCTACGTACCATTTGGATTTGAAGATTAGTTATGACATCTGTCATTTATGGTTATATAAATTTTTATATATACAAAAAAAAAAAAAAGATGAAATATTAGTTTATGGTCCAACAAATATTAAACAGTCTAATTAATCAACAAAAAAAGTTCGAAATATTGATGTATATATAGAAAATATATAGAAAATGATTTCAATTCTGTGTATCAAATCAATAAAAATACTGAATAGACAGTGATGTCTATCCCAAAGAATCACACATTAAAGGGATTTTACGGTTGTAGAAGTGCTATTTAATAATGGATTGAATTAAGAACTTATCAAATAATAAGAATAATTGGATTACTCGTCAATGACGACCAAACGTCAATTAAATACCAACATAATGAAAAGTGGATTCATTAAAAATAATATTGGAATCGGGGATTGGATACTATATCACTCATTTTTTTATGATTATGTTTCTTAATTGAGAGCCTGAATAACTTTTATTTCGTATGAAATCCACGACCCTCTAACATTCTCATCAAAAACTTTGTATATTTCAGCATCAAATTGTTCATAATTTGTCATAACTACTGATATAAAATACTTATAGCAATGATACAATGTTAAGAACTTGATTATAAGTTATTTATTTTCAGGATTAATAATATAAGTAAAAAAAAATCACATTCGATTATGTATGTTGTACATCACGTCCTGATCCGTAATTCATTTTTTCATATCAAATCTGTTTTTTTGTACAAAGGGTTACAATCATTCATTTTTTGTGTACTTTTTTACTTTTTATAGGTTGAAGATGTTTGCAATTAAAAGGGGAAGAAATCCCATAAATCCACATAAGAAAAAAGAGCCTATTTTCTATGGAATTTTAATGTTAATTCCAGAAACATGGTTTTTTTTTAATGTGAAACGATCCAATCCAGAAAAACAAGAAACAATGTAACAGCAAAAAAAAAGAAAATCCTTTTTTTAAGAGTTATGTTTGGGGATGAATATCACCTTGCTTTTTCATTTGTTTAAAAAAAAACCCATTTGAGGAGTGAGTCATTTATCGTACAAATGTGTAGTTGCTTTAGAGAGTTTAGTTCGGAAGGAATAGAGATTTGATTTCCATATAGTTTTTAAAAGAAGATTCGTGATATTTCAGAGAAAATAAAGTTTTGGAGATTGCTAAACTAATTTTATGCGGAACATCCTTTAGTGAATGTACCCATAAGTTGAATTACCTAAAATATGAGTTTCATAATATGTCCGTGTAAATATGTAACACTGGTACAATTACATCATTTGATAGTCAAACTCAGGGAAATAATGAAAGAGTGAGAGAGGAAAAAGAAAAGAGAAAGAAAGTCAACCCACATTCATCTCAAGAAATAAAATAAAAAAATATAAAATAAAATGAAAAACTTTATAAATTATTCAGATGTCAAACACAGGAGAAGTACACAGCAATGTATATATCTTATATATATTCGTTTTTCTCTTTCCTCTTCTTTACCCATATTCCTAAACATCTTATGTAACTCAAACAATAAAAAAATATGTATAAATAGAGAGAAAGAGTACTCAAGGGCATTTGTGGAGTTTGGGTAAGTCCAAAAAAGCAATAATAATAATAATAAAAAAAAAGCCCCAAGAATAATCTCCAGCCCCTCTCTACTTTAAAAAGTGTCAAGTCATTTTTATTTCTATACATAAACTGTGAATGAATTGACGTTCAATCCAATCTAATCCATTCATCTATTTATTTATTTCAATTAACTTCTCATATAAAATTCATGTGGTATCACATTATCCCTCTGGTTGTTCCTCTTTACACAACATCATCAAATACATTCACGAAGAAAATCTTCTCATTAATTCACTTGAGCCACTTCATAATGACGATAATAATAATAATAAAATTATACAACTTTTCTCTTTCTTTCTAGCCATACCCTATTTTTTTTGCTTTAACGAGATGTAATGTAATTTAAAAAGAAAGACAGAAACAAAAGAGAAAGGGAGGGGGTGGAAGAAGAGGAGGAATATGAGTCTAGCTTAGGTGATAATCGTACAAAAAAGAAATGAAAGTAAGTTCATAGATCACTCTTGTCTTTCACTGTATAATTACATATTATGCCCATAATGGCTATGTCAAATTTATACAATGAATTACCCACAAAACCTACTATTTATAATGGTTTCAACTCTTAAAGTCCATACATGTTAATTAGCTACATATTTACCTTGACTTGGTCTAAAAAGTAGTTTAGCCAGGGTTTTTTTCAGTTGGTATCTTGTTTTTGTTTCTTTTTCTTTCATTTCACTTTTAATTAAAAGTCGATTTCTGGAATGGAGAGTTAATAAATTGAACTGATAATTAAATCGACATGAATTGAAAGTTGATTGATTCATTGCAATGAATTACTTAGCGATTGAGACATCTATTCTAAAGGTCGTTCTAGCTATTCATTCAAAGGTTAGATGAAAATTAAGTAATCTTTTTCATTTAGGAAAGGACAAAATAATAAAGACCGGAAGTGACGTTTCATAATATTTGTACATATACTTGTGTGTGAGCGGCTACGACAAAATATTAATGATCTAAGTACTTTTAGTCGATACTTGACTTCACTAGTGATAATCATATCACTACATTGTAACTAATAAAAAAAAACTTGGAGTGAAAATTTCAGATATTGAAACGTCATCATAGTGCGTCGTTCAATGTATGTCATTATGGATCTCTAATAATTTTATATCTTAACTTAATGTTTCTTACATATAAAAGAGGTAACATGTGGATCTATGACGTATTGTTATAGTCTAACAAATAATGAATAATCAAATGAAAAATCAGTTTATCAGGATTTGAATTCTGTGAACTCTTCACTATTTATGTCGAGTATCGAATTAAATATTTTCTCTTAAGTGATTAATCATATTAAAAAGAAAATTATTTAATCTCTATTTTGCACCATTTAATGAATAACTTTATTTTGATATTACATAATTTATTGATTTTGAAAATATAATGTGTAATAAATTACAAAAAAGAGCTTGTTCATCTAAGGTTAACAAATGTGTGTACGTAAAAAGAGTGATCATACCTGATTTATTAATGATATATTTTTATAGGTTAATCCTTCCTTTTTTTTTTGAAGATTTAAATGTCCTTTGGAAGCTAAGCAGATATGAGCTCCTCTGCAGGTAGCTTCTTCTTAGCTCTACATATGACACATATTTCTTACTTCAATTCTACTACCACACAACCTTCTTACCTATGTAACTAATTACATGTATGTGTACTACTATTAACTAGATCCTTTCTTAGTGAGTCTTTTTCTTAAGAATGCACTCTGTTTTGGTATCTATGGAAGTTTGAGTACTCTTGTGTACAAACCCCTTTCCTCTCTATTTCCCCCCATTTTTGAAAGGAAAGAGGAGGACAATGTACACAAAGAAGAAGGATTATTTATCTATGTATAAATAGAAAACAAAGTTTTTTAGTTATGTATAATAAAGATTAACCAAAAAGGGTTGTTATGAAACTGCGTACCTTTGTCTATGTATGCATATCTCTTTTCTCTGTTTCTTTTCTAAAAGGTAGTTGAAAATTCGAAAAATAAAATAAAATAAATAAATAAAAAACTTGGTAAAAGTTTTTTCCCATTATTATTTTATGATTATAATGATGATTTAGAAACGAAGAAAGAAAAAAAAACTTCTGGTAGTAAAGAATAAATAAAGTTTTGGTCACAGAAAAAGAGTTGAGGAGAACAAGAGAAGGAACAAAAAAAAATCCACAATAACTTCCGTTAATGATGTAGATGAAAATAAGTATAGGCATGTGGAAAGAGAGGACAACGACTCCGGAAATTGCATTGATTTAAGAGTTTGTAGAAGGGAATAGGAACTAACTTTTACAACATGTGTATGTATGTCTCTGACATTTCAAAGAACTTTACCTGAGTATTTTGTCTTCTCCTTCTGTTCATGATTTCTACATACATATATGTCTCAAATTTTTATCATCCTTATTAGGCAATGAGTCCTTTTTTTTTTACTACAGAAGACAAATGAAGGGAAATTATTAATAATATATTTATTATTTGCAGCAATTTCATGGGCTGATTCTTGAGAAATGGATTAGGTTATGGTGCATAACAATTAGACAGGATGGATGTATATTATATATACTATATATAATAATAATAACCAAATATAAAATATGAGGTGTAACACCATTATATGAGAATAAAGTCAATTTGAAGAAAAATCAATTTCCCTTATGAATGGAAGAAGCTGAAAATGCTCTGAAAATTATTTTGTATTTTGAGAAATTCTCATTAATTATTATCTCAATTTTGCGCATTTTCTACATTAAATTATAAATGCGTTATTCTAAACGTCATTGTATATTAGTAGTTTTTTTCTAGAAAGTCCTTGATAGTACAAATCTAAAGGCATGTTTCCTAAATTTTTTTTGGGAATCAAAAGAAATGTTAGGTAATTATAAAAGCTTTTTGTTCATGCAAAACTTTGATTGATGATATCCGATGTAAATTTTTTAATTTGAAAAACTGATTAGTTTTTTTCTATAAAATAAAATAGAAAAATGAATTTTTCTCCTTTCTTATACGTAACATAAAACGACATTAACCTACTTGAACAATGCTTCACCACATATAACAAAGCCCTGATTGCTAAAGAGAGGAGGAAAAAAACAAGGAAACCTTTTTGAAGTTTCTTTGTTGTAAGAAAAAATAAAATTTAAACATGTTACAAGTGTCTGTATTGACAAATTATTATGTGAACACAAAATGAATTCTACAGCTCCAAAAGTCTGGAAAAAATGAATTAACTTCTCTGTGAGATTGATTTATATAAAGTTATAAGAATGTGGTGTATTAATTGCAGTTATAGTGTTCCTTTTAAACATTTATAGTCTTTTTTTATATTTTAATGAGTTAGATCAGATTCAAAACTTTGGTATCAATACAACACTCAATTAGAAAAAATGTATCACATTTTTTTCTTTCCATGAAACATTTCTTTTGCAGCCTTGTTTTATTCATATATTACATATGTACATTTTGACTTTGTATATATTATTACTAAAAATGGTATTGAGTTATCATAGATGAGTTCATATAGTGCTAAAATATCATATAAAAATTTTACTCACGTCAAATGTTTGTTTACATACTTTTTGTTTTTTGATTATATTTTAGACGGTGGCAAATTTTACATAACATTTGTCAATAATTAGAGTTGTCGAAAAGAGGGATTCCTGACAAGTGTTGATCACTTGGAAATATTTTAGTTCGCAACATCCAATATGTTTATTTAATTAAACAGATCATCAAATTTGAACTTTCAAAAATCCTAAGGGGTATACCTTTAGGATTTTGACTGTTGACCAGTGTTGTTAGCGACAAACTTAATCAAAGTTGTAAAAAAAGAGGGATTCCCGGCGAGAGCCGATCATTTCGAAGTATTGCAAGCTTACAACTTCTAATATACTTGTATAATTATTAAAGATAAACTCACTACCTATTGCCACCTCTACCTTGTATTTTAGATTCAAACGCTGTTTGCGAATATATTGTTTCCAATGGTTACCAGAATGTTTTTAATACCATACAGAGAGTAATTTTTTTACCTACCAGGAATCCTTTTGTCTCCCCGAGAACTCTATCACTATAAAAAAAAACTTTTTTTTTGAAAAAAGAAAGAGATGTATAAGTCTGTAGAAACAAAGCAATTTGAAAGAAAATTGTCTAGCAAACAACTGTTTTTTTCAAGTACATTAAAACATTTGAATGTGTAAAGAAATATATGTGATATATGATCATATAAAATGCCTCACTCTTCACTAATGGATCATTATGAAATCCCTCACACTTTTTGACGTCCTGTAGTTCATTCAAGAAGACTGTATTTGCTTTTTTAAAAGATCCTCATTGTTTATGTATGTAGACGATGATGGGAGCTAAGGAACAAAGAAGAAGAAAATAAGAAAATAACATACTACAAAACATCTTCATGATTATTTTTTTTTTGGAAAAAAACAAACTCCTATATTTATCTTCATTTCCGTTTCCTTATGTGTTATTTATTTTTTATGCTACTACTCTCATTCATTCCTCACATTTCTCTTCCCTCATGCTGTGTCGTACAAAACGACAACATAATATATTAAGAATTATACTCGCCTAAAACAACAAAACTACAAAAAAGTGAGTTATGATTTCTCATTACCTCATCCCCCCCCCCCCTCCCTACCTCCTCGTCTCTCATTATAATTGTCATTTCATCATTATTGTTATTATATTTTTGTGTTATATTAGAAGATTTATTTTGTGGTAGAGCTTTTTGGATGCTACATCGCGGTAAATATTTATTTAGATTTTAAATCATTTTTATATCCTCAAAAATAGTATTAATAATAATAAAGTGTTTAAACTTATGTTTGTATCCTATGTTTATAATTGCTTTTGAGTTGAAAAACTAAAAAAAAAAGAAGCTTTTCTATTTAAAAAATATGCTTTTGTGGCATGTTAATCTTTTGAAATCCATGTACATTTTTTATTCCAAAAAATTGCCTTTTTTTAAATATAGCAATCGGTATAATTTATATCGTATTATGAAAAATGTGTTTCAAGGTAGTGCCTTAGATTCTTCTACTTTCCTTATCTTAACAAAAACTAATTAATAAAATGACTTATTAACTTTATAACTTGTCTGGAGATGACGTTATTGACGACAAAACAGTATAGTACCAATGTCTACCGTAGATGTTTATACTGTTACTACTAGAGTCGTCAAAAATGAGGGATTCTTGGCGTGTGAAAAAATTTGATGATCTCAAAAACTATATGGGAACAATATGAAACAGGTTTTTTACTGATGAAGATTGAATCTAATATAAGACTTATTGAAAGTTACCAAATGACAAGATTTTGGATTGATAGGCGCTCCTTAGCAATTTATCTTTTTCTACAAATCTAGCTTTTATCCTGCAGCCCAAGTAAATAGCTTTTATATGGGTCGTAGAAATTTTACCAGCCTTTGTTGGAAATTTGATCTGTTGTAGGAATACATAATATTATTGAAAATAATCGTTATAATAGAAAGTGTAGGATATAGACTGTTAGTAACAACGTTGAATACATAAACAAATATGTATCTATGAGATTACAGCCATGTATCAACCACAGAGACCAATTATATTAAATAAATATTTATGTTCGTCACAAAAAAAAATATTTTTATTTTATTTTGGGGAAACAAATATTATTTTTATGTGTATGTTAATAAAACGCTTTCTCCAAAAAATTTGATTATGATAATGAGTTGAGTGAGAAATAGAAGAAGAGAAACGTTTAGTATGGGAAAAATATTGACAAATAATCGGAAATGAATGCTTTTGTGTAGCGTTTTTCACAAATTACATAATCAACAGAAAATAACCTTTTGTTTTGGAATCATTTTTACAAAAAAATATAATAAATTGGAAGGAAAATATATTTTGAACATTAGATTAAAACAGTTCAAATGTATTACAAAGTCCATTGAGTGCTTGATATTTCTGACAAAATATTTCAACGGTCGATCTTCTTTACCTTGATAGTCACACAGACAATCTTTTAATATTGTTGTCAATTTGCCAACTTTGATGTACTTTAGTGGTGAAGACAAGTGCTTTAGATTCCCCAGCTTTGACCCAAAAGAATTTATTAGTCAAGCCTAAGTTTAAGAAATTAATTTGCTCAGTTATAATTATATCATCACTGCATATTTTAAGATAGGACTATCACATGAAGCGTTCAAATGAATTAGACTTGTATTTAATATCCAAACAAATTAATTTCGTCACGTTTTTAGTATTTTCAGAGACGAAAATGACAAAAGGAGTCAAAATATTTTAACTATTTGAACAAAGATCTAATGGTTGTCAATATTTTCATGACATCTCAAAAAACTCTAAATACAGGGAAAATATTTACTATTTTCTTACATTATCAAGACAGAAGAATTGATTTAATCTTATGAAATTTGATTGCCTGCAAATATGACTGCAACTTCCAAAGTGATGACGTCATGTCATATTTAACTCTATGTAGTTGACTTGTATCTCTTTTAAAATCAACAAGACTTAACTATAATGTCTCATGTGACTTCCTTTTTACAAATAATATTTTAACACTTTATATGTAACCAAAATTGCACTTATAAAGAATTTTTATTTGATTGCATGAAGGCGGGGGGGGGGGATACAAATAAGGAGAACTGTAAGCAACAAACAAAAGAAGGTCTTCTGTTTTTTTTTATTTATATATATATATACGTATACATATAACGAGCTTAATTAGGAGAAGAAAGATGAAAGGAAAGAGAAGGAAGGAAAGAAAGAAAGGAAAAAACACATCATACAGTGTATAAAAAAATTAGCAACTAATTTTTTTTGCTTTCTATATTTTATAACGTAGTGCATAGTAGGCCACTTAGGGTTAATTAAATAAAATATTTGTTTCATAAAGAACATAACAAAAAAACTTACCTTCTCAATAAAAAGGGAGTAAAGGCAACCACAATGCTTGGAATATATTGTGCATTTCATGTGTTAAATAATATATATATATTAGTTTGAGTCATACCGTCACAATTTTAAAATGAAATATTTTACCCCCCCCCCCCCCTAACTTGGAAATAATAATACAGACAATGTACATCAAAATTATGTACCTTTTTTCTACAATAAATAGAGCCAACCTGTTTTGTTTTTTATTTCGTATACATATTTTCCCAACCCTCGATTATTTCATATTTATGAAGAATATATATACATATGAATAGATACAAAGACATAACCCTCCTCCCCTCCCCCCCCCCATACACATGTTATCATTAAATAACATCTGAACCTTTCATACAAAGAGAGAAAAAATCACATAACTTCAACAGCAGATATCTTGGCATTATTTCCTTTTTTTTTAAAAAAAAATCAGCTTCGCCTTTATTTCTTTTAAAATTAATTATTATTTTTGTTATAACTTGGGCCTTTAAACTTCATACACACACAAAATAATAATAGTTTTATCATGTAGGTTAATTGATATTCAATGCTTTTCTTCCCTTCATTTTTTTTTTACTTTATTTGAAGGTTCACATGATGTGAATGTGTATATTCATTATAAGTTGAAATGGATATTGTAAAAGTCCCTAAGGACCTAAAAAACTTTAAGTCATTTCTCAAATAAAAATAAATATATCTATATGACTAAAAAACAACAACTTTTTTGAAATAGATAAGGACTTTCTAATGAATTTGTGGATTCAATGAATATGTTAGGTATAAAAGAGAGAAATATATTTTGTCGTTGTTGCTGTTTGATTGTTGGTTGGTTGGTGCAAATGCTTTTTCCTTGGTTTAGCTATGTTTGTTGTTTGATAGGGGAATATAAAATAATGTATTATAGCTGCTTAAAGGGTCGATTTTCTTAATTTCACTACTTTTAATATTTCCACTCGGAATCTCTTAAACATTTTCATATGACGTCATTGTGTTACTAAAAGTGGATCTTCATGGGGGCATTAACAACTATATTTTATAAAAATAAAAACCCTGGCTTATATACACAACAGTTTAGATTTTTAGTTTTAGTTTCATAGTATGATGAAATTTTTCTAAATTTATAAGGGAATTTTTTCATCTTGTTTAATAACTACACATTATATTTATTAACAATTAAGTATCCAAAATGGTGTTTTGTGTTTACTATGCAATTTCTGACGTCAGTCAAAACCATTGTTTGTTGTTTTTTATAACGTCACTAAAAGAAACGTCAAATCCACATTAAATAATATCCGATTGCAAAATTCTAACATTTTCTTATAGATATACTTTTCTTTTTGTGGTTAGACAACTTCAAATAATTTATGATCATTAATTTAAAAATTATATAAAAAATCTTTGTAGATCTGTTTACACTTTTAAAAACTAACGATGAACTATTTATTTACGTTTTAAATGCTTGTCTTTTTTACATGACAACCAAAGATATTATGTATTTTCTAAGAATTTTATTAAAATTATAGTATAATTTTGGAAATCACTTTTTAATGTTTGACTGATTCTATTAAGTGTACAAATCCATATATAAATTTTCTGAGTTTATTTTTATCAAAAATGCTTCCAAATCTACAGAAAATGAAAAAATATTTAAAAAAATCTAATATCAGCTCAAAACAGTGTTGACATGGCTCAATTTTAATATGAAAGTCTAGTATAAGTACTAGGGCTCAAATGAATTGGAGTATTTCGGACTAATATCAATACCGTGTATTTGGAGGTTAAAAAATCGATAACCGATTGCTTTTTCTATTTTCTAAGAAATCTAGAGATTCCTGTAAAATTATCCTCACAAAAGCCCAAACATGGCCACTATAACCACTGTGTGTTTTTTTTTTCTTTTCGTCAACATAGCCAAGTAGATCAATCTTTTTGAGAAGTAACAACCTACAAATTTTTCTCCACAGACTTTTTAAGTTATGGATTCAGGTTTAGAGTACGAATGACCACACTGGCTGCACCTAAGATTTTATGCATTTTTTAAAAATAATTATTAACTGTTAAAAGAGATGTTAGATGGCTTACAATACATACATTGATCGTCAGTGTCAAAAGGATGAATTAGAGATAAAATAACATTTACAAATACCTACGTTTTTATTTTCGATGGTTCAGTAATTAAAAACTTTTAATCTCGTTTTTTTTTGTAAAGAAATTGTAGGTTTCGTTTATTAATAAAAAAAAAAACGCGATCTTGGGTAAATAAAATATCAGTTATTGTTGGCAACTTAGTCAATATTCGATTAATACAAAAATACCTCAAATTGGGTAACTTTTTACGATCACTGATACATTCAGTCGAGTCTATAGAAGTATTGCTAGTTTACTCCTAGACGAAAGTCTTACACAATTTGTTGCTCCTTGAAACTATTATACATTTCTTTCGTTAAAATACTTAGCTCTTTAAACAAATTTACAAAGTTTTAATAGAAGCAGCAAAATCTTCTACAAACGGATACCGGATCTGAACTTATCAGAATAAGGAAAGAAAAGGAAATCAGTTATAATAGTTATTCCAAACCAGTGCTACCGTGTATAAATATGATAGCCAATGCATACTTATGTGTACGTTTACATTCATATATTTTTTTAATGTATATATACTTTAAGTATAATATTAAAAAAAAATCTACTAAGCAGACATATCCAATTTTATTTTATATTTATGCTGCTTGCTTTTTCTACGAATTTTTTTTATAAATTTCATTTTTTTTGGACCTATTTGTATATAAATGTATTAAAAGAAAATATTTATTCATACACATGAATATTTTACAAAAACTCTGTCCATTTTTTCTATGGTCAAAATCCCCCTCTACCGCTTCATATATACAATAAGAAAACACTCAGAAGTAGATTTGTAGCCATTTTTCTTTCTCTCAAGGTCAGGGATTTTCTCCCTTCTCTCCCTATATATATTTATGTACATAATATATTGTTATTTGTTACTTTATACAGATATTTATGAACGTGGTTTTGAAAAAGAAAAATCTTTTCCAAATAAATTGGTTTGTTGTCAATGTATGTATGTATCTACATTATTATCTATAGCAAATTATATGGTAATCATAGTCCAAATATAGGGCCATTAGAAAAAAACAACCTCTGGTTAAAATTACATATATTATTACCTCATACAGTTTATTCATTATTCAATAGCTTTTCCTCACGCAAGTTTTTGTTATAAGCAACATTTAAAAAAAAATTATTGAAATATAAATGATTGAGAAATTCCCATATAATACAATACCTAGTGATACATTATAATAATCATATATATATATATATATATATATATATATATGTATCCTTTATTAGTATGTGCATGATGTCTTTATTTTTTCCTAATGAATATTTTTTGACTAGAACAAAAACATATCATTCCTAAGAAAAAATTAAGAAAATTACATATTGACAAAGTTTCAGAGCTCTTAGACCATTTTTGATAAGATATTGACTAAGAATGAGCAGGAACTTCAGTTTATAGTCGGTTGGACCCAACATATTTTTGTTTGACTGCATGTAGATCATTTATTGCAAAATAATTGGTGATCCTAGTCTTTTTTATACGATTTACAGTTTAGATACAGTCTGACAATGATTATCAGGATGACAAAAAAATTAAAAAAATGCCGATTTATTTAATCAGTTTTGAAAAAACACAAAACCAACAACCATAACCATTTTACAGTATAGTGGTAATAGTCAAATGATACAATTTAAAAATCCAAATCCTTTTTGACCATTTAAAATTGAAAAAAAAAAGTTTGTATTTTTTATATATCCTTTCCTTCAAATCTAGGGTCACAGACCTGGACTATGAATGAGTCTTCTAAAATACATTCTTCCTTGAAGATTCAATATTTTAGAGGAATGGGTCCGAAGGACACTGGTATTTTTTTTTTTTTAAACAGGTCAAATATTCAAGTTTTGATATTGAATGAACCTTAATCCTATAATATCAAATGTATAGTATTCTATACATGAGTTTTTATATCCTAGATTTGAGTAGTTTTGAGAGTTTTATGGCTCAAAATTCTCATGGATGCTATTAGAAATACGTGTATGGTTAATAACATAACAAAATCGATTTCCTTTTTAATGGATATTCCATTGTTACAAAAAAATTTTTTTTACTCATCTAATTTTAGAAGTGTTTAAAGGGAAAAATTATTCATTTAAGAAAACAAAAAAAAAACAGTCCTTAGTTGCTTTGAAAAATACCTTGGTCACATTTTCTAACCAAAAGTAAAAAAAGCATTCAAAATTGAAAATTATATATCAAAAATCAATTTTTTAAAATGTAACGTTTTTTTGACAGGTAATTAATTATTTGAATAAGTGTAATGGTTTTTTAAATATATGAGTATAGTTAATTAATAATTATGACGCACATTTTTTTTTAATAATCTAAAATGACTAAGATGGATTCAAGGTTTGTTACTGTCTCAAGAAGTGGAATGTTTTATTTTTTAAGTAGCAAAAGGGAGACGAACAACTTTAATTACTGTCATATCTTAAAAAGTATTATTAGAGATGGGACTTTTGGAGAGCGCAATGAATGGCAGGAGCAAGACTTATAGTACTATTGAACTAATGCCCTTGATAATATCATCTGCTTATATATATAATATGAAGGTTTTTTTTTTTTTTTTTTTTTTTTTTTTTTTGGGGGGGGGGGGTTAATATACCACATGTAATACTGCAATAATGAGAAGAAACTTCAATATTTAAGCGATACTATTTAATGATAAATATTATAATTATATTTATATCATATATTTTAACAAAACTTTTGTAATTATTTCTGCAAGGATCAATGCTTCTCCTTCAACAGAGAATGAACATAATTTTTAAAAAAGGTAATAGTACCAAATTTTTTTCCATTCCTCATCAAAAAATGGTTTTTTTTCTGAACAAAAGTCCCATCCTTACTTATACTTAACACAATAAAAATATTATATTAAAATTATATATTTCAATGAAATTACAAGGATATCATCATAAAGTTTGTGAAACAACTTTTAAAGTTTTTTTTTACAAAGTCAAAGCATCAGCATCCTACCAATGTACATATATAAATATAACTATAACATTAGTTCAATACATTTTTATTCAAAAGATACTTTCATCCCAAAGATGGTTCAAGGAAATGATTACCTCAATATATTTGGATGTAAATATGTATTTATAGGAATAAAATTTTTGTTCTTTTTTTACCAGAATATTCCCATGAATGGTTATTTAATGTTAATATTTAAAACAAAAAAAAATATTTATATATATAAATATACTTTTTCTGAAGGTGTGTGAAAATTACTTTGATTTATGGATGTTTTTTTATTTATGTACCTTTATACTCCTTTCCTCTAATTTAAAAAACAAAACACATCATTTTTTGGCTTTTAATTACTATTAGTCATATTCTTCAGACTTTTCCTTTGAATTGATGTCATTACTGAAAAGTGAAGAAAAATGAAGAAAAATGTTTTGCTATTTAAAAAAAAATTCTCATTTTCGATTTTTGATCAAGTACATTAATTATATTTAAGGAGGTCCAGATCAGTCAAATAAAAAATATCAAATTTGGTCAAATTGTACCGTAATTTTTCAAGATAGTTAATTTGTTTATTTTCCTCATCAGTGATTCACGTTCTAAATAAGTCGAAATAGTACAACTTAAACTTTCAATCGACCACCTATAAAAACCTTTTTTGTAAATTTTGCTAAAGTTGAAAACTTGAAAGTAACGAATAAACATATGAATGATTCGTTTTTATATCATATCTGATTGATTAGGGCTACAAAAAACCTACATAAATCACATTCAGACATCAGTAACTGTTTATTTAACATTTGTCTTGCGTGTCAACAAATAAACCGTTTTGAACAGAGATCAAGAATATGAAAAGTTTCCAAATTGCTTTTCATTTCATAAATATAAGTAGTTCAATGCTTTATTGCCATATTCCAGTCAAATGTTGGTAGTTATATTCTATTTCTGGGATGGTTTGACATAGCTAGGAAGTAAAACTTTAGACTATTGCAGTAATTCTCAATCATTGTGCACCGAAAGCTCAGTAGTGCTGTACGAAATTACTTAACGTGTACCACCCTAAATTATTTAGTCCCTCTTCCCCAAATAAAAAAAATTATTTGAAGTCCCGTATGTATTGTGTTAGATGTTATTATAAGGTCATTAGTACGACATTGGTTAAAAAAAGGTTGATAAACACTGATCAAGTGCTTATACTTGATTTATAAAACTTTATTTACGATATAGTCTTTCGAATACCTAAAAATTATAATATTATTTTTCTATAATTATGATCAGAAGTTTTTGTGACACCTCCAAAGGATTAAGAATAATTATGTTCAGTTAAATAATGACAATATAGTCCAATGGCCATTATGGAGGCATTAAGAATCAAAGTTAATACATAACAAAAAAAACCCTTACTCTTTCAGATACAACTATTAGTTCTTCTTATCTTAGCCATTTAATGAAGTTTTGATGATTTTTGCGTCTTTATTGTTAATTAACTACAAAATATATAGAACTATGTCTGTCGGGCTTTTATAAATTATGTTGCTTCAACATGGCATTACTTTATATGAAGTTTAGTGGATAAAACTCCAAATATGCCTTGAAATAATTCAATATAATATCTAAAGGTTAAACTTATTCCTTTTTGTGTATATATTCTTTCTTTGTGTATTGTTTTTTTATATATTTTTTTTTAATTTTTGATAAGGTTCAAAATATAAAAAAAAGAGAGCAAAAATTTATAAAACTATTCTCTTTTTATTTTCGTAAAAAAATATTAATTAAATTTTATGTTTCACTATCGTTGTTCGTCTTTGAATAGACACCTTAATGTCTTGATGGTTCAAAAATACTCTAATTACCTTTTTATCTACCCTATTTATATATTATCTGTACTTTTCATAAAAAACTGTAGTTTCTGGAATTTAAAAAAAATAAATGTTAAAATGAAAAGATCTTTTTAATTAATTTTACTTTACAGTTGACAAAAATTATATTCTCATTTTTTTCAAATAGTCATTGAAAAGTGAAATAATAATATTTCATTTTTTTAACAGAAAATAATTATACTTGTACTTCACTTTTTTCACACAAAAAAATATATGTATATTTAACTATATTTAATAAATTTATATTCTTTTTCAGATTGTGTGTGTGTAAGAGCGTGATCAAAATTGCGTAATTTAATTTATGCAAATACAAGAAACATTTACTACTTTATTGATAAAAACTGATTACAACAACGTTTTAAAACCCACTCACTGCCTTTCATGAACACCTTTCCCTTCAATTTTATAAACATTTTAAAAAGTTTTATGTAAAGTTTTTTTTTATACTTACACAGAGTGTTTTTTTGTGTGTTTGTGTTTTTTTTCCTCCCTGTGTGCAATTTTTTACAGCCCACTTATTTTCTACATGTTTCCTTCGATAAAAGTGTTCCTTTAAGACAAATTTAAATCTCTACCTACCTAACTACATAATTAAGACTTTTTTTCCTCCGATTAAATTTGAAGCATAAACATAGAGGCAAACCATCATCAAATGATTGCATCAAAACCTTTATTCTTGTTGAGAACATCATATTTCTAAGTCAGTCAAAGTGTTGGCTGTAGCTTCTGTTGCACTCTTTTTGATTTTGTTAGCATTTCGCATTATCATTTTTAATCATACGGTAAGGAATTCTTACTTTTTTAAATTCCTGTATCTATAAGTATCTTTATTCAAATTATAATAATTAGAAGATGTAAATAATTTACCATCTTGATGATATTAAAAACATTTTAGTAACCATAGGGTACAACATATCCACATATAACGTGGGAATCTAAAATACACGAATCAATAACAGGGTTTTCACTGCAAAAAATTAACACCGGACAACGTGACCGGCAGTTTTTCAATTTATCAGACAATTTGAAATTCCAGTCCCATTGATCTGAATTTAATAGGCTTATATTCATAATGAAATTATATGCAAGCTATATTAGAATGATATTAAGGCATACCAATGTACAGTATAATGTTTTTTATTGGTCATTTTAGCCTACTTTCTACACATTCTTGCTGCTATAAAATCTGTAACAATAGAATATTGCCTCAAATGGGTTAATAAGCTGAAATAACACGTGGAAGTAGCCTATTTAAATGCAATTCAAATTGTTTTTAAGGGATATTTTCCCGGACACTGTGATCGGGGGAGTGCAGTAAATTTTGGCTAACGGAAACACTGGTCAATACTTTGTGTATGCCATCAAATTATACAATATTACAACAGACAAAATTTTGGAATGATCAATGCTTGCTGGAAATCTCTCTTTTTCGACAAGTCTTCTCATAATATTGTTCCATTAATAAAAAAGAGCTATTAACAACTTTTCCTATTTGATTCAAATATATATTGAAAAAATGTGGTAAAATGAGATCAGAGGAGTATTTTCTCTTTCTCAAAGTCTTTATTTACTTAACTATCTCTCCATATTTATGTATATACATTATATATATGTATATTTAAATATCAGTCTGTGTGCAGACTTTTATGTATTGTACGTAGAGTCCTTAGGCAAAAAAGTGAATTAAATGAATAGACTGAGCAAAAAAAAAAAGATATGTTTTATATATATATAAAAAGAAAGCTTTGATTATTATATTTGAGTAAAAAAAAAAGAAGAAGAGATCCAATTATTAATACATATTTTGAGCTCTGCTTTCACCTCTTTGTGAAAAAAAGGGGGAAGAGAAGGGGGGAATATATGAAGAAACTCACTCCTTATAGCGCTTACAAAAAACATTCATTCAAAAGGATCCCTTAACGATGTTGATTTAATGTTTGATGTACATAATTACATACGTATATTCATACTTTTGTCAACATCTAAGACAAAGGAGACTCACAAGCGTCTGGGATAACAAAAGCATAAAACATATGTGAAGTAAGTATTCACCACTACGATCCTTTTTGTTATTTAATCAAATCTCTCAAAAATAACAATTTTTTTTGTCTTTTTTGTATAAAAATATTTACAAAACTATACAGGGACATGAAAAATTATCTGATCCCACTGCAATCTTTTCAAATATCTCAAATATGTAAGATGCATATCATGTCCGTAAAAATATTTTTGATTCATTGTCTCATGTATGTAGTATCCGGTCACTCAAAGTCATGTTCTAGTCGTTAATAAATAATGAAATTAAATTATGTTTTAACTTGGTAGTTATTCGAATTATTATTTAAATAAATTTATTGATTTCTAGAATGAGTAATAATTATCGAATATGGAGTAGTCAAGAGTATATTATGAATCTCAACGATTTCTTTTTATCATCGACTGTTATGAAGAAAATTATCTCATTTTAATGATTTTGTGTAGATGGGTATCAAAGTGTAGAAATCGAACATAGCGTAGCTAAAAGGATAAGGAAAAATTATTTCTCAGTAAACAAATGTAATAGATAAAAAAAATCAACATAGATAGATACATGCTTGTTACTCTATTACCGTTACTTAATCGACAAAGTTTTCTAAAGTATCAAGCAGTCCTTTTATCAAAAACTTAGTGTCTAGTTGTTATTTTTCCTCCTTTCATTTATCGACTTCCTGAGGAGTATTTATTCTAAAATTTTAAAACGGTACAGCGTTCTTGGCTACTACATTGCTACATATTCTAATACATTCTGAATACAACAGCTGACTTGTAAGAGCCTTGTTCTGCTTTGGAGTCTATTTAGATCATAGTACCAAAATTTAAAACAGTAACCGCTTTAATACGTAGTTTCCCAAGGCCTGTCATTGGTAGTAGAGACTCTCAAAAAAATGAATATTGTAGCCTTTTATTAGGTTCATTTTCCGTTTATAGTGACATTAAACATTCTGATACTGAGAGTTTTTATTCTTGAACTACAGTGGTAGTTAGTGATGTGACCAAAGGCCTGTATGGTAATGAAAAGTCATTTGGGAAATTGTTTTTCAGAAGGTTATGAAATGAAAAGAGCAAAGGAAAATATAGAAACTGCGTTTAATAAATTGGCCAATGACTATTTTTTTATGCATGTGTATAACTATATAGTAATATATATTACTTATGATTATAGAAATACCCACCTGCTGTTTATTTTGTGTTAGCTTTGTAAAAGCCAAAAAAAAAAAAACTTTTCTCACTGTAATAATATTAATAAATAATACAATTAGTAAATTAATATTGTTATTGTTAATTTTATATTTTCCTTTCTTTTTCGGCTTTCACCTGCCTTTCTCTTTTTTTTTTCATAATTTATATTTTTTATTAATTATTCATGAAGAATATTTGGATTATAGCACCCAAAATTGCGACAGTTTTAAAAATAAGTGCAATTTCTTGAAGGTTATATATACATATATATGTATAAATTTAATGTGTGTTTATATTCATAATATAAATATCACTTTGGGGAATTGAAAGAATGAGGTTAATTAGAAAATTGTCATCCGAGTAAAAAAGAAAAAAAAAGTTTATTTATAAGCAAATTAAGAGTTGCTTCTCATAAAAATTAATTAAGCTAAATTAAAAAGAAACATCATATGTAAATGTGTATTTTCAATTTACAAATCTGTGTTCTTACCATTTGAAATGTCATTCAAACCTTCATTCAAAAAGACACTCAAACAAAGTGGTTTGTATCACAATTTTTGTATATTCAGTTATATAAAACATCTAAGTACAAATTATATGACTCCTAACTCAAGACCACTGTGTGCTAATATCCATTTATGACTGACTTAATTATATCTTTTACGGAAATAATAATAACTCTTCAAAACAATATGACAATTAAAATTACTTTATAACGTCCATTAATGCTATTAGTGCTCATTTTTTTACACCTTATTTACCTCAAAATTTAGTTTAAATCCATGTTTTACTTCTCAGTATAAGTAAAATGAGTTTAAGTAGGAATAAAACTATGCTGAGAACAAATGCAATAATACTTTCTATATAAAAGAACAAAAAAATACTGAGAGTGGTACTCATACAACATCAAAGACCCATATTGTCCTTAGCTGCAATCAAGGTAACCCAATATATATTAATATCATTTAAAAAGTGCCTTAATGTTGACAGAGTACAAGGCAAATAACTGAAATCTGAATGTCTTGAGACTAGGAGCCTTGTTCTCTATTTATCTTGAATTTTTTTAATAACTTGAAACAATCATGAAGAATTGAATTTATTTTTCTTCCCTCAATTTGTGCAATATCAAGCTCTGGAAGATTGTTTTATTCTAAAAACATTCTATGATTTTAAATCATGGATTCAATTTTGTTTTATTGATGGCTGGTTTGGTCTCCCATAGGATTTTATCCAAGTTTTTAGATTTTAAAAATATATCATAGTGTAAAGTGATGTCATACCATGAAACCGTGAGTCATTGATTTCTAGCAAATTTTTGCTCGAAATTGAATTAAAATTTACAGATTTAGATGGACGATTTCTTCTTAATTAATGATTCTTATCGAACGTTTGACATCTCGGCATTCCTTATTAATCCATTTTATGTAATATTAAAGTATTTATTTAAGTACAATTGATTTGGTCAACTTTTGGACCTACTCCAACTCCCTACGCCCCTAGGAGTCCTTTTAGGTTAAAACAAAGACTGGAAATGCAACTTGCATTAAATGCACTAGTGAATTATTAGTATTTAAAGCGCAAAATGAGTATCCTTTTTGGCTTAAATTGAATGGGCCAAATTAGCTCAAAAAGTAGGGTCCGATTTCTCGAAAACCGTCGGACTCTTGAAAAAAAATATTACAGATTTGAAATCAATGTGCAAAACTAAATAACTTTTTTAAAAATAAGTATAAAAAATCCCCACTGTAATCAGCAACTTTGACCAATTACCAATTAATCTGGTCTATTTAATCAACTTTTCAATGTATCCATTAATTGAGCCCTAAGAAAAACCCTTACTTGTAGTCAAGTTCAGTCTTTTTTGTTCAATTTTAAAGGCATTGGATGAAGTTTCCTTCAGATTTAAAAAGAAATATATAATTTTTGCTGAATAATTACATACAACTATATGTATAAATAATTTGTCTCTAACATAAATTCACTTTTGGACTTATTATGTAATATATGACGTCAGTGACAGCACTCTTTACATACATTGAAGATTTTGGTGTTCTTATTTTGTGTCATCTAATGATCAATACTAAGGCCATTCTAATAGTTTTTGACACTCTATTCACCAATTTGTCATTCGTTTCTTCCTATTAAATTTGGTTTTTGATAATTTTTCATTAACTTTTTTTCATATATTTTATAAGCTTTTGATGTCTATTTTGACCATCGATAAAGGAACTGTGGTCTACATGGTAAGTGTATATATTTTATACTAGGAACACTCAAATCCAGAAAAAAGTTTTAACAAATGTAGTTTAAAAATAACCCACATTTTTTCAAAGGTTTTGGCTTAGAATTGAATTAATAGATCCTTGGTTTGACCTTTTCTCTTTTTCAATGTAAAATATTTCCTATGTAAATAACATTTTGTTGACTTATAATTAATTATTGTTTGATCAAAGATTTTAAATCAATGTACCATCTATTTTCTTGGGAAAAAAACTTCAGCTCAAATCATACTTTTTTCCCCAGTCTCTATTATTTTTGATGAGAACTAATAACTACAGCAACTCCATTAAAAAGATGCACAATAAAATAAAGAGGAAATAAATAATAATATTTAATAATTATGTATAATTCGAATGTCTTTCATCTTCATATGCATATCTGCTCTTTCATCTCCTTTTTGAAAAGGGAAATATTTTTTATTTATTTATATATAAGTATATATTCTTCAAAGTTCATTTCACAAATATTTATTTTGATTTATTTATGTATATATAGTTGTCTGTTTTTTCACATAAATAAAAATATTTTTATTTATTAAAAAGGGAAAAACAACATTCTGCTTTCTTGGCAGCTTCTGGTATATATATATATATACAGCCTTCCCCCACTTATAACTATAATTGAGATATAATCATACCAAATAAAATAAAAATAAAAAAAGAGAGAAAAAAAGGGCCTAATAATACCATAACCATTTATACAAATGTATGTACATCCCTTTTCATTGTTTTGTGAGGGGTTTGAGAGAGCATTATCTTAGATATGTGTAGAACTACACAGATACTCCATATTTGGACTGTTTTTATTTTATTTTTATGAATTAATGATATTGGTTCTTGGCAAATTACATACATACAAATACATATTTATTTATACATCTATTAAAATTTATATTTATTGAAGTACTTTTTATATAATTGTCTTCTAATGACTTTCTATTTATTTTAAGGGAGGATAGATAGAACTGATCTATGGCAAAAAATAAAAAGAAAAGAAAGAATGATTTATATCAATATTTACTATAAAATAATAAGGACACGTTTTTAACCTATTTTTCTTAAATATTGAAAACAAGGATAAAAAATGTTATTCATATTTGTAGCAATGGGCAAACTGTTGAAATAGTATTGAATTTAAGGAAGGAAAGAAAAATATGAATTGGATCCACTACCTGGAGAAATCTATTTTTATTCATACTACTCACCAGAGTTCAGTTTTATTATGCTTTTCCACGAATAAGATCTCCTGATTTCTAGTTAAAGTTTCCTAATACGTACATTTACTTAAAAAAACATATGTATACACATAAATTTTCAATTTATAGCCTTTTTTTACCACATATTAATACAACTCATTATACGTTGACTTAGCGCAATTGAATGGACTTATCAATCAATACCATTTTAGTCAATACATTAACTGAGGATTGGTTGAGGTTTATGTTATTTACTTCATTATGATCCAATAGATTCCAATTACTCCTCACACCCAACATCATTAGCAAATTAAACAATAACGTATCAGAAAGGATAAGAAAGTTTTCTTAGACAAAGACTATTGCATAGTCGTGACAAAAAGACGGTCATCGTGGAGGTCTACACAATTCGATTTTATACAGATTGAAACCTTTACTCCAATTTATACAAGAGTGTCTACTTTTTGAGAGATTTATTAGGGTAAGTTTCGTAGTCTGCAGGATCTGAGGTAAAGCTAAATCTGTGAAACCTTTTTCTATTTTTCTGAATTTAAATTGAATATCGAGTCTTGCTTTTGGTTTTTCATAAAATAGTTTTGAATTTTGTTTTACTCTCATCAATTTTCACAGCTACATCTCTAAGCGCTACATAAAGTACATACCTCCTTCTTTTCGCACAACTGATCAACATACAACAGGCTTCTTTTTAAAGCTGTACAATGAATGAAGTTTTCATCAAAATGTTTTGGTAATTTCTTTATACCTACGACAATGCCTCCACCATGGCGTTAATTTTTATCGTTTTTTATGTGGTATACATAACTTAATTTTACTTAATTTTATAAGTTTTCGTGAGGGATGGGGTAGCACTATATTTATATTTTGGGAAACAAGTGTACATATATGAATAATTCAACTTCTCTCATTTTTTCATTCTTGACTGTTTCACATCTTCTTCTTTTTTTTTTCTTTTTTTTTTGGAAAAACAAGATTTATTGACCTTATTTTGTTTATAAAATAATATATATATATAAATATATGTGAAAGTAGAATCAAGATGAAAAAAAAAATAAAAAACCATCATCTTCTGAATAAATTATCAACTAATATATGTATATATGAATGCTCTTATAGAAGAGAGTGAAAAATAATAAAATGGAAAAACAAATTGACGTCATTAGAACTACGTACATCCATACATACCCTACTCTCCCACTATACTCTTTTATATATGTATATAAACATACATACACATCCAACCATTGCGCACACACATCCAAGAGAGATATTGAACTAAATTATAGTCAATATCTTGAGGGTATACTATAATACTCATACCCTCGTATGTATATATATTTATATAAGTATATCTTCTTATTTTTGAACTGACATATGAAAAAACTCTATGCGATGTGAATTACACAGAGCGGCACTTTCGATGTATATGAAAAAAGTAAACACTAGGTTCTGGCTTACTAATTTTGAAACCTAGACATCACAAGACACTATCAAAATGGAAAAAAAATCATATATTCATACAAAAACCTTTCTTATACAAAGCAAATCTCTCACAATTTGAGATATGTCTGTACAAAATTCTTATTTTACGTAATACACAACCCCGTTCTTAGAACTATAATTTAATTGACTGTGCACTTTGGGCACACAGATATAAAACACTATGTAGCACATTGATATTTGTTATAATTTTGATTTAAAAATAATAATACTTAAACGGTGGTACCCTTGTTAAAAATAATATACTGAACTTTGTCCGTATTCTAGTGATCTTTTAAGGATTATTTTTTAAGTCCAAAAACATAGTAATCATAAAATTTTTGTATATAGGTAAAAAAAAATAGAAGATACAAATTATAATAATTTGATACAGTGTGGCAAGCACAGAAGTAACGAACAAGGGATAGTCATTTTTTAGAGAAAAATAACATTTTTATGATTAAAGAAGGAAATACGGTTGGTGCTATTGCATATAAAATTATTTAAAAGACAGGGTTCAATGGTACCATAAATCTTGCTTCTGCCGTTTTCTCATACTCTTTAAAATGTCCATTACTTTGGATGATTTAAAGCAATAAAATATGGAGCAAAATATGTCTGTTATCTGGTAGAGACTTGTCTATACAACTTCATTTTTTCAGTTTTTTTTTAAATAAAAATAACTAGGGAAACTCATGTATGTTGCATCATTCGTTCGTTATGGGGCAATTCAGTTCCCCTAGCGAACAAAAAGTCAGCTCTTGGATTTGTATAAAAATTTGTCGTCATTTCACTACTTTTGATTCATAATTTCAAACAACTATAAGTCTAAGCCTTGTTCTATTCATAAGTGATACATATGTACATTTGAATCAGTAGCTGTTAAAATTGAACAAACGTTGTAATAAGTCAAATTCACTTATTATATTCTTCATTCTTTTCTTGTTTGATTTTTTTTGGGTTAAAAAAACAAAAGCACAAAATAATAAACGAGTGGTACAGAGCCCTTGCTGATACCTACCGGATATTACTTTTCTTATTATTTTCTTTTTTTAGCTTTCTATGTCAAAATAACATGCTCTTTTATTATTATTCCTACAAAAAAAACATAGAGAGGATATATTCTCATTCAAAATAGAACCCATCAGTTATGCACCATTAATATACATTTGTATGTAAGGACGTAGGCATATATTTCAATAATACACCTTATTATTATTGGTGCTGCAAGTGTGGTACACGTAACGATTTACAATAACTGTTATATAAATCTAGGGTTTTTTTTTAAAATATTACTTTAACCTGAAAACAGCTAAGGAAAAACTCATGCCATGTCAATATATGAATTTCGTATTTTGTTTTTGTGTTCCATCAAAGTGGAAGATATGTATGTGTATTTAATAATGACTTGATTAATATTATTTGATATAGTACAAATGTATAGGGATGTCAGAAATTTCATGGACTTTAAAATTTGAGTCAAATGATATTGTGGCATTGCCCGAGTGGGAGAGTAAGTTTCCATATTGAAAGTTTATTTTGATGAATTATGGAGTCAAAGGGGATTTTTTTTAACTTTTACAAATTCATATTCCTGATTAGATCTCTGATTTCTTAACTTTCCTTTTTATGGAAGGTCTCATCATCTTTTTAGTAGTCAACAATTTCTACAATAATGTTGACTGATCAGTAACTATCGCATTGATTCGACCAAACAACCAGTTTCAAAATTATTTTATTGAAACTTTCCTGTATTCTTCTATTTAGTAAGGACAATGAAGATTGTATGAACAAAGTAAATTCATGGGATGGATTTGTTGCGTTGACTGCCTCCTAATATTTGTATTTTTGAGAGAACATTTTTTTTTACCATCACTGATAGTTGAAAAATGAATAAATTCTTTGATGGCTATTTCAAGCTTATGTATAAATACATTTTAAAAAACAACAACATATAAATAATAAGTGTAGTGTTGCTTTGATCAATTTTAACAAGATAATTATTCAATATATTTTTAGAATACACTAATGTCATTTGTATTTAATGAAGTGTTCCAGAAAATTTATTCAAGATTCACAATATGTACAATATGTTTAATGAATTTTTAATACATTTGAAAAAATTATAAAACCCATTGATTCTATTTTATGTATACATATTGGCTAACAAAGTACCTTTGGCACAAAGAAAATAATCGTATGCAAACTTTACCTTAAATCTTTGTTTTATGAAGAAATCTATAAACTATCTATAAAGTAACATTTACTCCCTTAAAAAAATATGCTTTTGTTGGTCAAATGGACTCCTATGATGAAATTTCGGAGTAAAAAGTCAAACTTTTTCAACAAGAAACCTTAGATAT
Source organism: Lepeophtheirus nordmannii (assembly GCA_963680855.1). Classification (NCBI taxonomy): domain Eukaryota; kingdom Metazoa; phylum Arthropoda; class Copepoda; order Siphonostomatoida; family Caligidae; genus Lepeophtheirus; species Lepeophtheirus nordmannii. Next base: position 24,285,844 of record OY804524.1, on the reverse strand, counting down.
CAGTATTTTGTATAAAACCATTATCAGGCCTTTGGCACACAAGAATATAGCCAGCTAAAATGATTCAAAATATTATTTAATACGGTATTGACTCTTACATACCTAAGTATACCAAGGGTCAGCCCACTCTGGAATATCTTAGAAAAGGCAGAAATTGTGGGAGAATAGTGATGTCCCTGATTCCAAAATTATTATATTCCAGGCCCATACATGTGAGCTTAAATACCATTTTCCAATAATCTAATCTAATTATGGTATTTGTGTTAAGTATTCGAATTACATGTTTGGGTTGTTATTAGCTATTAAAAGCTATCATTCAATGAAATTAACTTATAATCATGTTTCAAAGTTTGTTTGTTTTTTTAAGCTCAATTTGAATGTTACTCAAAATGAATATTGAAATATTGATTCCTCAATTAAATAAATACCTTGATGCATACAAAAAAAGATGAAATTGATCTTTAAGAATCCATTTTCAAAATAAAGAATAAAGTATAATCTATACAGAATGAAAAGTATTATATATGAAATATATATATATTTGTATACAAAATATAAACAAACAATTTTTTAATATTTTTTTTTTGCAAACTTTTTCCTTTGAAAAAGTTTTTTTTAACAAAGTTTTTTACTTTAGAGAAGTAAACTTAAAATACTACTTCTACCAGTAACTATAAATATAAATGTATATAGAGATGTTAAGAGAAGTATTATACATATTTAACTAAGTAAGTATAAAAAAGTCAGTGAATTTTTTGCTTCATTATTAATAAAGCATAGAAATAGAGAAGTTTTTCGTCAAAAATATAAATCTTTGAAACTTCATTTTTTTAAATTGATAGTACATTGCAAAAAAATCATACTATTATACATTTATTAAAATCAACTGTGATCTAAAAGTACAAAATATATTTGTTAAGGAAATTTGAAATATATTTTGTTAAAAAAATAAATAAAAAATCATTAAAAAAAATTACTGGATATTTTTTCAAGTCAGTGTCACGCTTTTTTCTTTTTCTTTTGATTTATCTACATTACTGTACATATATATTTGTAGTTGAAAAACCAAATATAAAGAAAAAGGATGGGTTATAAAAATGATTTATAAAGGACTTAAAAAGTCAACGATGAATAATTTCATACACCCCCCCCCCCCCCAAAAAAAAAAAAAAAAAAAAAACTTGTCATCTTTATGATAAATATATATATATTGAATGAGAATTATATAAATTATACATATACATACATATATCGGTAGATATTTACCATTGGATGAATCAAAATGACTATTTTTATATATGTATACATAAATAGATAAAAAGAGAAAGTCAAATTATATTTTATGTTCTCACACCTCTTGGATTTTTAAACAACTGTAAAAATTCTCAAAATGAGTTTTGTGATTGAATAGAAAAAAAATTAAATTAAAAAAAAAATTGGGAAATGCTAGAATTTCTTTAAAAACTCTCTCCTTTCACCACATTCTTTCCAATTTTTTTTTATATATATATACTATATACCTATAAATATCGGAAAAATAAAACTTTGTTACTTTTTTTAGAAATGAAAGATATCTAATATTTTTTTTTGTCATATACATACATAGAAACTTTACTCAAAAATAATTAAAATTGAAGAATTTTTTCCCCCTAATTTAATTATATATTTTTATATATCCAGTTATAGTACATACTACTATCATTACCATTCCTTCTTTTTACCTCGTCTCTTATTCTTTCTGTATTTTCACATATCCCTAGAGAATGTAAACGAAAATAATAATGAAACATTTATTTCACTTTTCTGGATAAGAAAGAAAAAAACTGATGAAAATATAAATTTATCAAGTTATATACAAGGTAAATAACATGGTTCAACGCAATTTAGTTAATAGATACTAAAAAGCCATTCTCATGGTAGATTATCTAAGAAAAAAAAATGGCTGCAAAAAAAAAAAATTGTACTGCAGAGGAAAAAAACTACAACACAAACTCTGGCTTCTGTAGACAGCATACATTTTTTCAATACATATCCTTTGTTTGGTACAATTATGCTCACATTATTGGACCAAGAAGACATGGAAATCATTTTCAAATTTTTTACTTGGAATATTTCTTTATAAAAAGATAATAATACATACTTTTTTTCTGCCATTCTTGGAATGAATAATAAAGAAATATAAATTGCTTAAGATAGACAGAAAGATGAAGAAATAAAATAATAATAAAAAAAAACGTTGAAACTTTTTTTCCTTTTTTTTCCTTTTTGTCTAACAAAAAAAAATGATTTTTTTTGGTAGAAAGAAGGTTGAATTATTACGATTTTGACTTAGGATGTCATAAACTGTCAAGATATAAAGGATATATATACGAAAGAGAAATATATATATATATAGTACATAAATATATGTATATATTTAAAATGAAGTAGTCGTTAAATCAATTATAGTCACATGTATGGAAAAGACACATACACATTGTACAAATCTTATTTTAATTAACCTGCATGATAGAAAAATATTCCCATTTTTAATTTTTAAGAAAATTTTGAATACTTTGAATCATACTCATAACGAAATTTCAAAAAAAAGAAATAAATAAATAATATTTAGTGCTACTAAAACTGATCTCTTGATTTCAGGTCTTTATTCTAAGTCTTTCAATTTAAGAATGATTTTATCTGTCAAAGTATCATCATAATTAACACTATGTTTTTATAGAATTAAATATGAATTTCACAAAATAATAATTTAATTTATTTGCCGGAATACTTATGTACTTACATTACTACACCGTTAGATAAGTCCGGATATTACTATAGTATGTACATACAGTTATTTACAAATTTAACAGCATTTTGGTAATATATAAAATTAATCAGTATATAATCTTCAAAATAATTTCTACTATCTTTTTTAAATACTAAAACTTCAAATCTGCTGATTATATAATAATAAAATAAGGTGATGATAACATTTGAGAGCAACTCGATGAAAATATAAATTTATCAAGTTATAAATAGGGTAAATAAGTTTAGCATTGTTCAAAATGTTTACAATTAGATAAGTAATTTTTTAAAATAATTTTTTTAAAAAGAAAAGGCAGTGTCAATGTGATACAAAATGCACCTTAGTAACGAGGTAAAATTTATCCCCAGACACTAACTCATGGAAATTTGTTGAAAAAGCAGTATTGAAGAGTTAAAAGACAAGTATGTATACAACATGAAAAAGATTTAATTAGTTTAAAATAAGTTAGTTCATACTCATGTTTCTCAAATACCCTTATTCACAATAAAAATGAATTAATCTTCTTTAGTCTTCATTGACCGTGTATGATATTGTATGTGCACTATTTCTACTTAGATAAAAGTAATCATATGATAAGAGCATAGTTCTGATTTGATTTCTATTTGGGTGTGACATAATTCACTTACCAAGCAATAAAAGTAATAAGTAAACAAGAAATAAAAACTTTGATAGTAAAAACGAAGACCAAGAAATGAATAAATGAAAAGTTTTTTTTTCTATAAGGAAAATATGTCAACAACATCTCACCCATAACTGACCACTTCCTTCTCTCCCTCCCCTTCCCTCACTCTTACAAACCATATACCATTTACATGCATACAAATAATATTAATTAGGGAAACTTTCGTGTAAAAGGCAAAGGGAATCCTCCCTTGATTCTATACACATACATTTATTCTCCAATTTGTATCCTTTTTTTATGTTTCAAGTGTAGAGATTTGATTGATTATAAAATATTATGCATAGACATTTTAAGATATCATGAAAACAAAGACTATCAGAGATATCACGAGTCTAGACATCCCAAAAGTTGCTAGATAGTAAAATAAGATCTTTTATAAAAAAATAAAGGTTTTCCATTTGCAAAACATTCTTATACTCTCTGATTTGTGAGTCCCGAACAAATCCATTCGTAAAGAATATCTTATATGAACTTAAGACAACTTTTTTGATGATTAGACTTTTTGATAGCCCGTGAAGTTTTTGTAGAGAATGAAAAATAATCTTTGTTTTTCCTCTTCTGTAGAATAATTAAAGACTATTTCAACCTCAATAAAAGTGAAGGAAGTAATTTTTTTATGTATATGTAGGCCTACACAATTTTAAATCAAACTAAATAAATTTTCTTATTGAGTGATACTGGTGACATAAAATTTCTAAGCACTTTATCAATCAAAATGGACTATTGTTGGCTTAAAATCAATCTTAGTTCGATTTTGTCAAAAAATATTAATGGGGATGACTAAATATATACCATATTTAGCGAAATTGTTTGATGAAATAATTCCATTATGAGACAAATTGTTATTCTCTCCTTCGTGTCCAGATATTAACCCCATCCATTATTTTGTTTTGAGTTTCTAGAATTGAAAGTTAAGCTTCATTCCAATCAGAATTTGGAATAGTTAAGCTATCGAAGAAACACTTCCATACACATTCATACATAATGCAGCTTATTCCAGACTCGTTTATCAAATTCGTGGCTAATAGTAGTGGTTATATTAAACTATGTAGTTATTAATACAAAAATAAATTTAGTAATGTCTAGAACTTGTATTATTACTATTCCCTAAACTTTTTATTTTCTTTTTATAAAAAAGTGTTAATTAATACAACACTAAAAAACTTATGAATAACTATTTATATCTGAATTTGATAAAGGAACTCCAGGTAGTAAATTGTTTCATCAACGCTTAGTAAGGTTACACAATTTGGTTTTTTGGGAGGAAATAAATAATTATCTATGTACACGTTTAACGTATGAACATTTGTAGACAGAATTCATCACATCATTAAAAGTGTTATTATAAGATAATACTTAATTGAATAATATTATGCTGATAACAATAATTGATATGAGCTTTCTTTTTCTTTGTTGTGAGATTTTTTTTTTACATTTATCAGATAGCCTTGTTAGATTTTTATGCCTGAAGGAACTTCATAACGAAGTTTCTATTTTTTTCTTCCTTTTCTCTTTCGGTGGTGCTACTTTCAAATAGAAGGAAATAAAAAAAAACTAAAAATATAATGGATCAGCAAATAATCACAAGACTAGTAAGTGGGAATTTATGATATTATTGATATTTTGTTAAGAAATTTTATCAATTGAATGAGGATCAATCGAATGTTGTTCTGAATTTTCATATTTGGATTTAAAGAAGAAAAAAAGAACCTTTTTCATGTGACAAAGTAGGAAAAGAGGTAGGAATAATAATGGAGAAAAAAAGGTACAAAATCAGATTCTGACACGCTTGAGAAAATATTTTATCTCTTTTGCTCCCCCCCCCCCCCTATTTTTTTAATATTGTACCCAGGCATACTTTTGAGTAGATGATACCCTCTTACATATGGGTATATACATACATATAGAAGTTTAAATGAAGTCAATTAATATAAATTAATTTTACGTGTAGGAGTAATTTACATAGACATATATTTAAAGCCTCTGACAAAAAAAATTGACAATAAAAAGTATAAAAATTAAATGAAGTGAATATAATTATAGAACCATACATATTTACATTGTTCTTCCTAGATAGGGAAATAAATAAAAAAACCTGGCTTTTAAAAAGTAAAAAAAATAAAAACTTTTAGTTCCAACCTAAATTGTTGTTTGTTATTGTTGAACAAAGTTTTGTTTTTTTCTCTTCGCTATCAATGACATTTTTCATGGTCATACTTTATAAGATCAATTTATAAATAGTTTTTGTCATTTATACAGGAAGAAAAAAAAAGTAAAGATATTGTACATTTAATATAATCAAACTAGAAATTACTTTTTAACACTCTTTGACAAAAAAGTTTATCCTTACTCCAAAGCCTTATTTATCTAGGGGATGGAATGAGGGCGTTATATATCAGGTTGTCAATTTAATCAAGAAATGATAGGGGGTTTGGTATTATATACTTATGTAGTATATAATCGTACAAAGCCTACCAACTAATTTCAAACTTTTTTTCCCCTAAGAAAAACCCAGACATGGGCATTGTAATAATTTCGTATTCAAAATTCATATTTTTTATTTTTCTGAAAATCATTATTTAATGTGGTTTTGTGACATCACTTTTCATTTTTTGAAAAACCAATGATAATTTGTTTTTTAAAGACAATAAACTTGTGCTGAACTCTGTGCAGGTATAATTAACTGGTTATCAATAAAATATAGTGCATTTACATATATTCTATACAATAAGTGCTACAAATCTATGGTTTGAAAGCTAGGCTTGTATAAATTTTAATTTGTATATAAACTGTTTTTTTAATAAATAATTTATATACAAATTTGTGAACAAAAATGAAATCTTTTTTGAATAAACTCAAATTTTTTAATTAAAAGAAAATTATCAAAAGTTCTGTCAGCGCATCTAACTTGTATATGTATTGGACTGTATATATATTGTACTGATTCCAGTATCAAAATTAGTTAAGGCATTTTTCAATACATTTTCAACGAAATATTGAGAGTGAAAATGCCTATAAGGTCAAACCACGTGTAATTCAAAACAATCTAACTCAGTAGAGTTTAACCTTGTTGGAGGTATTGAACCCCACAAGTTCCACACATACATTCATAGAGCCCTTAGTAGATGGAAAAATAAGATGTCCTTCTTTTTCTGCCTCACGAATCAAACCACCGAATCCTTGAAACTGAGTCATTGAGCCCAAGTGAAGAACCCCTGATCTAACCTTACTACGATCCAATTGATGAAAAAGAGTTTGACATCCCTTATATACTTACTACAATGAATCCAAGGGATATACATTTGTAGCTAACAAATATCAGATGTAAAATTCTAGAATATCTTAAACTCATGGCAGATGAGCTAATTTATTATGACAATTTGGAAAATTATAGGGTGGGCAGGGCAAGTAGTGGGCTCATTTTTATTGTATTTTCAAAGGTGAATTAGAGAAAAAAATCAACTATAATATTAATGGCACAAATAATAGATTCTATACAACTAATACTGTTCCAAAAGAGTCTAAGTATATCAAATATTTTTTTTCTTCATTATTTTAAAGAAGCCATCTTGTTCTGGTTCCGGTAATCTGATTGATCATGATTCCTTATGGAGCCAAAAATATACAAATATATGTTGTTGATATCCTTTTTAACATTTCCCTCCGGAAACATCTGAAGAGCTCTTTGTTGAAAGGGCATGAAGGATCTTGCTTATATATTTTTACTTATATTCTCACATCCTTTCTTTTTTTTATTACAAATTTATGATATAATTAAACTTATAACAAATTATACTGACTTATTATTATTAGTTGAGTACAATCTACATAAATTAATAAAAAGAAAAAAAAAACTCAGCTTATTTTCTCTATTTAAAATAATGGCTACTACAGCTCTCCGGGACGTTTATCTCTCTTTTATCTTCCTTTTCTATTCCTTACTTTTTGGGAATGTCAGGGGATTAATTCAAAAAGCTTTAATCCCGTTATTTGTTAAATTGTCCTATGGATTAGTTCTATTACAGATAACAAAGGAGAGAGAGATAAAAAAAACGAGGAGCAAAAAAAAAAGAAGATTCTTCATCATGAAGAAATAGAAAAAAGTATGCAGGATTTATTACCTACGTACATTGATTGGCTTATATCATCTAGAAAACGTCGATTTAAGTCTACAAAATAGACTAGCTATTTTTATATTTTTACTTCAGTTGGTATCTCTTTTTTTTTCAAGAATTACTTGATCTTTCTCTCCACTTTTTATCCAGAAAGTTGATTTCTGGAGTCTGACAGTTGATCAACTGAGCTGATAATAGTAAAACTAGGAATATTTTACAAATTGACGTACAAAAATGAGATAATATGCAAAAAATAAAACAAAAAGATTCGAAACTTATATTTTATAATATACGTCATAACTGTATGTAAATTAGCTTATAAGCAACAGCTGTTGCAGAGCAAATAAAATATATCCACACAATAGTATATATCTTTAGAACATCAACAACTCTAAACGTTGACTGGTCGCATAGGAATTTACTGTTGTTATTCTATAAACAATGCTCCAACTGTATAAAAGAAAGAATTGCCCACAGTTGGGAAGGGTAATTGGCCAACAGTTAATTATAGTTTCTGGCTTTTTTATTTTCATTTTTTGTCAGAAAATTAAAGAGATATGATAAAGATTGATTTAAGCAGCTAACTCGACATATCATGAATTCAAAACTCTTGTTTGCCTCAAAGTACCTTAGCATACCAAAATACATAAATTGTTTCATGCATAGATACCAAATGTTTGTTATTTCTTGATTTTTCTTCCTATTGAAAGCAGAGGTATTGAGTGGATAAATCACTTAGTGTTACATGTTACCAAATGGGAACTACATACAATTTAAAAATAAAAGTCTACTTTGTAGACTAAAATTGACGTCTCTAATCCTAAATCTACCTCCTTTCTTCTTCCTATTAGTAAACAAGCAATATATGTGTATTTTTTAATTAATTTGTTTAGAGTCTTCTTACCTCATTATTTAGTATGAAGGTTTTACGGTTGTGTGTATTTGTGTACTCATCTACCCACCACCCATTCAATTAGTTAAATTAATGAACCTTCCATCTATCTAAATACATATATATATATATATATATATATATATATATATATATATATATTATACAACATATATGTAGATCTATTTTTGCATAGATGAATGTGCATAATACCTCATTTTCAAACCAATAATCAAATTAACTCATATTTTGTATTGTTTGTTCAAACCATAACTAGACTAAAGACAGCATGATGTATTTATTGACTCATTAATGAATTAAACATAATGAAATAGAAAAAATATACAATCGTTAATAATTATTATTTAAAGCTTGACAAATCTTTTCATATTGTACATGGACAAACATATTTATGTACCAGGGGCTGTGGGTCTCATTTCATAAGGAATAGTATGTATTAAGTGAAAAAATATATATAACAATTCTAGGAATGGAAAAAGGGACCAGTATTTTAAATTGACAATTTACCTTTCGTTATATTTTCATTATTGTTACTTTTATAACGACAATTTATTATGGGCTCTTGTTTTTTTATATCTGTTTATAAACGATAATTTGTATTTTATGGGTTTGCAAAGAAATGATACAGAGGGACAACTTCCCTGAAGGGAATGAATATGTCCTTGATTTTTGATATGAACAATGAAACCATGAGTTTTATACTCATAGCCATTTAGAAGTAGAAGTTTGTAAGTTCCCTAATAGAAAAAGGATCCCAGCACAAACTGTGCTTTCTTTTCAGAAACAATTATGTAAATCGCCAAAAATGTCTTTGATATCCAAAATATATTTTTTAAATTTTAGGGTAAATTGATATTTGAGTTCCAAATTTCAAGTAATTTACTTACTTAAAAATCGATTATTTCCTGGTTTTATCACATTGTACATCAGATTGAAAATGCAAAATACTAATGTTTCAAAACCAGACATATACGTTGTTCGTGCACAAATATGATCAACTTTGAAAATTTTTCAAAATTTAAAGAAAAGATTTTCTTTCATCAACCCTTGAGCTTACGTGTAAATTTCCTCAGTTATTTTATAGGAATAAGCAATGATATCCCTTTATTTGCTTCTTATCACATTTGAAAAAAGTGTAGATTAAATTCATTTACAGAAAGTCTACGCATGTTTCTCTCTAATGATATACAATAGACAAATATATATTTAATACATCGAGTGCTTTAGATGTAAATTAACAATTTACATTTATATATGTACGTATATATATTTAACGGGTGACTTCTTGGATTGGTAGATTGTTTCTTTGCTTTGGCCCAATATTGATCTCAGTTTATGTGGATACAAAATTTATTCAAATCCTAGTAACTAGACACGTTGATCTTTGCAACAAATGGTAGTAAATTTAATTTCAAGAATCAGGCAAGCGGATGTTTTATTTATTTACAATATTTTAGACTGTTATTTACACTCAGGGAGATAATGCTTTGGATGCAAAGCATGGTAGCACAGGGATGTGAAATCTGTGTTTCATTTTATTTTGTGGTCCAATTTTGTAAGCAAAGTTACCTAATAACATGAATTGATGGATGCACTACCGAACCTTTTGTTGTCTAAATCTTGATTTCAATCAAATAATGAATTACATTATTTCATATAAGTATTGTCCTGCGTTATATAGTATTTCAAATAATCAACTCTTATTATAGAGAATCTTTTTTCTTTCACTTAGCAATACAAGATACACTCTTTACAAAATGAGTTTTTGCAATTGTTCTCTAATGTCTTTTTGATAAATACTATTTTAATATTGCATCGTTTCTGTATGATTTTTAGGAATGGAATGAGTTAATTCTAAGTACATAAATCTATATTACAAAACACTTTAACAAAAAATATGTATAATTTATATCCTTTGTCCATATCATTATGACATTACCATTTTCTATTATAGAATCTAACTAATTGACAAACTCACTACTTTTTTTTTGTAGATGATCCACAAATTATATTTAACAGCCGTTGAGTCAGGGCCCATTTCATCACGAATTAGAACCCTGTAATTATTTTTATATAATTTCATTAATAAGATCCAATAGTTATACAAATACGGTAAGGGATAGGAGTTTATTTTTTGGCAGCCATCTTCTAGCTTTTTTTTGTGGGTTCTAAGCCATTCACAGTGAATAAATTTAATGACAAGAACAGCATTGTCTTCCACTCTAATATGTATATATATATATTGCATTGTATTCGAAAATTCGAAAGTATATTCATTGTCAATAAAAATCTGTTTTTGATGTATATAGTTTAATCAAAAGATCTTTACTGATGTACAATCCGTTCTATTGTAACATTCTTTTTGTTCCACTTTGTTGAATACTGACAAGGAGGGGATAAATAAGTAACTAACTAATACATTTTATTACATAATAACAGAATTAGTTGTTCTTCCATCATCTTTAAAAATATATTTAATATATAAAATGCTTTGATTTGAGATCAGTATTAACGTTTTTTGTACCAGAAGTAAAGACTTTGTATTGATATTTTTACTCAAAAGCCGAGATACAGTTTCTATTTAAGTATAATTTGTAATTTACCCCATTTAAAAAACCAATCATTTAATAAAAAAAGAGAAAGCTTTAAAATTACATCCAAATCAATATTTTTGTATATTTAAAAAAATAATAATAACAAAATATGTTACATATTGTTGTAATACATTTGCAGAATTTGTCAAAGCTTATTTCTAAATAAATATTTTTTAAAGCATATGTACAATAATAAAAATAATATTATTATATAAAACAATTCCGTTATTTATTACTTTTGCTCCATTCTTTCATTTATTTGATTTTTTTTCTTTTTCGAAGATTTTTTTTTACTTCCATTTGTGTACATACACATAACAAGAACAAAAACAAAAACAACAAATAGAGGCACATATACATCTAAAAGTATTTCCAAGACTAATGACATAATTGCACCTGCTTAAAAAAAATCCTATTTTCAGAGGTCCTTAATTTATGAATTATGTGATAATAAATCTTGAAAAACAATTTTTTTATCGACTAGTTTCTTTGAATCTTTTTTTGAGCAATTATATAAAGTACATGAAGATATTAAAATGGTCTATTCAATAGTTATCATGTCCATTATGTAAGTAGTTTGAATTTTTTTTATGGTGACAGTTTTTATAACTATTACTTGTTTGAATATTAAAAATGATGTGTTTTTATCCTTTTCCTTTGAGTATTATTTCGAATCAACGTCATCATGACGTAAAAATATGATTGTAACTTCTTTTTGATGTTGTACGTTAAAGTTTTTTTTTTTTAAAAAAAAGAGGGAATTATGTGTTTTCAGATCACTGACTGACCAGATGGAGGAGTACTCAGCACCTGCCGGGAATTTCTGTTTTTGACAACTCAATTGATGTCCTATAAAATAATATTGAGTACATTTTTCATGCTAGTGGGATTAGGTTGTGACTTAATTAAAAAAATATACATGCTTTTTACGGGTAGTTTATCGCAATTTAGCAAATCAATTTTATTTGTGTGTCTTTAAAAATTCAGTTAGATAAAGAAAACCAATAAATAAGCATTAAAAAAGAATTTTTTTAAAAAAGGGCATACTTTTTAATAATATCTAAATAAATCATGTCTGGTCATTTAATATAAGATATAATTTTTTTTGTTTTCTATCTCTAATAGTTACAACAATAAATTTCTTACTAAAAGATTGAACTTTTTAAATGTTATCTTATATACAAAATATTTTAAAACTATTGTCATGTACAACATTCAAAATGTTTTTTGATGGCACACAGCATACTTTGAAACAGTAAGTCTTTAATTGTAATTTCAAAGTTTTCTAAAAAGCTACGGTAATTGAAACTTTTCCCATAACTTGTGTTTTAATTAAGAAAAAAGAAAAAAAAGTAAATTTTTTTTCTGTTTGTTGTTAAATGGAATGACTTTAGTCTTACCTTTTTGACTAAGATATGCACGTACAAACATTACTTAACAATATAACTACCAGAAATTTTATTTTACTAGAACTTTCATAACTGTCAATTTGACGACTTATTGTGTTGAAATAAAGATTATTATTTAACATATTTTCTATGTTTGAATGGTTATTAAGTTGTGAATATATATTTTTGTTTAATAAGTTTGACCACGTTTTGATATTTTTTCAATAAAAAATAAAATTTATTTTCAAAACGTGAGTGTATGGCAAAACTGCTCTATATACTAGAATTATAGTTATGTCTTTGTTTCCTTTACAATCAACTAAAATATCTAAACTCTAAAGTGTATTGTAAAAAATAAGAAAAATACTTAACGATATCATAGTTGCAATCTTAAGTATATGTAATAATAGGCCTATTTGGAACACATGAATAAAATGACAAATTTGTGTAGTTCTATATAGATTTAGTCTTATCTTATGATAAAGGATTTTTGTATAAAATATTAAACTGAACATTGAATTTAAATTTCTAAAATGATTTAGAAAATGTCAGAAATCTATAACTATCAACATTGAATTTATACTTACAAAATATTGAGCAGTAAATTTTTAAAAATTGTTATGAATTTTTCAAATAAATACATAGAGCTTTTATGCTGATGTCACGAATTGCATGATCAATCAAAAGTGACGCATTGTTTCATATTTAGTTGCTGACATAGTTATTACACAAAATGAAAAAAAAATGCAATATTGTTGAACCAGTTACTTTTTAAGCTACTGTTAGTAGAATTCTATTACTACTAAATAGTCCCGCTCTATTTTGTAATTTAGTCACTGGGTATGATGCTAATTTATTTATACTATAAAAGAAAAATCTTAAATATTATTTTAATAATGTATATAAACTGAAAATTAAAAAAAAATATAGCAGTTTAGCACTGAGGGACCTTTTCTGATTCCATAGAATAAAATGAGGTAATGCACAAGATTAAAAACAGTTCACAAGGATTTCACATAAAATTTATAGAAATAAGAAAACATTTGGAGACAAAAATGGTCGAATTTAAAAAAAACCAAACCACTAAACTATACTTACAAAAACATACATTAACTAATAGTGCTATTTATGTTCGTACTAAAAAATTTTGTACTATAAAAAGTATATTATCCTGAAATGAGTGTCAAAAGTTTTAACACAAAGACTAGTAGACTACTAACTAATGTTTGTTCATATGTTTTAAATAAAAAAATTACATTATTTAATATTAAAGTAGTAATTTTTTTACTATAAGACCAGAAATGTTTGGTTCATGTTATGAATATGGGCATATAAAATTGTAAATGGATGTTACTATTTGTAGGCCAGAGCAAGAACCATTCATGTCAACATGTAAATATTTACAATAAAATTTGGATCGCCAAATTCTTTCTCTTGACAGTTCAATGAGAAATATTAAAACTGTGTTCCATAGTATTTAATTATTCCCTGTTGGTAAAAAGTTGTCTGGGATATGAATAATTTCGAACTTGACTACATATCAATATAAGTTAATTATATACCAGGGCTTTTGAACAGTCTTTAATTTACGCCAAATTGTTATAATTTAGTGGATAGTTTTTCCTATCAATTCGGTGGAATCACAAAGGAAACAATCTCTGAGTTCCCACTCCTGATCTTATTTCTGATTTTGACTTTTATAATATATATTTTTGAGAGCAGTCAATCTCTTTTTAACATCAAAGATACCAATTAAATTTACAATGATAAAAGTATACAGCGTACGTGACGTCATCTTGAGGGCATAAACAACAAAACTGTATCAAAATAAAAACCCTTGTTTTCATAAAATTTAGGACACTAGTAAATTACTACAGTACATTTTGATATCCCAAAGGAACCAATAAATAAAAGTACATTTACCATCTATCAAAAGAAAACTCTCCTCATTACATCTTTATTTCCTAAGCATTTATATACTCTATGCCTCCGCCATGGCGTGGGTTTAGTTTATTATTCAATTTATGACGTCACAACACTACTCAATTATAGTCGTATATAACATCAAATTTATATATTACTGGGTTGGAACAGTCGAGCAATCTCTTCATCTCATTAGAAAGACTAAAAAAAGGGCTTTTGACAACCAAAGATATTTTATCCGTTTATTTTAATAGATATTCCTTTATTTAGTAAAAATGGCCTATATCGGCCATACAAACTGCATCCAGAGAGTGGATTTGGCAATCAGATTGTCAGTTGAGAATCCTTCCTATGTTACTGCGTTATTAATGTGAATGAAAAAAAAAGTAACATTTTTTCTTCTTTCTTCCTCTATGACTGACGCTTTAATAATAAAGCCATTAAGCAATGAGTTTCTATGATTTGTAAACATTTAATCATATATTTATTTACGCACACATCTTTGTAACATATTTTCATTTTGCTACACGAATAGCTTTTTCTATATTGCTTTGTATATACATGATTTATACAAACATATATATGTTTAACTCTCTTTGTATTCTTATATAGACATTTGTCAAAAACAAGAACAACCATTTTTTTTGTTCTTGTTCTTATTCAAAATCAGCCCTCAAAAGATTTTTGTGTGTGTATTGTATTCATACGTTTAGAGAGAGAGTAAGAAAGAAGATAAGGTTTAGCTAACATACATATTTTTGTATGCATACAGTCGCGTACCACAAAGAATAAAAGTAAGAAGTGGGGGGGGGGGAAGAAAGAGAAGAAGTTATTTTTATTTGTTTATAAAAATATATTTTTATTTAAAAAGTCTTTTGAATGTATCAACAGTTCTCCGTTTGCAATTTGGGTATAAATATTGTTAGTATAATGATATATATTCTTTTGTTGAAGTATGAGATTAGAAGTAATTTATTGGTGGAGAACAAAAGCTCTTCTAAACATATCAAAGTTTAGAAAATTTAAATTTTCTATAAACCAAACCAAAGCAAAAAAAAAAAAAAAACAGTCCCTTTTTCACGTCTAAATAAGTGGATTTAGCCCATATTTGATTCAAAAATCTATTGAAGATGCACTCAAAAATATTTTAAAGATAGTGTCTTATATTTTCGTATGGTGACAAATTTATTTAAAAAAAGCAAAACAAAAAAAAAAAAAAACAAAAAAACACAAATAAAACTTGTAAAGAGGAGTGGTACATTTTGTAAATCTGTTTCTTTGGGGCAACCTTGTTAAAACCAAGCCTGATCACAACATCTGGATTATTTTCAAAGGTAATATTTCTACTGGCAATATGAGACTTCGTTCTGTTAAAAATGTCAAAGCGATACGGTAACCACGGGGAACAGCCTCTTAGCTGATGACGTTTAATCCTTAAAAAGAGGAGGCAATTGTCGTTAAAAATCAAATATATGTGCTAGAGATTTCCATCTGACAAGATATTGAAGTAATTGGATCACACTTCTTTTTGGGAGGGATCCTTCCATATCTGACTAAATTATGGGTATTTTGAATTATGACCTGATGCTAGTTTTTTTTGAAAACCAAAGAGATTATTTTGGTAGAAAAGTTGATCACAGATTAATAGGTGGATTGTTTCTTCTTGAAATAACCCTTGACAAACCAGCAAAGAAAATCAGACAAAAACCAAAAAATGAACAAAATACAATTTTCCCGATTCATCACTACTACAAAACGGATCATTTGTAATGATTTTGAGACATTCTGAAAATCTATCCCCTGATAATTTTTAAATAGAATACAAAAGTGTTTCATTTTATTGATATGTACACATTAAATTATATCCAAATCCTTTTGTTTTTTGACGTTAGAGAATGAAATAATACTAAAAAAATCATTAAAACTATAAGTTGCAGCATTTAAAGAGTAATACCCTAACTTAATTATAATTATTATAGAGATCAAAAAACATAAAACAGGGTGTGATAATGGATTCAAGCATGATCATTTCGACCATATTTAGCTTTTGCAATTCCGAGTTAAATTTAAAACATTTGACTTTTTCTTTTAAAAAAGAAAATGTTGATAGTTTTTTAAAAGAGGAAAAATAATTAACGATTACTAATTATTGTCAAACTGCGGATAGTCAATTGATTTTATCAGCTCACGGAAATATCGGACAAGTACTACCATGTACCCACAAACTTACAATTTTTGAAACAACCCTGGAGAATATTCTTGTCAATACATGGTTGAGTATACAAAATGGAGCCCTCACTCTTTTTCCACTTTTTAACTACACCAATAGGATACATGTATGCACACAATAAGCACATTCCTTCACCCCTAACGTATATATTGAGTATATTTAAATATAATTAATGAAACATATACATATGGTGAATAGGGGGACTCTTGAATGTTATTTTTTCATCCTTAACAACTAGGGTTATTTATTATTATAGATATACAACTCTCCATAACATCACCCTTCCAAATATGATGATGGTAATGAGGTGCCAATCAAGTCCCTTGAGAGTCTTCTCCCCTCTTAAAACCTGACTACTTCTTCTTGACATCCAGCCCCATCATTACAACAAAGAAACAAATATATGTACATTTGTTTCCAAGATTACAGACATAATATGGTGAATTATGTATAGGGTACATAAAGTTAAGTCCTCGTAACAGAAAATGAGAGTCTGAAACTACACTTTATTTATTTGAACTAATCATCTTAAATTTCTATATATGTATACTACATAGAACATTCACAGTTGTCCTTTTAACGGTTTTTTCTTTTACAAAATTAGATGTCTAATGGTCTTTTTTTGTATATATAAATTCATTTTTTTTACATTTCCTTAATCATTTTGACTTTAACTTTCAAGAAATCATTTACAAAATAATCCAAGCCATAAATTGGTTGTGACAAAAATTTCCATATCTACATTTATCCAAAGTGGTCAATTTGACGGCTTTTACTCATTTGTTGCCTTATTATTATATATGCTTTAAATTGCTATCATGTCATAGGTAAGCTTTTTTCTTATTTTTTACAATACATTGAATACTTTAGAATTCATATATTCCGTTTAATAAAAGGAAAAACATAACCATAGTTGTTGTACATGGAGCATTTATCTTATACAAACAATATATGTTTGGATAAAATTTGTATTATTTATTGAAACGTGTGGGGGTGGATTATTCCTGGCTTTGTATATGCTCAACTTCAGGTAAGTATAATTTAATAATTTCGGCGAAGTTCGACCTGTTTTTAAAGAAATCCAAGGACTCGAATAAAATATGTTAGCAACTTGACATGAGGTTCATAACAAAGAAAGGAGTTGAGACTTAATACAAAACTTTAGGCTCTACATGGACCTACATGCAATATAAGGATCTGTCTCTCTCCTCTGCTTATTTGTCAATATATGTAAATATAAAACTCTATAAATCTCCCTCTTTCTGAAAATCCTTTATCAAATTGTCGACTGATACACATTTTTTATAGATATTTAATTCCCAGCCAAGTGTTCATTATTGATCAGAATATAATTTAATATATATAATATATTGCAGTATATATATATCATCTATGTCTAATGAGAAAGCAACACAGAGATCCTCATTACATACACACACACAAAAAAAAAAAAATAGAGAACAATATTGTAAATTTTATATTGGAATTCAATATTATATAGGGTTATACACATCTATGTATTTCAGGCAAAGAAAAAAAAAGAAAGTGTTGAATTTATAAATATGCTTATAAAAGCATACAAGTATTAACAGATTTGCACACAATTTTTTTAAGATTTTCCAGATTTCAAATTCAATTTTTTTATAGAAATATTATTTTACATACTTATGTGAGGATATAACATAAAATAAGATCTTAATTTATATAAAACAATCTACCAAAAATTTCCCTCTGCATCTCCTTCAACTTTTACTAATAAACATACAAATATTAAACATTTTTAGAATCCTCAAAATTAAAATGATTAAACCTGCTTTTTCGTTTGTTAATCATTATTTTTTGTGCATCAATTTTTGATGTTATGGTAAATTCTTTGAAAAATGTACGTGAATCAAAAGCTCCATAGAATTTTGTCGTTGGTTATACTACAGAACAAATTTTTTTAAATGAGATACTCCCTTGAAAAAAAATCTCAAAATCAGATTATGGAATTTTTCTTTGCTTTTTGAAAAACAAAAATTGTAAATAAATTATATAGGCTACATGTAACTTTGTAAAACAAATCATTTGATAACTTCAATATGGTTCTGCAAACACAAAAACCTAAGACATAAACGGTTTTATGTCTAAACTTTCAAAGTCAAGAAGTTCATATTTAAACAAACTAAGTCTAAATAATAATAAAAAAATATTGTTAGATGAAATATGTAATAATAATATTTAAGCATAAGTTATATTTCTTTGTTTGAAAAACCCAAAGAGTCAAGATTAAACCTGCTTTCAAAACCTGAATAAATATTTTTGCATAAGGAAGTGATTTTTCTTTAAGTAATAAATCTTTTTTTTTTTACATAAATGAAATTGACATAACATTAAGCACTGGTTTTTAAAATGTATATATTTTGGAATGAATGATGTTTTAAAGTAATTACATAGTTTGTAATTGGCTTTATTTGAAATGAAATTATACATTAAATTAAGAAGAGAGAAGGTAGTGATAATTGATACTTGAAATATAATTATGTTTCGACTAACAGGTTCAAGTTTTATTATTATTTTATTTTTTTGCTGTTAACCTGGAAGAAGCAAGAGACTACTAAAACAGAAATTGGCAGTAGCTACCGATGTAATGAGTATATTATTTCAGAAAACAGGATAAAATAACCCAATACTTTTTGACATCAATGGATGCCTTTAATTTTCCTTAACTGCAAATTATCCTTGAGCTTCACAAAAGTTCTAATACAAATAAAACAATATGGTTCCCTGCCTTTAGGTCTAAGTTATCAGTCATAATACATATCCCTGCTAATTTTTACACTTTATTCATTGATATGTTTTCACTGTTGCTTTCCTTCGAAAATTTGTTCAAGTATTTTCTTGATTTTTTTAAAGAAAAACAAAACATAATTTTGAACCAGGACTTTTGTTGTCAACCTCAAATTCACGTGTAAATAATAGGTATTCTGATAGTTGTATATTCATAAAGGTATTGACTCAAAATAAAGTGTATCATAGAAAAAGCCTTATAAGATTTTATTATATACATACATTTTTAAGTAAACCAATTCTGCTAAACACGGATTCATTGCCTCATTTAAAGAGTCAAATTGCTACCGACAGTTCATCAAATGAGCATGTAAGGGATGTCAAATTAGGTATAGGCTTATTAATTGCCTTGTAACTTTTAAAAAATTTAATCTTTAAGGGAAGATGGATTTTGTATTTGAATATTTCTCTTGTACTAACTGAAAGCAACAATTTTGTATTAAAAAAAAGAAGAGAAAAAGGCCTAAGCCCCCCCCCCCTTTTTAGTCTTTAATCATTATAAATAATGATACAACTCTA
This sequence comes from Lepeophtheirus nordmannii, assembly GCA_963680855.1. Taxonomy (NCBI): domain Eukaryota; kingdom Metazoa; phylum Arthropoda; class Copepoda; order Siphonostomatoida; family Caligidae; genus Lepeophtheirus; species Lepeophtheirus nordmannii. Next base: position 24,265,842 of record OY804524.1, on the reverse strand, counting down.
TAATTCTTATGCTTTCCCTTCTCACTCCTTTTAACAAAAAAAAAATAATAATAAAAAATGGGCTTCACGTCAATTAGTTAGAACATTTAAAGAATTTTCTATCAATTTATTTGCAAAAATATTTAGAAAAATCTTATTTATTAACTTTCTCTTTTTGACAAAGTTGCAAAGTTTTTAAATACAAAGTTTTATGTCATTTGAAGGCACAATACTCCCCCTATAATTAAAGTCAAATATCTCAAATTCTAAGATATTTCTAATATCATAGCTCTTCATTCCCTTATAAGTAGTAAAATATCTTCTGTCGTGTCATATTCTTCCTTGTACCTTGGAAAGGTTCTCAAAAAGAGAGAAAACTAATTTGTCCTGTTTTGAAAAATACAACACTAAAATTGAAGGTTTTTTTAATTTTTGATCATTTTATGTCTCGAGCAAAATTGACTGGTTCCATAAAGTTCAAAACTTCCACATACTGTATGTATGTACATATAGCATAAACTCTATATTATTTATACACCAAGGCATCATTTGAATGGCAGAATATTCTCTATGATAAAAAAAATTACATGTGTATGTGTAAAAGCTCTCTGCTTTTTTTTTTTTTGGTGAGTAATTTGAGAATCATGGAGAGTCTAAAAAAAGATTCAAGTAATGAAAAAAGCAAATTTATTTCACTAATGGACTTAGAATATTGTTTGACAATGGAGTAGACTATGAATAAGAGTCATATATGTATGTACACCATTTGTCTTCTTTCATCCTTCCTTCCCCCTCTCTTCCCCCCTTTCCATTCGTTTGCTTCAGATGGAGAAGATATGAAAGCTTCTAATACATAACTACTTATGCATGCATGTATTTACATATATATGATGTATTGAAAACCACAAATTATAACTGTTATTCAGAAATATCTATCTGTATCCACGTTGATAATACGCCCAATATTTGTAACGGCATCCATGTTAGATCAAACAAAGATCATTCGTAATGATTTACATTTTGAAAAAGTGAATATCTATTTTCTTTACTCTCTGATTTATGACTTTAGGTGGATTACACAATACGACATAAGGAGAGTGGTTGTATTGCGAAGCTTCATTAGGAATCTTATGTTCACATGTATCCTTAAGCTAAAGGGATGCGAGTATAGTCTTTCCTTTTCTCTAAAGTTTTTTTAACAAGCTTATATACTGGGAAATAATCTTATATATGTACTGAAATATCTAACTTAAAGAATTTGATGTAGATATCCCCTAAGATGTCTCAGCTTTGTCCCACGTGTCCAGAATTTAAATAAAGAATGTAGATTAGCTAGCAACAATGAACATTCATTTTAGTTGATGAACCATCAATTAGATCTCCTTACATTAGAAATTGAGACCTTGGCGTTCAAAATTGAAATGAATGCTGCTTTCACCTCTAAAAATCCCCATTTAGAAAGGATTATAAATACAATTGCTCCTGTAGTATACATGAGATCAATCAATCAATCTCTCTTAAGTCCATTTATATTGAGACAAAGCAAAGGTAGGGACTGCTGAATTATACTACCATTTTCACTGTCTGATTCCATCTTAAAACTACGAAATCATCTGATAACTAGAAGCAAAACACCCTCTATGTCTCTAATCTACTCTTTATCGTTCCTCATACCAACTCATACCGAGTGAGTGATCGAGTATTTGCATTCATAAATTATTACTTTACACATTTTATACTTATTCCCAAAACCGGATCGTATAATATCCGATACATTCCTAAACAATACACTACAAATAAACTATATAGAATCACATTGAATCAACTGACATATGTATATATCTTTCTTTCTTTACATATATGAATATCTACCTAGGTAAGTGATGCAATTTATTTTAAAAATGCATTCTTTTTTTCCTCACACACATGGCTACAAACATATCTTGAATATGTTACATATAAATTACTTATCTGATAACTCATTACATAGAATATATATGTATATATATATATATATATATATATATATATATATATATATATATATACATAAACATTTATACTACTGCACCTAATAAATAAATATAAAAATAAAGAGGATAAAAAAACATAGCACAACAATTGTTGCAATATACATAAATGCGAAGAAGGAGGACAGGAACGTTATATTATTATTAAAGAATAGAAAGGGGAAAATGAAAGCTATGTATATGGTATGTTATATACTCTAATCTTTAAATGAGTTGAATAGCTAAATATGTGCTGTTCCTCTATGAGAATGGAAAATGAAATTTTGCGAGAGCAAAAGGAAATTAACTTTTTTATATTTAATGAGATAAATATTTTGTGTATTTTTGATTGTGATTCCCCCTTACTAATTTTAGTGGTCTTTGTAAATGTATTGACTACACATTACTTACATAGCACGAGGTATAAAAAAACTCTGTATCAATTCACATAGTTTAAATTTTAATTATTAAGTATCATCGTATATAAAAGTGGAAATTATAATTAAAAATAAAATTTAAATAGTAATATTACTCATTAATAATAAATAATTAGAGAGTTATTAATAAATTTGAATAATTCTACAATTGGTGCTAAATTTTTTTGAAGCTTAGTCAATCAATCTACAATATGATAGGGTTTAACTCAAAATATATTTATAAAAAAATACCGCGTTCAGGAAGATGTAAAAATGATTGAAAAAAAAGTCATTATGGGTCTAATCGTTAAATTTTCCTTAAGTCCAAATCTTAATTCCCCATTATTATTTTGCATAAAGTTATCTAGAGTCGGTGGTTGATGTTTATTTCTACCATAATTTGTTATCTCTTTGCCAAGCCATCGGAGGCGCATGGGAGGAACTTCGGAGCAAGTACATTGCGTACATCACACATTACTCAACTTGGTACTAATACTCATAACCATTATCATTAAATACTATTCAACACTAAACCCCACAAGTTAAGAGTACCACCTCTATGAGACACTCCAGACTCAGACCATAACACAGTAGGTGGACAAGTCCTTTAAATTTACCCAAAGTGTAATTAGAACAAAGGCTGGAAACGGTAATTACCTTGATTTAGCCACTCAAACAGAAAAAGAGGCAAGAACCATTTAAAACCCTTGTGACTAGACACATTCATGCTTACCTTCCGTTCCATAGTAGTCACTATATGTTTACAAAGCAAGCTTTGTGTCAGTTTTGTTTGATGAACACTTTCCTGGATCGAAGGGACTATCTATCCAAAGAATTTGTAGTTTATTTATTCTATATAATTTCAAATATTTCTTTACAAACTAATTTTACATATTTTGAAGCTCTTCAATCCCAAGATTTTTGAAAATGCTTAAAGAAAAAAAAAGAAAGAAGAAAGACAGAAAAAAAACCTTTACAATCTTTGATGTTATATATAGATATGCTTAAAATGTTTCATTTAAATTGTGTAGATATTATGTAATGCTGTTTGATTCAATAAGTTAATCAATAAAAAGTTACTCTATGCTTATTTTTGTAATATACTTATGTTGGTGTCTAGGGAAGATATTGACATATTCTACATTAATATGAGAGAGTCAAAAAAAAAAATAAAAAAAATATAGATTATTATGAAATTGTATCTTTTTTTTAACAGAATTAATACATATTCTTGTTAAATATACTATACCGATTTATTAATTTATTGAATTTCATTAATTTTTACCTTGCATGTATTCAATATAATCAGAACTTTTTTTTTCTTTTTTTTGCATAGTTAAGTAGCTTTCTAGCTTTGGTGTTGAAGGAAGGATAAAAAATAGAAAAGGGGGAAAATGTGATAAAAATAGACGTATGAAGTTGGGGGGGGGGGGACTAGATTTGAGAATGGATTTACACTCTTCATCATATGAAGTTGGTGCTATCAAATCAACAAAAGACCTACTGCCTTGAGTTCTATGATTGTTTTCTCAATTATCTACATAAAAAAATAGCAAAAAAGTTTTGAAAACATAGCAAAATAAATACACATGTATTAAAAGATCATCAAATAAGAGGCTATGACGCATCTTCATGCTCATCTGTATGTATTAATAAATTAGGAAAATAATTTTCCAATATTTACACGAAAATGCACAATTTGATAGAAAATAATTTTTAATTAGAAATTTTTTTTCTTCTCTCTTTTTCTCTCTCTATACTATTCTCCTCCTTTTGTTGCTGCTTCCTTTATATAATACAGATTCTATCTTCATTTTTTTTACATCATTAACAGCATCCTATAATGAAAAATTAATTCTTTGTTTATATTTATATAAATTAAGTTAGCATAATTTTGAATGTATTTTCGTTACATATTATATGAAAAAGAAGAGATCAACAAAACCTCTCAATTATATATTGATGTATAAAAATGCGTATGAGTAAATTTGTATAGGTACTTAGTACTCTTTTATCTGATATATCCTCACCAATGATGTATATCATTCACTCGGATACACAAATAGAGTTGTGGAATAAGAAGGACTTCCGTGCTGCTAAAAATTTATCATCTTGATAATGTCAAAAAGATAGGATGGGAGACTAAATGTCACCTGATGACGCTTGATCATGGCAATAGGAGTGAAAGATGTGTTTTTTATGAAAAAAGATAAACAATACAAACCCATACACATAAATCGGATTCCCTTTATTTGTTCGTTTGTTTGACGGAATATCACGGTCAGCCAGGAAGACTACTCTTATAAGAGTAATTTGACCCCGAATAGGACATGGGTTATGATCCGTTGACCTTCAAAGTTGCCCAATGATACTGATTTTGAGATCAAAATACAAATTTTAGGGCTTAGGATGCTGAGATTGTCTATGAAGTTAAAATTTTCTGGAAATCGTTGACCTAAGGAGTTAAAATGAGATTAAAAGGCATTTCTAGAGTTAACCCAAGGTTACTAATAGAAAACTTAGTTAACGTCGTACTTCTTCTCAATTGTTGAACAGTTCTCTATTTATTATGTCGTAGGGAACTTTACAGATTAACGAAAAACAATTTGAATTCAACCAGATCAACATCGTTCATTAAAGTAGCTATATAGAGTATAAAAAATTGATGGCTGATTCATACAAAAAAATTATAATGCATAGGATTTGTTAATGGAATGAGGATACTAAATTATGTTTATCTTTTATTTTCTCCACAAATGCTTACAGCTAAATAATAATAACGACAATAATCAAAAAAGAAAAAAAAAATCATTGTAAGAGAAATAAATAAACACATCTCATAAAACATTACGACATAGGTACATAGTGCAAAAATAATTTAAAAATATCATAATATACACATATATAACATTCAAGCAGCCACTATTTTGTATTATGTTTGTTATAATAATCACATGAAATATTATACCTGAAGAAAATACGAAGAGAAAAAGAAGTAATGTAAGATATTTATTGTATATATACATACATATTTGCTGATTATTCTACAAGAAAAATATACAAAACATTCGTATGAAGGTGTTATAAATCTAATATAAGAATGTAAAAAAATATATATATTTAAAGAAAATATGTTTTTACTTCACAAGAAATATAATAAATTAGAAATAATTTAGAACATTGAAAATATCACCATTCGGCTTATAAATCCACAAAAATTTGTAACTTTTTTTTTGTAATACCAAAAATGTATTTATACTTGACTCATTCTTTTTTAGGTATTAGTCATTCATGAATGTATAAGAACACATGTACAAGCAAACAATTTGCAGAAAAATAACATGTAATATGATACACTAAACCATATAAAAGTTGATGGATATTTGTAAATATATTCAAACTTGTAATTGATGACGTTCCTTGTATAAAAAACAAACATTTTTGCATCATTTGAAACGTATTTATGAAAAAAAAAGAAGAAAAATAAATAACCAGTCAAGTTTACATACTTAAAAGCCATCCATCACCTCTCTTTCCAAAAAAAAAATGCAATGATTTTTTTAGTATATATAGTATTAAGTATTTTTATTCTTTCTTATGTACATAGTTAGTGAAAGCACTAACATTTTTTAAGAGTTAAATAAGTTGTATATATATATATATATATATATATATATATACGTACACATAAAACTTTTAGGCATAAATAGGATTTATTCCATTCGCCTCCCCCCTCTTTTACTTTCCTTCTTTCCATATTTTTCTTCCTCCCAGTTTTTGAAATAGGGTGAACATCTGGTGCCATCTTTCTTAGAAAATTTATTAGGAAAAGATCATTCCTTTCCTTGTTTACAAAAAAAAATAAATAAATCAATAAGTAGACTTTAAAAATAAATAAACAACAAGATTAAGATGATCAATTTATGTACAGAGAAACATATCCTTGAGTGTCAAACCCTTGCTTAAATATGAGACAAGTAGAGACATTAGGTAAAAAATAACACCGAATTTGTGTATGTACATTTTTGTATTATGAAAAAAAAAAAAGAATAGAAAGCTCTATAGATTGACATTTCTTACTTGATCTAATTAGCTGAAAAGTTATTGTTTGTTTACCACATAAATTTATGAAGTATTAGATATGAACCACAGGCGTCATGAAAACTAAACATCTGTGACAATATTGTGGTTAACTATTTGGACTAACTTCTGTATCAGTACATTCTATCCATGACCTTTTTTTTTGGTTAATATTCAGTTCCATTTTTGTGTGTGGTATTTTGAAATAAAGTTCAGAACTTTATGATGAACAAACAAGCTGCAATCATTTTAAAAGTCTCATCAAATACTTGTAATGCCCTCATTCATGTTTGATGAAGGTGTGACAGAAAATCAGGAGTGAGCACTAATAGTAATACAATCAAAATATTAATCATTTATATTATTACAGCCCATTAAGTACAAAGTTTAACAAGTTTAAATAAACTCAACTAACACTATATTTTAGTATCAGAAAAAAAATACTATGCTCATAGAGTTTGCTACATCAAAAAAGTAAATCTGCCTAAATCCTAATTATTATTTGATGTGTTCACATACGAAATTGTATAAAAATACATTAAATATATATGCCTGTTCCTAGATCATCATCATTACTTGTTGTTTTCTAGAAACCAAGAGATGTACATCTTAACTTATCTTATATTTGACTCTGCTTCTACTGATACAGTAGTTAAAATGACTTCATTTTTATAGAAGAGTGGATTCTAATTTGTTCGTATTTTCGAAACAATAGAAAATTGTTCGATACTCTTTGTGCTAATATTTCATTGATTTGACATGTAAAAGGTGAATTTTATTATTATTTAAAAGGATTTTCAAATAACAAAACTATACAATAAATAAATTTCAACTGATTAAATTTGGTAAGAAAATGATAACTTTTTTTGTAAATTTAATGTCCAATAGTAAATTTAGAAATGTAGAAAAACTAAAAATGTATTGATAAAGAAATATTATTAATCCTTTTTTTTCTTCTAATTCTTAACATTTATTTAAGAAATATACACTTGTATATACCTGTAAAATAAGTCATATAAAACAAATAGATCTATCAGTGAGAAAAATATATGAAATTAAACAACAATGGATAAACGAATATGACTTGTTTTCACAAATTGTTTTTTGTATTAAAAACTTTCCGTTTCAAATTTTTCTAATGGTTCCTATTTATTTTGTTTTGAGTTGTAGTGTCTTTGAGGGACTTCATTGATAGGAGTTATTTTGTAATGTGGAAGTTTTTGTCAATTCCTTGTAACTGTTCCTTGTTTGTAACTGAACAGTATCCTGAAGATTATACTATTCTCGACCAATTCTTATCACAGAAGTTAAGACCTTGCACTAAAAAATCTGAAGCCAAAACTATTTAATTTAGAACAAAGTTTCCAATACAAAAAAAATTGATAACGATAATCAGAACATCAAATTTCAAAAGTTAAAAAAAAAATTCTGGAATTTTGTATAGTCAAAATACGAAAAACTTTTGAATATGTGAAAAAGGATGTATGTGTAAAAATAATAATCATATTAGAAAGCAAAGTGTAACTTAATGGCATTTGAAATAAAGTTTTTTTATTTTTTCAAATAAAGAATTTTATTGTTAGTATGTGAGTAATGATATTATACTGAAAATAAATTGATTTTTCTAGTATTATTGTTTTACTAGGAATTTATTACAATTACATATTTTTATTATTTTTGAAAAGCTCAAATATGAAGCAAATAAGACGGTTTTTTTATTTCTTCTATATTAAAAAATAAAGAATCTAAGAAGGGAGTTGGAGAAAATAATAAAAATAATAAAAGCTTTTAACTTTAGGTTTCACAAAAAGTTTTCATCCTTTTTATTTAAAAAAGAGATCAAATAATTTCCCATACTTTTTTCTAAAGAAAAAAATAGCATTATAGATCAAAATGTTTTTATTTTCTTGATAATAATATTATTTTATTAATAAATGATACATAATGATATATCAATACATATTTTATACACAAAATTATATTTGCAAAAATCATTCAGACTTATTTTTACCTTAAAATAAAAATAGTTTTTTTTGTTTAGTTATTTAGTTTCTTCTGCTTAACAAAATGAAAAACCCTCACGGCGGCATGATTAATTCCCCCTCCAGAGAAAACAATTGTTCTCGTGTTTTATTTTTTTAGAAAATAATTTTTTTTTAATGGAGTTGCTTTAGTCTTGGTCTATACACCAAAAGTAAGACTTTGATGGGGTAAAGAACAAAACTGTAAGTGGTTAAGACCGAGAACCAGTCTCAAAATTCAAATTTTAACTATTGTGCGCTACAAGCTAACATTTTATTCTTTTACATTTATATGGGGTGGAATTCATAACAAAAAGTGTTCTGAAGTGAAAAACTGTAGTATAGCTTTGTAAAAGTTTCGTTTATCATCATATGTACTTTTTATTTTTTTACTATAGAAAATTGTGTTTAACCTACAGTAATTCTATAAATATTAAATAATAATGAGAAAATCAGAAAGTACAATAGCCTTGCTTCAACAACAAACATTCTTAAACAAAAAACCAATGGTATCACTGTAGCAAATAGTTAATTGCTTTCAACTACTCATACAACATGTCGTACATTATGACTGAACTTTAAAAACTCTCGGTAATAAAACATACTCCGTGTAGTCTAGGTTTTGTAGGAATTTTTCATTTCAATAGACCTATAAAAATTAAAATATTGGTTATATTCCAAATGCGAAAATAATAAAATGTTAGTTTGTGGCATTGAGAGTCTAGAAGAGTACAAAGTACATATATATCCATAAATTCAATTACACAAACTGCTCTGAGTATACATATATGTACTAATTAAGCATTTCTTTTGACAAATTGAACTTTTAACGGAACTTTTCATATCCAATCAAAGTTACCACTCTATTAACATACTAGTTTTACCCTCAAATTTAAGCTATTGGAGAGAAATACAAAAATATATATAGGTTAAACCATAAAAATCACCAATTGACTTTGTATCTACCAAACCTTAACTCTAATTGAAGAAAATACATTCTAGGGAAAAGAGAAAAATATTGATTTACCATTCATTCAATGTTTTTTTACTTATTTTTTACTATTGTCTTGCTATGTATCTTGTGCTTAATGAACTCATATTGTTTATATGTCTACTGTTTGTTCTCGAAATAGGCAAATTTGAAGGCTTTATATGTTATATTAGTCTAGGAGTATAAACGTAGTAACGATCCGAATTGTGAAAGCTAAGCTAATAAATGTATCTACATATATACAAAACAAATTCCAAACTTTTTTGATTTTCAGGACTTAGGATATGAATTCATCTAATATGTATATGTATCGTTCCATAAGCTTAATGGTTTTTATAATATCCTTGACAAAAAAACAACAACCGTACACTTTAATGAGGTTGTTCTTTAGATTTTGTTGTTCGTTTTTGACACTAACTAAACCGTTTTCCAGTGTATAAGTAAATAAAATATATTTTATTAAAAATGGAATATAATTATATGGTTGGACTTATATGGAAATTTTGTCTGCAATCAGGAGATTAAAAAAAATTATATAATAAAAAAGAAGAAGCAAGGGCCTCTGGCGGATTTACTTAGTGGTTTTTATGTCTTTTATTATTAAGGAAATAAATTTATGACTACGCTGCAAAAAATAATAAAAAACATAAAACAAAACACATATATAATATCATATTCTTTTATTGATTTAAAGATATGAAATAGTAGACACATCACCTTTGCTTGTACATAAATATGTGTATTGTATACATATTTTTAAAGGCTGTTTATAAATTCATTTCTCTAAACATAACACAAAAGATGTTAAATCACTTCAAGAGTTGAAAAGAAATAAATAAAAATTTAAATATTGGATTCAAAATGCGGTAAGACTCTTGATTTAAAAGTTTAGAAATAAATAAATATGAATGCTGTTCTTTTAAGACAAGGATTCTTTACAATCAGTCTTCTTCTTGTTCTTCAATTCCTCTTCTATGATTTGACGACATACCCAACCTGCTGTGTAGCTCAAGCAGAAAAAGTCAGTAAGTTTCTTGGGAATTCTTCGTTAGATCGAATGCTGGATGATCCTAAAATACGTAAAAAATTGGTGCAAAGACTCTTTCTGAATCCTAACGAGCCTTCATCAGAAGCACGACGTCGAATGAATCAAATCCTAAGGAGACGCGTTTATAATAATTTTGTTCGAAGAGGAAACAAGGAATTAGCAGATAAAGTTTTGCTACGCTATAGGAAAATGCATCTCTCAGGAACGAATACAAATTCAATGTAAGCATCGAGTTATAACTATTATACATATATATTCATATTAACTCCATAAAATTTGTAATGCCTTATATGTGTATGCTTCAGAAGGAATCGTTATAATCGGAATTACACAAGCATTGATGATACAGAGGTGCATATCAGCTCTGAAAAAGTAAGCTCCTAAAAAAAGGTCGAATTTATTTGAATCTACTCAGACAGTATTTTGACTTTTAGACAGCGAGCGAAAAAGAAGAGAGTTCACACGAGTCTTTCTCAAGGAAAAAGTAGAGTCTGATACAGTTCTCCCTTTCATCCTTTTTATTGATCTTTATATAAATATATATCAAGGTTATCCATTACTAAGGATCAAATCACTTCTCGAAGTCCAATTTCAAGACATGCAGAATTAAATTCAAAATTATTCAAAGTCACAAATGATGAAACTAAAAAACATGTGCTAAATGAAGAGGGAGATGCAGTTTTTGATGAAGCGGCCACAAGCAGAATGATTCATAATAACCGCAGCAAATTCTCCAGTTTAAGTCTGAATGAGTCCCATAAACCCCTTTTAAAGTTGAATCGTAAGTGTTTGTACCTATATATAAAAATGTTTCTCTATAATTTGTTACCTATTCTTAATTTGAGAAAATGTTTCATGGAGTCCAGGCAAGGTGTTGGGGAAAAGTGCTCAAAATGAGAAAATTGATTCTAAGGAGGATCAAGAGACTACCAATAAACTGTAGGTTAAAACAAATATAGCCATGTACTCCTAAATGATTTTTGTTATTGCTCAAATACGGAATATTTTGATTTTAAGTCAAACTATTGATATCAACCATTTAAGAAAAGGCTTGCAGATAGGTCGTTTAAAACGATTCAAAAAGGTGTGTTTAATACCTTTTCAAAATAAGTTTGTTGGTAGATAGCTTTACATGTTTTTTCAAAGTTTCAGCCACATGTGTACAAGTCAGCGATTGTGAAAAATGATAATAGTTCCAAGCATACCCTCTCAGCAAATCATGTATGAGTATCAATTTTTTTTAAAGAATAGTTTTATATTCAAATTGTTATCATATTTATGTTTAAAAAAAAACTTTTTACAACTGTAATTATATACATATAGTACTCATGTTTATATGCATACAAAAATACTTTGATAATAGGTAACAGCAAGTGACGAGACAACAACTAATTTCCTTGCAGAAAAGGTTCGTTCCTCTTAGTTTTAATCTATTTGCTAATATAATCTTTCAGTTAGGAACTAATCCTTCATTAACAACAAAATCTACCTCTTCCCAGGAAGAGCCTTTATCTAAAGTGTCGTCAAATATACCAAAGAGCAGTAATAAAACAACATGCCTAATGCTCATTGAAAACTTTAGAGGTTTTTTTTTCTTTTCATTTTTTAGCATTGGAAACAGTTTTAAGTACACAAAAATTGTCCCAGGCGAAAGCTCGGAAAGTAACGCTACTTTCATCTGTTCAAACGACTACAATAGCAGTTATAACAGAGACAGAGACAAATGGCGTAAAAAGTTCCAAGATGTCAACAGTCAAAAGAATATGGGGAAAAATTAATTTATTTCACTCAACACATTCAATCTCAACAACTGAGGGTGAGAGTAGAACATTACAGGCACAAACAATGACAGATGAGGATTCAAAAGAAGTGACAAGTAGTGACTCCTCTACACATAAATCTCAAATCACAACAACTAAAGGTGAAAGTGAAACAAAGGGCTCTGCAGAAGAGGATGTGACAGAATCAACCGATAAAGAAGAGACAACAACTGTTTCTACTCAAATTACTACTCTAAATACACAATTTACCACAACCACTTTGAGTGAAGATGAAAAAGAAAGCAAAACAATGACGTCAACAGACTCAACTTACGATACACAAACAACTCAGGGCTCTTCAAGCACAGAGAGTCAGGAAACTACGAGTACGTCTAATGAACAAACTGGATATACAATTTTCAAAACACTGAGTACCGCTACAGTGCATATTGTACGCACCAATATGCGACAACTTGGAATGTCTGAGTTTATGCTCAAAAGGTTTTTAATTTTTTAATCAATTAGATCCATTAGATCACTTATTCATCTTTCCTTCCCTGAAAATAAGTAGACTATATTCTTCTCAATTAAAAAAGGTATACTTAGACATAGATAGTCAATAGTTCTTAATGAAAAACTTCTATACATATGTATATCTATTTCCATGAATAGAAAATGAAGGGAGACAATTCAAGTTGTTTGGGCATGAATATAAGTATACCATAAATTCCTTAATTAAATCCAATGCTCAAAAATCCTTACATCTAGATACATCCTTCTCTATTCAATGTTGGAACTCTAGCAATGTTGCAAAGAACACAAATCATAAACCATGGTCAGGTGGAAGAAATACATTAATTCCATCAGAACAAAACCAGAACAAGGCCACAGAGAGAGTCTTTGTCAAAGAAAATAACGAGATGAACTACTCACCCGTGTACATTGCTTTAAATAAAATTTTTAACAGCTTTCAAATGTAAATCCTTATATTGTTATTTTGAAAGTTGAGAAAAGTTATATGCGTATCTTCTCTTTTTTTATTTTTTTTTCGACAGGAAAAAAGCAGATGTGAGTAACATGAGCCATCTTCTTGTTCCATGGAGTCATTCAAAAGACTAAATAAAGGAAGTAATTCAGAATATGAATAATTAGTTATTGTAGTATTACATGTATGGAAGTAATAACCTCCTCTTTAGCATTTCCCCCTTTATTTTTATTTTTCTCACTTTGCCGGATGGTGGTGGTGACATACTGACCGGATGTTTGTAATGACTCTATTTGATAGCCATGCTGTTTCATTTTATATATATAATAAACACATCCATTTCTTCTAGATATAATATTTTTATTACACATAATATTTGATATTACTGTCCAATGAAAAATTACACATGTTTTTAATAATAAGAAGCTTTCCTTGATTGATAAACGTAATAGTAAAATTATTACACATTTATGTAGACGAGAGTCAATCACCCATTTTAGAAATATATTTATATACATCTATATCAATATTTTTACTATTGAATACATATGTATTGCTATATTTATTACATGTATAATGACGACTTTTTCATCCCTTTAATGTCATAAAGATGTTCTTTTGTACATATGTAGAAAGTACTTATATACATCCATATAAATGTATATGCATATATTCTTATCATTCATCATTTTTTCTTTATTCCCTCTAGTTAATTCTTAGACTGACAAACATCATAATAAAAATTAATTATTCCTTATTTACATATAATGATGATAAATAATAATAAAAAAGTGCACATATCTTTCATTTAACATATTTTATGAATATATGTATAGTTCTTAAAGACAATATATGTTCTTCCATGTTGTACTTACATACATATGGGTCCAGCACTTGTTTGTATTTTTTATATTTTTGAGAGCCACCCAAATTGATTTGGATTATTTAATCTATTTTATAAAGCATCTATTATATGTACTTGAATTTGCTTCCGTCAAGATGAAGAAACTAAGAGGAAAGACTATGAAGCTTAATTTGAATGGCATTAAACCAATGAAAATTAAAAAGATTTTTGGAGCTACTGTTTCTCTTAGATTCATATGTATAACTACTTGGATATTTAGAGATACTCGATCCAGTATTTGACTACAATATCTCTAATACCTTTACATACAAGGTCCATTTAAAGTTTTGAAAGATGTGAGTCTGAATTAACAGGAATCTAAAGAAGAAAAAAAAAACAGTCTGACCGTACAGTAAGACAAATAATCCACGAGGATCACAAAATGATATTCTTAAAGTTGCAATCTCGTCTAATCAAAAATGAAAGTACACATGTCCTCCATATAAACGTATACAAAATTTTGTTAGAAAATGTTAATTTAGGCACATATTTTGTCTTCTCAGATATAAGAGAAGCTAGATTTCGACGCCAAAATGACCAAAATACTAATAAACGCTATAACTTGAGTACAGAGGAGTTATGAAATCCAAATTTGCTGTTTCAATAATTCTCTGGCGAGGAATTATTTAAATCAGAATCGATGCATTTCCAAGATTTTGAAATCTGTGATTCATCCACAAAATGAGGAACCGAAAATTGGCATTCCAGAAAGACGAAGGACCTTGACATACAGGAAAAAACCCAAAAATGGATTTAGTCATGTATGAATTTTTGACCTCCTTCGAGCCCAAATTCGAATCCACCCAATTATTTTGTTAAGGGATATTTGGAGTCAAAGGTGGTAAAACTTCCTCATATATAAGTTGAATCTCTCAATGCGAATATTCTACGGAAGTGGGACGCACTTCTAGAAAAATTAATCTGTAAATCACGAAAGTCATTTCCAAAGAGATTCCAGGCTGTAGTTAATTATTATCAAGGCGGATATATGAAATAGCTATAAAACAATGTTTTGTCACTATTGGTATAGTTAATGACAATATTAATAAAACTATTTAATATAAAGTCATAGATTTGGGTTTTTGAAGATAACTTTTTCACAGAATTGTGTTAGACCCTGTATACAGTATATTGCATTTGTTGAATGACACACACCACACTTCAATATTGTTACATTGAATGACATAACTCATAGATTATTGATTACGGAAGTTTTCTGTGCTGTCTTAACCTGTGTAAAGTTTATTTTCCACTTTTTATCCTGAGAACGTTTATTTCAAGGAAGTTTCATCCCGAGGAAAATACATCCCAGGTCGAGTTGGGTCAATTGGTCCTTTATATTTTTAATTTTTATGGTAGTTACCATTTAGTTGTTGACAACGTTTTGAAATTTTATGACTTTCATATTATGGATGAAAGAATAAAAAAATAAAAAAATTGTATCCGAAAAATAGCATTCAAAATATTAGTTTTTACATTTCTACATGAATGGCCAAAGGAGTAAAATTTTAAAAGTTTGTCAATGTGCAAATACGCAGAATAGTTGAAAAGACTTACTGCAAAAATGTCCACCGTAATTAAATTAAATCGATTCAATTATGAATATTTAACTTTAGGGATCAATTGATCTTTATGTTGATCATGAAAGTAATATATGTATAAAATATCTGATTTCTATTGTAAAATTTCTTTTCGTTAATTTTTTTAAAAAACAAAATAAGATAATCAAAGCAATTCAATGTATAAATTTATTCTAATGTACTTTATTTTAATCTCCCAAAGAATATTTTTGGCTATAAAAAACCCAGAAATATACCTACTAATTTAAACATTAGCCAAAAAAATAAAGGCACATAGAGACTACATTAATGAAACTTAATACTTTCTAATGCCTCTTTGGCATAAATAGTATAAATACACAATGAAAGAATAACAAAATGACGATTGACTAAAAAAATAGAATGAATAACTTGTGAAAGCATGAGGCAAAAAAATAAATAATAATAATAAAAAAATAATAACTATTAATATAATAGCAAAGTCACGAGATATCTTCATCATTCTCTACTGTCGTTCTTGTTATTATTACTGTTATTGTATTTCTTGATGACAAACACACAGAAGTAAGGCATAAGAGAAGAGGATTATTCCTCATGACGCCAACTCCTACCCCCTCTTCTTTTTCTTCCTTTTCTTACCACCTACTTCTTCTTTCACACTCCTAACTTTCTAATACCCATTTATTATAAATGAGGCCCGTCAACACAAAAACATGTTCCGATGAGTTTTCATAAAAAAATAACTTTGAAGTTCAATTGATTTCTTCAATAAAATATTTATGTTTCAATATTTTCAATAAATTATTTTGAAGAATCCTCAAATTTTACTCAAAGGTCGCAAAAAGTATGTACCGTGAAAAAAGCATCGTAATTTCTATTTGATAAATATTATATGTAGCAAATAAAATATTTTACATCAAATAAAGACTGTAGACTATAATAAATCCTTCTGTTTATCTCATCTTATCCCAGAAATTATAATATGAAGACCATAATTAACAGAAATAATATGTCGATTAAATATTTATAAAGTAATAAAAAAAAAAAAAAAGATGGATTGGTATTTAATAATTTCCTTGATTTTTCTTCGAGATCGTTTTTATTGGCTTATTATATATTTTAAAAAAACCTCTAGGAATTAAAATAGGATTAATATGTAAATGTAAAATCGAAGACAAAAAACGGCTCAAAAATCAAATAGCGGCAGTAGATTTAGCTAACATTTCATGAATATCCAAACCCATTCTATCAATTTGAATTTAATGTCCAAAATTGACCAAAATAACATGTTCATGAAATTTATGTATCAAACAAAAAATTCCAGACACAAATTTAAAAAAATTATATGAATATAGATGGTTCACATAGGAGACAATCCAGGATCCTAAATAAACAAAGGGCTCTAGACAAGTGGTCCTCAATATACGTGCTTACTATGTTTGTATATAGAATTAAAATCAATGATGCAGTCTCTCATGTTTTGTATTTGGAATGTCAAGGTGGTTTCATGGAAAAAGGTTGAATACCTCAGTTCTATGTTGGTAAACAGGTGGTGCTTGATCTTTTTTATACCAAAGTCTACTTTAAAATTGACTAGCTTGTTGAAAATCTGTTTAGAAAACGATAAATGTCTTCATAGTTTACTTTTTAGACTCAAATTTACGTATCTAATAATAATATAAATATTGCATCTATCTGAAACTATCTTCCAGTTTACTTACTTTTAATCACCCTACAGGCGTCTGCAATTTTATTAGTTGGGCACCACTACTCTAGACTATAAATAACAACCCTGGATATTTGAATCCAATGGATCAAAACATTAAAAAAAAATATATGATAATTTCTCATCATTTCTTGATTTTTGTATCAAGGCTCCTTTTGTGTTGATGTGTCGTCTATGTAGGCTACATTATATAATAAAAAAGGATCATACATACTGTTTTCATGATAGATATTTTGCAAAAATATAGATTCGGAATGTGGATCATTGTTGCTGCCATGAAAGGAATTTGATGACTTTATAAAAATTATTCATTCATGTTTGTAGCAATAAAAAGTATGCTAATAATTATTTTTTCTTTCTGTCCTCGAAATGTATAAACATACAGAAAGAGATAGATGTTGGTAGGAAGGGTTCTTTTTTGTGTTGGTATTACTTGGTGAGGTAAGAAGGAGAGAGAGAGAAAAAAAAAAAAGAGTGGAAGGGAGAGAAGAAGGAAAGAAGATGAATAAGTTTCATGGGGAAAAAAAGGTAAGATAGAAAAACATAAATAAGAAAAGAAAGTAAATCGAATCACCTTTCTGTACTTATATACAGGCATATGTATGTATATCAGTGCATATGAGTATATAAGTAAGTAAATTAAGCATATCCACGTTGATATATGATTTTCTGTGAAATCCACACTTTATTCAAAGAGTCAAATCCCTCCAATGAATCATGAGTAAATTATATAGTCTAATTAGAAAGTGATTACTCATCTAATCAGCATAATGAATAAATAAGACATGCCTTATTTGCTTTTAATTACATATAATGTACATGTATTAGAGATTTATCATAAATACCTAGACTCTTCGTAGCCTCAATTTATAGTTGAATTATTCTTTTAGAAAAAATTTAAAACCTGCCCTTCTTGATGAAATAATCTCTTTAAAATGAAAAAGAAAGCTACGTCTATATGTAGAGTGTATACCTATCTACAATAAATGAATACATCTCATTTTTGCTGCTTGGAACTTACTTTCTCCACCATCTACATCATTGAACTGATTAAACATTCACATAACTGTATATACATATGTATTTTAAAGCATCACAAACTTGTGTAGATATAAAAGAAATTCATTTGATCACGTTGAAATATGGGGGTTGATTGTGGGAACCACCTTTGTTGGACGGTGTTTTCGATATAATTGGAATGAGTAGTTGAGAATAAGGGGAATATAATACTAGATAATCATTACTGTAAATATGTTGATATCCTATCAAAGGCAAACTCAAGAGGTTGACATGGAACTCGACGAAACAAGTCTACTGAAGATGGTAGGAATGTCCATCAGTAAAGATGAAAAAACAAAACAATAAAATGATATTTATACGGGCGAAAAACTATGCAAGGACACTTGTTACTCGATGTGAAAACCTCAGACCACTCCTACTTTTACTTTGTCCCTCACGAGCCTTCATTTCTTATGATTAATTTTAACTTTATATTTTTATTGATTGTCTAGTACGAATTACCTGTTTTCTATAGTTTTGCATAGTTGTTCAGGTTTCTTTCCAATTGTAGTACGTAGCCCATAAGGGGATTTGAAGCAACTTTAGAGGGCATGTATTTAATACTTTTAACAGAAGTACTAAATACTTTATTACACTGAACTGTGGAAATAAATAGTAAATGATTAAAATCCATTTATTCTTAATTTGAGGAAATGTGGTATACGTGGTGGCTTTTAAACTATAAAAAATCAGATGATGCGTTCCTGAGACATGATGCACTTCATTTTTACAATTTTTTAAAAACTGCAATACAGTAGGAATGTCAAATAGTCATATATTCTTAATCTGAGCTCCAATTTCAACAAATACAGATTTTCCGAAAAGATGAAAACAAAAAAAAATTATTTTGTACTAGGTTTTTATAACCTTAATATTACAAATAATTTGACACTAATTTTGACCTCCATGATCAAATTTTATCTTCCTGTAATTAGATTCATTTTTTATCTTTAAATTTTACCTCTTCTAGATATACTTAAATTGAGGGAGAGTAAAATTTTTTGTTTTAAATATATTAAGATTTGAATTAGAGGTGAAATGCAATCCATTTTTTAATTTTCCCTACCTCGTGATTTTAACATTATTGCTTATAATAAGCATATTTATTTAATCTTAGATTTTGAGAAGTGTTTATTTATCAGACCTGGGGTCTTTTAATTACAAAAATAATATATAAAGTCTTTTAAATATAATCTTAGGGGAACACAACTGAAAACATACAAGTTCTACAGTGACAGTCAAACTTTTTAATGACTAAATTAGTTACATTGATGCATACTTTGATTGAATCAATAGCACAAATTGAAAAAAATTCATATTTTCAAAATATTTAAGGCTTCATAGTAGTGTAATTCTAATAGTATATGACGCATAGATCATGAATATGCCATAAGAATTTCGTATCAAATCTCAACAAAAAAAGGGATCCACATGAAATAAACTTATTTTCTGCAAAACATTTATGTTCATTCCAACTAGAGGTCTATGTTACATTTGAGATTCTAAAAAATTCAATGTTAATGTAAAAAGTAATCTCTATTTGATCTAAAAATAAATAAATCCTTAGTTTTTAATAGTTTTTCATGTCAATGGGACTCATTCTGTCATCCTTTAAAATGGTCAACTGATATATCATTTAAAAAAATAATCAAGGTATAGTCCGACTGATATTTTGCTTACGCCTCAACATAAAGATATTGTGAAACATATCAGCTGATGACATTTGATTCTTCAAAAAGGAAGAGAGAACAACAACAAGCTGTCATCATTATATTGCTTTGACTTAAGGCCTCTTTAAAAATATTAGTTATGATAGACATTTGATGAAAGTGAATAAAGCCACCACATATCGTCCCTACCAATACCTTTACGGTTTTTATTTGTCTACTTTCAACATTAATGTATATTTATATAGTAAGATTAGTATTGACCAACAAATTCATCGCAGATTTAAAGTAGACTCGAAGATAGTTTTGGATAACTGTGCTTTTAATTTTATTATTACTTAAAACGTGGAGTTTAGTTTACAAAGTAGACGTCAGCCAGAACTAGATGAAACAAATTTTTTAAATGTTTCTGACAAAAACAAAACTTTTATCTTCTTGACAAAATAAAGACAAAAGTAAATGTGACAATAATAGATGAATAAAAGACGCTAACAATGTTAACAATGAATCGATGAACCAAAATTGTCCATTATTTTAAAGAAGTCATTAAAAAAGTTTATGTTCTTGGCAAAACACTAATATACAAAACGAAGTATGAACGAATCGACTAAGAGACAAATTAAACAATTGCTCACAAAATTAACACTGAAAGAAATTTAATTTTTATGGTAGCTAGCGGCTAGTTGATTAATTTCAAAGTAAATCCGGGTATGAAAAAAACCTTGGGAGTGGCTTTTTAGAGTATATATCTTTTCCTTAACCAAATTATCTAATAAATACACTGTTTTTCTTATCAGAGCATAGATTTGAAAAAATGGTTTTTATATATGTATACTTATTTTCGATCCTGCTTTACTAAACAAATATTCCTTTTGTCACTATTCATATGAGCAAACTATGTATATACATGCCTACAAATATATTTATAGAAAAAGAGTGTTTTACTACAACCACTACCTGGCAAGAAAATATTTATTTTTTCTATACCCAATGATAAATTCACAACATATAATGCTCATACAAAAGAATATAGAGAGTGAAATGGGAAGAAGTATGTATGAGTATAAGCAAGGGAGGAAAAGGGATTTTTTTTGTGTGTGTGTATTAGTGGGAAAAGAAATAAAAGACAGAAGGAAGATAATGTATCAAATTTTTCAAAAAAAAAGAAAAAGAAAAAAAAGAACTGATTACAATTTAAGAAGAAAAAATATTATATATGTAGATACCTACATCCCTCATTTCTTCTTTTTCTTCAAGTGTTAGAAGAAAAATGATGATAATCATAAAAATACAGAAAAAGAATGTTTGAAATATATTTAGATAAAGATACATGATGTATGTTATATATTGCTACTATTTATTTGTTGAAAGTACGTTACTTGAAACACATATCCGTAAGAGAGCATTCCTTCAAAAAATAATTCCCTTTCTTTTTACGTAATGTTAAAGGATTCATAATTTTTTTCTTTAAATATAAAATGGACACAGTATTATCCCACCTAGAAAAGTACATCCTTTCATTATAGTGTACTTTTTAGTGTCAGCTGTCAATTTGTATATATATATATATATATAGCGTAATTGGTTAACTACGACATGATTTTTATTTTTTTGTGGAAAGTCTGAGAAGTACATTGAGAATTGCTATGTAAAAGACACTATTTAAAGAACTTTGAAGGTATACAAAATTAATTAATTGAAAACAACATTTAATAGCATGAAAAAAATAAATACAAATATAAATAACATAAATTTCACTTTTTTGCATTCAAAAGCAAAAAAAAAGAAGAAAAAAAATATGATAATAACTAACTAACTATGATGAAAAATTTAATTTACAGCGCCTCTTATGTATAATTAAATTTTAAAATATTTATTTTATAATAGAAAAAAAATATTCACATAATTTCTACATTATATTCAAATTTATGGAATTACAACTACTATAAATTGATTCTAATTGACATATTTAAGACTTTTTCTTATATAAATGCGACACTCATTAGTGATACTTAATTTTATTAACTAATAATTAACTATGATTTAATCAATGTTGGAGCACACTCCCAATTTTTTAAATGCATGCACTAATAGTTATCTAATTGTTTAAATATACTGTCTTTTACTTATACATAGAGAAAGGATTTTAAATGATTTACTTTTTTAATAATACAAAAAAAAATATTGCTTAACTTTGATTAAATGCGTTTAACTTTCAAAATATCTATTTATTCATGCAATCGACAATCAAGATATACCCTTCACTAAAGTATTTACTTCATTAATTTCACTACTTTTTGCTTTTTTTTAAATGTATAACATACAAAATATAAGTGAAATAGTTTTTAAAATAGTTTTTGTTAAAAAGTTACCTCCCTAAGCAATATAAAGATTGCATGTCTTTTTATATTCTTGTTATTACTTCTTGAGTCTTCAATTAAGGTGACTTTTGATTGTTGTTGTTTGTTGCTCAAAAATATTCCTTTAAAAAAAACTGAAACTAAAACAATTATCATGAAAAAGTTTTGTGAAAGTTTTTCAAGGAGATAAAAAGTAACAGAACTGGATTTGCCTTAAAAAAAAGGTTTGTTACATAGTATATTTATAAAAAAACAAAGACTTAGAAAATTTCTATATTATGTAAAGATCTTTTTTTTTACACACAAATTGCAAAATACTTATTAAGATGAGGGCATATTGAAGACATATATAGTTTTAATATATGTGGTGATTAAACAAGATGTAGATTTTTGTAAAAAACAAAACAAAAAATATATAGGGACTGAATGAATGGCAAATAAAAATATTATTAATCAAAATAACTGTCTGTGAAAATCCCTATGAAAGATTGTCCATTTAAAGAACGGAACATTTTACTGAGAGTGGACTTTTGGTAAACGTTAAAAATACCTAGACAGATCTATAAACTAGTGGAAAGAAGTTTTTAATTTTTTTAAATATATATATATATAGTGAATTCAGCATTATGAAAGTCACCCATCTTAGAAGAAATATAAACAATCAAATTTTGCACAGATTACAGCCTTTGCTATTCGTTATAAATCAGTTTACTGAAAGACAATGAATAAAGTTTCCTAGAGATTTTGTGACTGAAATTTGAATAATTTCCTTAATTATTAGTTCAATGTGACTTGTAGTTTATTATACAATCTGTGACGTCATGTTTTTTTACATTTATTGTAAGGCCACAGCTATAATTTGAGAGAAACAAATGGTAGGGTTTTTTATGTACTTATATAGGAAGTTTTATACTTATAATTCATTAATTGACTTATTAAGGATTAGTATATAGAGCAAATATTTGAGTAAATACAATTAGTCTGTAGATATAATTAATAGATTAAACAACATTGCTGAAAAAAACACTTGTATTGAAACTTAATCCATATTTAAATAACTTTGACCTCTTTCTAACCCCTCTGAACTAGAAGTAGGTACAATGTACAAATATAAAAATATGAATGTATAGACGTAGAATGTCACCCTTTTATAATATAAAAGTCTAAAATAGAAGGAAAAAAAAAGAAGTTATTTGATAGACTCAATCTCCTTCAACATTTATTATTATTATTATCCATATTGTCTAGTTGTCAAAACCATATTAAATTTTCAATCAATGAATGTAAGAGGGAGAAATTGAATTCCCTCTCTCTCAATATATAAATATATTTTTAGTTTTTTTTTCTTTTGACAAATATTATAAAGATATAGTTTTCTTTATACGGAAATTAGATACATCAGTATAACATACACAAAAATTCCATGAAAGTTGTTCATAAAATATTGTATTTACAAAACATACAAAAAAATATATGATCGAAAAGCCCAATGTGAGAAAGAAAATTCAATCATTTTACAGATACATATCTTGGCCAGATATTTATTTAAAAAAGAAAAGAAAATTGTATGATGCTAATTTAGTCTTTAGTGTTATAAAACCATGGGGCATCATATGAGTGATGTCAATTGATTACAGTGGCAGAGTATGACAGCTCCCATATCTTGGCTTTCAAAAAAAAATAAAATTAATTAATTTGATAAAAAACTTCCTTCAACTACGTCCCTGGAATTTGATGTGTCCTAGCTTTGGCTGAATTTATACCATTACATCATTTTTTACACATTTAGAAAGCAATGTGTACATATTTTTATAGTGGTTTCAAGATACAAAAAATTTAATGTCAAATTTGCCCTCGAGACATGATTTCTTTTATAAAAGAAACAAGTATAATTTAAGCTATCCATATCTATTCGTAAGAATCGACTTTTTCTCATCTATTGTTGTTATAATATAATTGCTCTAAGAAATTCTTCCACATGGTCCATGGCCTCATCCAAAAATCATTTTTAACAAAAAGTCTTTACAGGGAAACATGTTATAAAGGAATGTACACAAAGCTGAAAATAATTTAAGCAACCTGAAAGTAGAGTTCGAGTGAATGAATTGTATAAAGACTTTATGGGGCTCATATCATATTTTTATATGTTATTATTATTTAAGTCAAGGTTCCATACCTATCTTCCAAAAAGTTCCAATGTCATGTCAAAATTGAGGAGATCTGAAGTTCATGAAAGAATGATGAAATGTTTCTCTTATCAGCCATATTTAAAAGATGAAGAGCTTGAAGAGATGACTGCATTCTCTACGTCCATCCATCAACTGTGGGAAGGCAATATCAATGGATATGGACCTACTATATAGAAATACAAAAGAAAAAATTCGTTTACCTCTAATAAAACGTTCTGTACACAGTAATTTAAAAAAAAAAAAAAAAGTATGATTTTGGAAATCAGAAAGTAAAAATTATTTAAGGTTATATTTAGTATCTTATTTCCTCAAGGTACAAAGGGTCCGTGAAAGGAATTGAATGATTGTACTCGTATGCCGAGAACTACTGTTTTAACAAAATATGAAAGCTTTTCTCTTCTCCTCTTGTCAGCCACACAAGGTGTATATTTTCTTCTCCCTTATTCAATAATAAATACAACATAAGCATTCATCTCACATATAACTTCCTTTTCCCTTTTATTTTATTGTTATCCAATCCCCCAGCCCCCCCCCCCCCCCTCCTTCCTTCTCATGCACCTAATATGTCAATAGAATAATAACAGTATCTTTGAACTCTACCTTATAAATAATATATAAATTTTATTTTTTTAAAAATAAAGTAGGAAGTTCAATGCAAGAAGTATAGAAAAACAAACAAAAACCGAATTGTTTGTTGTCAGAACTAAAGAATTTATTAACCCTTTTTTATTTGTTTTTAGAAAAAAGACTTTTGGATTCTTATCAGACATAAAACAAATTACCATTTGCAAAATAATAAATAGAGCTGAATCCTTTGACTTACTACATAATAAAGGAATTGAAACGAACAATTCCTATTTTCAAAGAGATAGATACCTATCTGTTGAATTTTTCCCCTCATTTTTTTTTTAATTTTTGTTCTTTTCCTATAGTAAGGGTAATATTGGAGAATCCATAATTCACTGTACAAATCCACTTTCTTGAAATGCTTTTTTTTTGTGTGTGTGTGGGGGGGGGGGGGGGGGAGGGGTGCGAGGAGGGAACTTAAAGGGATATTATATATTTAGTAATTTAACATGTACCTATGTATATATATGTATTTATGTTCATTTTAGACTCTACCTACATATCCTCACTCGTCTTTCTAAGTAGGACAGTCTATTCTCATAAAGTGGTAGGTACTATATGTACATATAGTGAAAGCCATTCACAAAGGTTGTTAGTTGATCTCCAAGTTTTTTTTTCATTTTCATACACATGAATTAACATTTCTATGTATGGTACATTATATATACATATGCGTGTGTAGACGTTTCAAAAACTTTCTTGAGTCTCTATATAGTTACATATCTACACATGTAATTCCCTTTTCAACATACATTACTTCTCTCTCCTTATATATAAGGAAATGGTAAATGTAATTGAATATCCTTTGGGTAATTTAATTCATTTACTTTTGGATCATTTGAAGAACAATGGTTTTAAGGAGATACAGACAAAAAGGTACTTATATTCATACATACATATATTCTACATTATATGTACCAACCACAAAGACTTCTACAAATATTGTGTGTTGCTCTAATACTAATATGTTTTTGCAATATCTACTTGCAAAATTTGGCAGAGAATTCAATCATAGAAATAGCATAAGTAAAGTATACACTTTCTGCCAGTATGGATAAAGTATAAAAGTTTTCTTACTTCCTTCGTTGGAACTCCAGTGATTTTATACTAAAGATGAGTCGCAGATCCTTTGAGATGTATGTCAGATAGGGGAATTTTGCCAACGACTGATCCAAGGGGATCAATGTCCAATAAAAAGATATACATATATGAGATACTCAGTTTCAATCTAATGTGAATACTTGAGATAGCTTTTTCAATTCTCATACAAAATCAGAATAAAAGGTTTCATTATACTCCCTCAAGTGATAGAGAAGGATGTGATCTTGATTTTGATTAGAGAATGGTTATGAAAAATAATTTAAAGTCCTTCTAACCATACTCTAATTTCATTCCTTTACCAAATTACTTATAAATAATTCTTTTCTACATATAAAAGGTCAAAAAAAAAGAAGTTTTTTCTAATATATATATATATATAAATTCATGTATATTTATAAAAAGTAAGTTTTATACAAAGTGATATATGTATTTATAAACATTCAACATAACATTTATTTATTTATGTATTTATTTATTTCAAGGTAAGTCATCCGAAGATAACCTTAAAAGGAAGCGATCTATTCATTTATGCGTTATGTGTAACTAAAAAGAAAAGAAAAAGAGGATAACAAGAGTGCGTAAGGCTCTTTAGCATCATTACCAACAAAACAACTCCCCCCCCCCCCCCCCCCCCCCATACACACACTTTTACATCCATAACATATTAGAAAAGAAAAAGCCAAAGTACAGTAAACAACAATAAGAACCCGCAAAAAAAAAATAATAACAACAACGAAAAAAACTTTCCCTTGGTTATATAGAAACTTTTGTCAAAATAATTACATTTTTTTTGTGAGTGGATTCAATTGTATGTATTATATTTACATATATATATTATATATAAAGGACTAATGAAGGTGTAAAACTCCATACCTTTTTTCTTTCAAAACATTTTTTATCACTACAAAGTTTAGTGCAGTACCGATGATATTGATTAGTAAGAGGTTAAAAAAACTAAAACATATTAATTGATAAAATTTTTTTGAAATCCCAGTAAAAATAATTAATCAAACAAAAGATCAAACATGACCCTTTTCAACAACCACATAATTTTAGTGTCATCACATTGTAGAGATTGTAATTGCCAAAATTTAAGAAATTAAATCCTACAACTTTTATTCTGAGAGTTTTTTAATCTATAGAAATCATTTTTATTTTAGAGAGATCAGGTGTGGTTGGATCAATGGTTTTATTCACATTTTTAGTTTTTTTGACAATAAATACTCAAATAATGCACGAAAAGTCTTGAAAATTAAGAGAGTTAAAATTGTTTATACGTGCAAAAGATAATAATCAAGGGTGAAATAACTTTCACAAAATGCCAGCTGCATAAGTAACTTTTGAAAATTCAATGGTTAAGTATTTAAAAATATTATAAACCTGACTTTGTAAATATTTTTTTTCATGTCTCGTTTTTATTTAAAAAAGATTTGGATCATGTTTAATCTAAAACTGCCTGAAATAGGACAATTTAATTGGCTTACCGGTCGGCTTCTAAATTATAAACATCACAAATGTGTATGACTTTCGTTAATATAAAAAAATTAGAGTTTTATTAAATTAAAAAGTTACTCGGCACCTATGGTTTTTACTGAGCATCATAAAATCTTTACCTGGAAAGATCAAGTACTTTATGTCAACTTTGACATGATATTATTAAAATGAAAAAAATTGTCATTTTGGGGTCTATTATCATCCCGAGCATTGGGACAAGTGCTGTTATATAACTCTTGGATATATTCTAATCTACCAAATATATTTATATATAGTGCACATTACCTTCAAAGGTTAATCCTCCATTAGTGAGCATTATTTTCTTAAATTAATTAGTGAACCGTGCTAAAAAGCTAAAACCCCGAAAAAAACAAATCTAATTACATGATTTACAATTAAAAGACACTAACTTTTAAAGTACTTAAATTTTGTTAAATTTTTAAAATTATTGCATTCGTTTTGCACTCGTAAGTATCTTTTGAAATATTAAAATTTTTTATGAATTCAATGCATGAAGAAAGAAAAGTCCATCTTCTTTTAAACTAATATTTACAAGATTAGTTTGGAGTTGCAATAGATATAGTTTATAATAGATATTATTAATATTGTAAAAACAATAAATTTTAATTTTTGATAAAAATTGCTGCTAAATATTTTGGGTACCAAGTAAGTGCTCATCACTTTTCATAGGATCTGAGTATAATATATATAATAATATCTTATATTATGACTTTCATAGCAACGTTTATCCTCATTGCCTCATATTAAGAAAAAAAGAAGAGTTCGACAAGCAATAAAAGAACAAGGCAAAAGAATAACTTAAAACTTATTTACTAAATATTGATAAAAAGTTGCAAAAAAAAAACAACAACTAAAAAACAACAACAACGTAAAAACGAAGAATTCCTCAAAGAGACATTATCACATACATTAAAATAATAGTATTTATTTTGAAGCTGAACGTTCTGGAAGCACACTAAAAAAGTGCAAAGAATAAAGAGTGTTAATTCAAAGCAGATCAAATAAAATTTGGTGACCATAAATTTTTCCAGCTCACAAACCTAGAATTAAGTTGTTTAAAAAGTGTGCAGAGGTTATGTTGTTTTCTTATGCTGATAACTTTAATATTTTTAACTACAATAATTTTTCTCTCACTTTAAAGAGTTTGATTGGAATTCATTTCAAACTTTGCTAAAGTCAAACTGTATTTGTGTCATATTTTTTAGGCAGATTAAAATCCATGCAAAAATAATAATTGTGCCCTTGAAACGAGGGAGACTCTAATGTATATATATATATATATATATGATATACATATATAGTATATTCCAATTAATATCCTCTTCTAATCATTCTATTTATTCTTTAATATCTAATTATCTATGTGAGAAGAAGGGAAATTAAAATTGCCTCAGGTATTAATTATATATTTAAAGGATAATTTAATTAAGGAACGTTGTAATTTTATCCTTCTGCTTCGTATATATATATATATATATATATATATATATATATATATATATAATTATTACAACATAGACTTTCAAATTAAATAACATGGCAGGATACGAAAAAATGAGTATACATGAGTTTGAAAATCGGTAAATATGTTTTCTGTATAAGTGCTTACCTATATCATTCGATCGATATATAAAAAAAGAAATAAGTTGGAATGCTTCCTTTATTACTTCAGCTCTCCCTTACCTTTGTATAATAAATATATATACTTATATTTAGGTAGAGATTCAATATGTGTACGTTACATACATAAATATATATTTATATATATATGAGAAAAATCTCTGGAATATTAATAATTGAACGATGGTACATAACCTGTAACAATAGTACAATTGTAGTTATTATGATACTTCCACTACTCTTTTCTTAGAATAAAATAAATAATAATAATGGTATCCTTTCTCTCCAGTCTTTTTCTTATAAGTATATACATATATATATATCAATTTTTAATGAGTAATTGTCTGTAAAAACACTCATAATAATATATTATCTAGGCATGTACATATATTCTAGCCTAAATTCATAAATTAGAAGCAAACTTAATCAGGTAATTTGCAAGGGGATGTACATATTTATATCAAAAGATATATAAAGTTATATTTAAAGCTATTCTTATATTGTCAAAAGGAAGAAATATAGCCTTTTTAATTTTGGTATTTGAAAATCTATAAATTTAATTATGTGATTAGTTACTCAAATACATAGTATTGGCAGGGATTTATTTATTAGCTTGGTTATAAAGAAACTACTCATCTTTTTGTTGCAGCAAAATAACCTCAGATATTATGAAAAAATGTATTTTTTAACAATATTAAAAAATAACAAACCACAATAGGCTGTTGGTAGCTAGAACAAAAAAAATTATGCGTTGTTTTTCAAATTGAAATTGTTGTTCAAATTTTGGATAGTATCAACAGCATTTAACATTGCATTCAGTTTTTGACTCTTTCTAAAATTTAAGGATACAATAAAGAGATAAATATTGATCTAAGTACAATGTTTTATTTTAAAAACAACAACAACCCTAAATATAATTATCAGATTGAATACAAAACTCAATAGGGGCAAGGGTGATTGAGTCATCCTCATGATAAAATTATTATATGAATCCAAGATTCATTTGCTTCCCTTCAATTCTATTATATGTGTACATTTATTAAAAGCTACAATTATAGTATGAGTATCATAGGGTACAGCAGAAGAAGTACGAATGAGGACAACAAACATCACTTTTACGGCATTACTTGTATGGCTGTAACAAATATCTTTGACCTATATCATATTGCTCGACTTCATATTAACTATTTTGGTTTAATAAAACAAAGTGTTCAACTATCATTAATGGATGATTTACCAAACATTTTTTTTTCTAACACACAAGAGCTTCTGCACCAACAATGATCCTCAAATTCTGTGATATTTGAGTTTTTTATGATATAGTTTAGTTTTAGAACTTAAATTCGATCTATCAGCTTCAAGTTTATCATAGAGTCTTAAATGTCTAAAAGTAACGAGTCCTGAAGAATGTACAGCCTTGAGCAAAATCTCACTCCTCCTAAGGTACATATACAAATATGATTTACAACTTCAATATACTTTATATGTATGTTATATAAAATGAATTGAACACCAAAAAGTTATATTTAATGAAATGGCTCAATTTTACTTTTTGTTTATTTGTTCTTAGACTCTTTTGCAAGATTAGTTTGAAAAATATACATACATATATCTATATCGATAGACATTATGGCATAAATGTATGTATGTATATAATAGAGCTGTCAATAATAAATAGTGTATATATTAACACTTAAAAAATATAGTTGCCAAAAAACCAAATTAGATTAAAGCTTTCTATTGTTAGCTTAATTTATTAATAAAAAAATAATAATTGATTTTTTTTATTGTTAGTTTTTTAAAAATTCGTTTGGGTAGTTAGTAGCCATGACAACATGAGAAGGAAAGGTTATTCAAATATTATTGAACCAGTGGTTGCGTATACATCATCATAATTTTCACCCTCGAAATGAAGTGGATTTTTGCTTTTCAACATCTTCACTTTTTAGATTACCCGTCTCTGTGCTCCGATAATGATTTTATTGATAATGTACGTTATTCCATTAAATAAAAACTGTGAAATGTGTTATTCATCGTCATATTTAAAGTAAAATCGCACATTAAGAAGCAATTTATCAAAAAAGTAAGTAAGGAATTTTATGTCAACTCTTATTTATAATATATGCTTAGAAAGAGCTTTATAGCAGAATTTTGAGTTTTAAGGATGTTCCTCTTGTTTTTGTAAATTAAAAAAACAGAAACATAAAAATCTTTTTTTATTTTTAGTTTCCTTCAATTTCGTTTATATGTACAGAATTTTACAAAATTCAAATCAACTTCAAATTTAATTTTCTCTTCATAATTACATACATAAAAACTATTTCATTTACAAATTTATTTGGGTTGAGAACGTCTGGATTTTTGTATATATAGTCTAGTTTGTACATAGCTATGTGTATCTTTCATTTAATTATAAATAACTTTTTTGGATCCAATATGACCTTTTTTAATTTAATCCATCATCTTGGTTGATTATGACCTGCAATTTTTGCAAAGCATTCAGTGAAATTTTACACTTCTAAAAGATGAGTCAGGAATTAAGTTTGTAACAATTTAATTTTAAATAGAAATAGAAGCTAATATCTATTTATTGAAAAACGCCAATATTTCAGCTACTATAAAAAAAGTATTTGTTGTATCTTAGCTATGATTTTGAGAAGTGATAAATTTTATAACCTAGATTGTACAACTGATAACTAACTCAACAATAAGCTTAAAGAGAAAATAAGAATAAGAATATACTTATTTTCTCCTTCAATGATTAATCAATCAACAATATCTAGAGAGATTGACTAATCACACTTTGTTCATTCTTTTCAATATAGAATGAACATTTTATGATAATAACGTATGCATCTAATTTCAGTGGAACCCCAGAACTAGACTGCCCTACATAGTCAGAGGAGTCAGAGTTTGATGCAAAATGTTGGGAAAGTTTTACATCTTAGCCCAAACAAAAGTTGGAATCTGACAAAATTTACAATAATTTTTGTCATCAAAATAATAAGTGATTTCGTCACATGCTGCTTGTTGGTATATATTAGAAACATGACTCCATTGCTTCTCAATGCTCCTTCCAAAACGAATAGGCATCCAGTTTTGGTGGGTTTTTACTGTAAATATACTGCTATGGACAAAAAATACCGGGAAATAAGAATTTAATTTTTAGGAGATTCTGATTGGGATAAATGTTTTTGTTGTTTGAGTTGATACACTTGTTACTGACATCTGTACCAAGTTATACGTTAGTCATTAGTCTTTGAAATACGTGCTCTTTTGTGAAGAGCTCAAATCGATTTTTTTGTTTTTTAAAATCTATGAAAGATGATGACGTAACTACAATTTAGAGAAATGTTGTCGAAGCCAAAAAAATTTAAATGAACATTCCAGACTCTATTTTTTTAAATTTTGAGAATTTTTTGTTTATTTCTCAAGACACACAACTTGTTACTCAAAAAAAAAAAACGATCAACCTATTTTTAATTTTAATAGAAACTCAGCAGTTTTTGTTCTGCAATTATTTTTGACTTAATACAAATTTTGTTACTGTTTTGAAAATTGGAAAAAAACATTGGCACATGTACATTGCATTAGGAGGGGGAGGACTAATTTTGAGGGGCATGAAATAAATATTGATGATTAAATAAAGATCTTATGATTCCTCATATTTTTTGCCCATACTAGTATGATTTGTTCAACTATACATATAGTATGAAAAGAATATGTAATACCTTGAAATAGGCAATCAACCTTGTTTTAAGTCATATCAACAAGTATGTAGAGAAAAAATTTAACAATTTCTTATATGACATATGTGAGTTTTTTTGTTTTTTTTCATTTGCTTCTTCTTTCTTTACAAACTATATACATACATATGTAGCCCCACTTATGACTTTATTTTGAAGGCAAGGTAGGTGCAATAAATGACTCTCATATCCTTTGATATATGAAGAAATATTTATCATCATTTTAAGAGTAAGAAAAAAGTGGAATGAAAAATATACATACATATATAAAAATATCAAATTTTTATTATCCTTTCTTCTACCAGATTTCCTTTCTCTTATTGCATTATTTATAACTTATGAAAGAAGAGGAAAAAAAGAAAGAAAGAAAGATGTAGAATAACAGAGAGTATGGTTTTTTTGGAGCTGATTTGCACAGCAATTATTTTCTTTTTATTAATATATAAATAAAGTATGAACAGTTTATTTTCTTTTTTTGTTTAAATAGAGATATAGATGATGAAAAATAGGCTTAGATGATTATATCATTTCTTACACTAGCAGGTGCTCTTGAATTATGTTTTACACAAAAAGACTAAACATCAATAATTTACATAGATACACATATACATACATGATATTGTCTGTTTTAAAATATTCAAAAATCAAAATAATTTTTGTTTTATCGTAAAAATTTGATTGTATATATTGGTATACATCTAGGGAATAATGTTTTGACTCAGGTCAGTGATTGAATAATACAGGGTGCGCATGCTTTCTATGCCGTCACTTAGACTCGCTCTCTTGGGCAAGCGCTAGTACTTAGGAAGTTGAATTTTTAGTTAGATGGCTTGTTGAAACTTTTATCACTTGGAACAAGATGGAATTAATTGACGAACTTGTTGTCCCAAATATTTAAAAAAGGCACGGAGCTCTCCTTGGAATCCACACGGGGAGCGACAACATAACAATTGCTCGAATTCTGGACCCAGTGAGACGTGATTTTGAGGAAACAACAATGCAAACTGAATTCAAAGGTCAAAGTAATTGTGTTCACACGCCGAATCCAGCAAATCGTCAGTAAGGACCCAGGGAAGTTTTTCAGGACGGTTGCTTGAGAAGTTGGCTGGTCAGATTTGCAGAGGAAGGGCCAGATCTCGACAAGAAAGGTCTAGGAAAAGCGCTTAAAGCACTCTCAAAATCTTTTTACAATTTTAACGACTACATCAACCCAGACTTATGACCTTGAAACCCTCCAGATCTGAAGAGTTTTTTTTTGTGCTCTTCGCTATGGAAAGGCAAAACAACCGACCCTCCCCCCTCTGCATCAATAAAGACGAACTTATCAGTCGGATCAAGAAGAAATTATAGGATTTGCCAAGGGATCAAGTGGCTAAGGCCTTTTTGCGCTTTGGTATCTTATAGAGGCTGTAATTGAGGCTGGAGATGATTTTATTGAAGAAAACAAATTAAAATCCATCTAGTATTCAGAATCTGGCTTTATTTTTTTAATTTGGAGAGAAAATTGCGTTTAAATAAAATACTTTTCGCGGCATAGATAGCTTGTACACTCTGTATACCTTTTTTCATTGACGTCATCATTAATGAAGTCGGTCATCTTGTTAAAAAACCACACGCAATCATGTAAGAATAAAAAACTTTGTTTCTTTATGGTTTTGACAAATAATGAATGACTGCTGTGTATTTAGATGATGCCACAATCCTTGTCCAAGAATAAAAGGGCTTCTACTGCATCTAAAAAATCTATATCACTTTATTGTAACTCAAACTCTAAAATTAATTATTAAAAGTATGTTAATACATCAATATACATTTAAATAGAATTGGATATCCTTTCCCATCTACCCTTCTTTTCTTATTCCAAGTCCATTCGGAACAAACTTAATTGTAAATGTCTAACCATTTAATAGGGCTTTTTAGTAACTATTACTGATTTGATTTGATTCAAACATCACTGTTTCTTTTTAGTATCAAGTTGTTCTACAATACAAATCCACAGTTAGTACTTTTTAATTAAAATAAAGTTTTTTATAGATGAAGTTTCTTTAGTTTTTTTTTGTTTTGGGAGGAGGAGGGGGGGGGGGGTATTTAAAATATTATCAACTTGTATACTTATGCCCCAAAAATGACTTTGCTTCTGTTTTGAAATTCCTTCTGTGAAGTTTATGAAAATGCTATATTAGCCAAAAAGCGACGTCATATCCGTAGATTGTATAAAATTATAAAACAAAACAGGACACATGTCCAAAAATTTTTTTAAAAAATACACATATTTCATTTAATGGCTTTCAAAATGGAAAGAAAAATGAAATGGCTCTAAGCGAGTAAAGATTTTTAATTTCTTTTAAAAATTTAATGTTCAAGACTGTCTTAAATTAAACAAACAAAAATACTTCCAAATCGAACGTAAATGTTCCAATGGAACTTCAATAAAGTCATTATAGATATCTACCTGTATTTTCATTTTCAATTAATCTTAAATGTATACATGCAATGTTTATTCATAAGAGTAATAAATATTTTTTTTGAATGAAAGTAGACAAAATAATACTTTATAGATGACTTTATGATAGTAGTGGGCTAACCATGTTCAAAGAACAAATTCATTTTGTAATGTTAGCAAATAACTTGACTGAAGAGTCCTAGATAGTGAAAATATATCATACTGAAAGGTTAATCTAAAGTTCACCCTTATATTTTATCAACATTAAAGCATTTATAGACTCAGAACGATTAATGAAGTTTTTACATGTCTGTATCATATATTATGGATTCTATATAAAATCACAAAAGTAAAATTGCATAGTTGATTTGATTACATATACAAATCATAAAGTTTTTTTAAAGTAAAATGCATTGGAGCATGAGCATAAAAACACACAGGTCTTATCACTTTAACTCATTTAAAAAATATATAAACTAATTTCCCTTAGAAAAAATGAATTAAGAATTTTTTTTCGTCTACAAACTAGATTACGATAAACGGTGTATATTTACTTTAAAAAAAGGATATAGTATGAGTTTCTCTATATATTTACATATATGTATGTGTCTTTCTAAGATAAATTACCTTACATAGGATATTAGAATAATTAAAATAATCTTTTTGCGTAAGCACTTATTTAATTTTGAATAAGGGAGTTGAGAAAGCCCCTTTTTTCCCTTATCCACACTCATAATCCAAATTGTATCAATCAAAAAAAGTATTTAATACAAAAAACGATAGCCACATCCATTAGGCCTCTCATCAGGGGATTCAATGATCCTGTTGAACATTTCCCTTCTTTTATTCTCGTTTTTCTAAAATAATAAATACAATACCTCACAACAATAATGATATTTTTCTATTTACTAAATCCTCTATTGGCAATATATGTATGTATTAATTTTAAATTACAAAAAGGTAACCATTTTAAGAGGACATTTTTTGAGATAGAATTTGAGAAGTCTATTAAATTTCTATTTGCATGCAATCATGATCTTAATTTTTTTTTATTGATCTGGTTTCTGGTTAATTTGTCTCAATAGTAATTCGAAACAGATATTGTCTTGAAATTTTTCATCTCAAAAACAATTTTATGAAAATGTGCTTAGTAATTTCAAAAATGTCTTTTACTGTTCCTGAGTTTTGTAAAAAGGTCCCGATATTGTTATTTTCTTATTTGAAAAATGAAAAAAAAAATAATACACATCCTGTTAAATTCAATTTAAAAGTCAACAAAATCACTTACTCAATCTTAGAACCTATTCGTATAATAAGTATGCTCACCAAAAACAAATGCTCAAGGAAATATGTAGTCATAGTATTATTTTATTATCCTTGAATTAGATCTTTATTTTATTTCAAAATCATAAAAATAAATCATTTTCATAACTTTAAATCAAATATATAAAAAAGGTTATCTAATAATAGATGGTCCAATTGACTTATTAGATCAAATTTTGGATAAAAATCTATTCTTTAAAGCTCTTAAAGCCATAAAAAACCCTAGTTATAAATATTTCGTTGGTGGTTTATGAAGTTGTATTTATAAAATGACCTTCTATAGTCAAAGAGTATAATAATTTCTGCTTCAAATATTAATTTACAATGGAAAATTTATTCTTTTTATTGAAATTTATCCTTGAATTCATTTTTACTTGTTACACTATGTACAATGCTTTTCTTTATTACATATCAACTTGGTTAGGTTGATTTAAATGTTAACAATTTAAATGTCACAAAATCCACAATATATTCGTGATTAACATTTTTGTTAACATAACTAATTATGAAATTGTCATATATTTTTTAATGGGCAATTTCACTTTCTTTTTATAAACGAATCAAAAGATATTTGTAAAATACCTTGTACTTTTAAATATTAATATTATAATATACGTAAATAGCATTAAATTGGATTTTTTCAAAATACAACAATAACCCTTGAGAGCGTGTTTGTATATGCTAATTAATTTTAGCATATTAAAGTTTGAAACATGTACTATTTTTGTTGTTAAGTGACTATGCATCAAAAATCATCAAATTTTGTTATAGTTGTATGCCATTTTTTCTTTTTTTCCGTCGATTTAACATGTAATAGCTCTAATATCACGTACTTTTTTCATAAATTTAGGTATTTCATAATTGGTGACAAATCCTTAAATACCAGCAAATATTTTAAATAAACTGATCACCACAAAAAATTATGTTAAGATAAAAAAAAAAGACAAAAATCAAATTTAATGTTATATAATCAACTATAAAATCTCGTAATCAATACATTTATATATTATCATTATTGTAATATTGAAAAGATCTTAATTATTTGATTACCTGTGTCATCTTATCTATGTAAAAATTAAAAAAAATTAAGATCTTTAAAAACCTAGTTTACTTTTTTCATATATTTCATAACAATAAAAAATTGGAAGAATAACACAAGGGGGCGTATTTGTTTATATATATGACTTATTAATCATTTTTTATAGGTTTAAAGTTGTGAAATAAATGAGTTCTACTCTATCTTATCTAACATTATTTTCAGATGTTTTGTATTTTTATATTGTATTTATAAATTAAAAATCCTTAAGGTATACTTTTGTAACAAAAAATTATAGCCTTGTAAAAATGTACTCTTTTAACTAAAGTTTTCTTTTCTTTTTTGGACGTGTGTGTTTTTAGAAGCTCTTTTTAAAGGAAAATGTATTATAAATATATATATCAAATCATTCAAAGTATTAATAATACTGTTATTATAATGAAAAAGTTTCTTTTTATTGTGACAAAAGAAATGGAAGAAAATATATTATAAATAATAAAGAAAGAAAGACGTGGAAGGGAAATAATAAGAAAAGGAAATCCGAGAGAAACTTTCTTTATTTCCGATAACAAAAATATTAAAATAGAAAAACAATTAAAAATTGATAGGTGAAAGAATGAAAACAAAAAGAATAAGGATAGATACCATTACATAATATATCAATAACGTTTATTTTTCTTTTAAGACGAGTAGATAATTTCCTCATTTTCATCTCTCAACCTCTAAGCTATATATACATATATATATATATATATATATAGATTATATGTAATATATGGGATATTGTACAAGTTGCTAACAAGAAAAAAATGAAAATAAACAAAAAAATAATTTAATGTATCATTGCAATAAGTCGATTACAATGTTTGTATTCTATAAGCCATTTTTGACGAATTTTTTGATCAAATTTACGAATTCTGAGACACATGATATACGTATAAAGCTCAAGAGTACATCCCTCGTAAGTAAGCAATAAATAAGTAATATAATTTATTTATTTAAAATAAAATGTCAATTAAATATATAAATCAAGACGTGATTCTACTAACACACACACAAAAAAATTATATTTTTTTTGTCAACTGTAGAATTCCCATTAATGTGGGAATGTAAAAGAAGACGAACATCGTTCCTCCAAGTGAAATGCCCGACCCTACAAAATAATTGACATGCCTAGATGAGTAACGCCTTAGAGGTGTTCAGGCGTTATCTCACGGATAGTAGCTTAGCACCAGCCTTGAAACTAACTAACCTGTCGTGAGACATGTTAGTTTTATTTTACTTTTACTAATATAAAAATATTTGATAACTAAATCAATTATTTGAATTTATCTTTAAGTATCAAATCACTGGTGGTTGATAAAATAATAAGTTATGTGCATTTATTTACAAATTCTATAACTGACTTATTTAAAATATATACATGAGTATTTTGACCTTTCCATATAAATGTTACTTTCATTTCTACATAATTCTACTTGTAGAATGACAACTGACCACACGTAACTCTCACTTCTAAGAAGTAATAATCAAATCAATAGTACTGCTAAATCAATGTTTCTAGACCCATAAACCTACATTTAAAAAAGAAAGAAAGTTGTTTAATTTACTCGTTTTAAATGAGTTCCTTCTGCCTGTGAAAAACTAAATAATTGATGAGTTATTCATCTTTGTACAAAACCATAAAAAAAACGAAAAAAAATCATATTTGGATAATTTTTATATTTATCTATCTATTCAAAAGTTCCTACGTAAATCTTTAATTTGAGTCATACATTTGAAAACGGTATAGTGTTCGAATCCAATACTTACAGATACTACCGGCCGCAAAATAATTACGGTCGTGTTAATTTTTGAATCAAAATTTTATTCAAAAAAATATCATCAATTT
Organism: Lepeophtheirus nordmannii; assembly: GCA_963680855.1. Classification (NCBI taxonomy): domain Eukaryota; kingdom Metazoa; phylum Arthropoda; class Copepoda; order Siphonostomatoida; family Caligidae; genus Lepeophtheirus; species Lepeophtheirus nordmannii. Next base: position 24,225,787 of record OY804524.1, on the reverse strand, counting down.
TATTTTTAGTTACAAAAACATTAATTGATGATCAAGTATTTGCAACTTTATATTCCGATTTTCGCCAAACTCAAAAAGAACAAAAAAATAATAATATCTTAGAAATTGAACCCTTTTGTCAACTCAAGTCAATTGCTCAGTGTTGCACACACTTTTTATCTTTAGATAATATATATAATTAGCTAATACAATGACGTTTTCTGTCTTAGTAACAAACTTACGTCAATGTATGCACATTCAAAGCAACATCTTTTAGAAAAATGTAATGCGTTAGTTTATACATTTGGCTTGTATATAAAATATGATTTGGGAAGCCGTTGTCAGAAGTTTTACTATTAAAAAGAAGAAAGAACTGGATTGTACTTTACTGAATGTGGGTTTTTAGCAGTAGTAGATGTCTTCCTCATTTACTGAGTCTTCAAAAACTTTATCAAATTAATAAACAAAATTAGATTAAATTATTCAATGCTCACAATCAGCACTTCGTTATTGAACTTTATTAAACTGTTTCTAATTATATAACATCGCTTGCACTTTTTAATATGCTCCAAAAACTTCACACTTCTGAATAAACTTAATTATTTTCTGATATAGTGATAATGTCTTTCTTTATAGGAATTATTTGTATATTTTGTTATTTTTTATCAAGGTTTGGTGAAATAATGTATTTTTCCCCTTTTAAATCATTCCTTTCTTTTCTGCTTATCATTCCTGGTTGAATTCCTCTTTCTTTCTTTTTTAATATGAAGAATACACGTTGCTACTAATTTAAAATAAGCCGTTATTTTATATTATGTATCACATACAATCTCATCAAAAGTGATGAGCACCTATTTGCTACCCAAAACTCGTTTAATGAAATGAATATTTCATTTATTTAAAAAATAAAATATGATGCTAAGATTAATTTTCTCCATGCTTTGAACTCATACAAATACTTTTAAGCATTTTAATTGGTATGTATGCACAAAAAGAATGAAATATTTTATAAAAATGGCGAAAAATTTAAAAACTTGAATTATCAGTATCTTTCTAGAGTGGCTCATAAACTCGATATATTTTTCACTAAAGTCGTTCAAAAATGGATGTTCATTACCGGAGAGTTGTAATCTAATTCTGAGTGTAGAATGTTTTATATGCACAATGAAATTTTTGTTGTTTTGTCTAATGGAATTGTATGAATAAATGATCCTTCTTATCAATATTTTTTTCTTCTTTTATTTAGATTGAAACGTGCCTCTTTAAAGAGACTTATTCATATGTATGTCTATATATGCATTTAAGCAGATAAAAAGAACAAAAAAAAAGAAGAAGAAAAACCTAGTTTTAATGCACATATGTGTATACATATATATCTACATACATATATAAAGTTGTCACGTTTCAATTTTATGACTAATTCTAATTTTGCATAGAACACGAAAATCTTCCCCCAAAATACTACCATAAAAAAGAAATAATGTTTCTATTTTTTCTTTCCCTTTTTTTAACTCAAAAATGCTGATTTTTTCAAATATATATGTACAATATATTTACTATTTTTTTGGCATTTGCAAATGATATTATTTAACAAATAATAATATTTGCGAGTCATTAATTTTCTTTTCAGCTTCATAGTGTAAAAGTTGTTGTTACTTTAGTAACTTTATAAATTCAATACTCCTAGTGCTGATTCATAAGTTTTTTTTTAAAGGAAACTTAATTCAAATAAATTTTTGTATTCATAAGGATAATAAAATATAAAATATCTTAGATCAAAAGGCTGTATTGTATGTGTATTTACACTCTTTAAAACTTTTAACTTATTTGTAATAAAAATGGCTTTCTATTAATTGTACTTTTTTTTAAATTTTAAATATTTTAATCCATGTCTGGATTTGTGGGGAAGAAAAAAAAGGGAGAGGGGAATCATTTTAATAAAGTCCTGATTTGAAACTGTTTATCTCAGTTGACATACAAATATATGTATAGATAATCCTTTTTAGATTAGGAAATAGGGAGTTCATTCAACTTATTTACAAATAAGAAAAAAAAAGAAATGGATTCAGGAGATTTAAAAAGTCCGTCTTGTTGAATCATCTTTTTTTATATATATTAAACTGATACAAGTATATACGTATTGCTCTATTTATATAGTGAAACAGGGCATGTTTTTGAACTATATCACACAATTGGTCACGACATTTGTACCAAGAGTCTAAGGCACAAAAAAACTAAAGTCTTAATTTTTAACTGCTTACCTTTCTTCTTTTTCTCCTTAGTAAATATTAGAAGTGTGTCTCAAACTATTTTGGTGAGAAAGTTTAACAAATTTTTTAGGAAGACAAAGTTGGATCATGAAATACCCTCAATCTTTGTTTCAACTTTTAATTAATTTCTTGCATTTGTATTTGCCAACCAGGGACTCTAAACTTTTTTTTTTGTGGGGATGAAAAAATGTTAATAATTTTGTGATCAGATAAAGGTTCACAGTGGCAATAAAATCATTTTGTGCAAAAACATATACATCTAGATAACAAAGGCATGTCGATACTGAATAATTAATTACCTACATTCCAGAAAAATAAAATTTTATAGATCGAACTTTCAAATTATAAGAACTAAGGTAGGCTCATTAATTAATTTACTAAGTGAAGCAGTATTGGCGTATGCATAAGCCTTTTTTATCAAATATCAACATTGAGATCACTAATCAAAACCATTGGTTCTAGATTTTTCTTTTCAAGGTTGATAATAGATTTAAAAAGAGTGTTCTATTTTCCATTAGAGCATTTATAGTACTGAATTGAAAGACACTCGAAGATATTTGAGTTTTTTGCCGTTCAAACTTATTGGAATACTGTTTTGTTCACTTAAAGGTATCAACCGACTTAAGGACAAACGTAATTATTCCACAGTGCAGACTATGTCCAGTATAGTAGCAATAGTAATTTGGAGAAAGACATATTGGATAGAACCTTTAAAAAACCTTGGATCGCATATCTTGCATGCAAATTATATCAAATTGGAGTGCTAGACCTTTTTTCATCTCTGCATGTCTTCTACCTCTTATATATTTCTCTAGTGCATAAAATAAATTATTATTTTCATACCCATATTTTTCTTGAGATCATATGAGTAAGGCATTTTTGGGGCTCAATGAAAAACTTTAGAGGAAACCCAATCTTTGATATTTAGATATGTAAGTTTAACAATTTTTATCTTTTAAAAATATTTTTCACTTAAAAACTTTGCTCAAAAATAATATCAAAGTAAAAATCAATTTTTTATTGTAAATTCAACCCTCTAACATTAATTTTTATCTAGAATCAATATATAATGTCATAAAATCATACATAGTGCAATATATTTTTCTAAGGCTTATATCAAAGTACATAATTTGGCCACAAATGCAATGCCAAAAAATTAAAAGGCTAAATATCGATAGGAAATAAGTGAGAGGATAACTTATGTTTTTATATGTACAATCAAATTTGGATAAGTTTAACCACTTAGTTTCTTATTTGGATCTAGTTTTCATCCATGATTTAACTAAAACACGATTAAAAGAAGAAGAAAAATACGTACATAGATATTTATTTAAAAATACGTAAAATCAGTCACTATTATTTATTTTGTTAATAAAGTTGAATATAAGATTTTAATTTCCATTTCATTCAACCGTTAAAGTATGGAGTTCATATTCGTCAATTTGTTGTAAAACTATTATGGATAGTTTAGTAAAAAAAACTTAATTTGGAGAAACAGCTGAACTTAAAACGATTTTGAACATATTTATATAAAGGTATAGTCTTAATATATTAAGTTTAATGTACACTTCTCAATTCACCCATTACAACAAAGTTACATATTATCAAACATTTATTCCAATAACAAATTTATTTGAACTTTCTCAATTACACAAAAAAAAAAAAAAAAAACAATGCTAAGTTTTACTCAAACATAACTCAATTATCAACTTTTAAGTTCATCAAGTTTTATTTTACTTATTATACATAAAATAGTAAAAATGTTTATTACACTATAAAATAACATAATTTTCTTTTATTTCTTTTATTCAAACTCATTCATTGAATGTAAAGTTTATACGTTTAAGTAACAACATTGAAAGAAAAACAAAACAAAAATTGGAGGGAAGTGAAATCAAGAGAATTAGAAAGCATTTTTTGTTTGAAAAAAAAAAGGAATAAGAAGAAAAATAAGGTTGAGAGGGGGGGGGGGAGAAGGTAGTACTCCTCTCAAGTTGTTTTTTTTTTTAAAAAAAAAAACTTTTTTTTCCTTTGCATTACTTATTTTGTATATAAATATATTTCTATCAAAAAGTTGTGCTCGTAGGAAAAATAAAATTAATTATAAAATATGAAGAGAAGTTGAAGTAAGATGTGCCTACAAACATTTATGTAATACAATTGGTTCTAAATGTATATGAGAAGGCAAACTACAGAGAGAAAGAGAGAGAGTAAAAGATGATGATCACTTTCTTTTGTGCTTTGTAAGCATATATACATATATATATTATATATATATATTATATTTCTTTAATAAATTTGTAAAATTTTAATTTTTTCATAAAAGTTGTTTCAAATACAACAATATGGCTTAGGTGGTTGCGAAGAAAATTATACCATTTATAATTATACTAAATAAACGGTTGATAGATGCTCCTTGGCTGTGGGACAGTATAAATGTACAAAACAATTTAGAGCCCTTAACAATGAGTTTTTCGTTTTTTGGGTAATTTTTATATGACTTAATCATGAAAAAATATAAAGATAACGCTATCTGCAAAATATTGTACTGTACTCGTAGTTTATGATAAAAAAAGTGACATTTTTGGGTCAAAGTTTACAGAATACAGATCCAAGTTCATCTTAATTTCCAACTAAATATTCAAAGGTAATTTTGTAAAATTTGGTTGTCTACCACCTCCAAAATAATGAACTTTGTGTGTGATATTACAATATTTTTAACTTTTTTTTTAAATCTACCTAAATAAGGTATAAATTCATTTTATAAGAAAGATGCACTCTATAGTTGTATATTAATATCACAATTTGTATCAATTTATCGAATTAACGGTAAATATTGTGTAAAACACGTGTTACAAAATGTCACGATCCTTTAGAAAAGCTTAATTTGCCTACACAAATAATATCAACTTAACTTTTATTAGTCGAAACGTAATTGAAGTAGGGGTTGGGACAAGAAGTTTAGAATGCTTTAACCATAATCAATAAATTGTTTTGTACATTACCTAAACGGTTGGGCAAACAATGACCTAAAAGATGAAACTAATCAACTCCCATTTATGGAATGATAAATACGTATATTACAGCACTTGGTTATTAAGTGATTATCAGTCAAGAGATGACGTCATCAAATAATGTTAAAACACAAATATCTAATGTTGAATAATTTATACCGTTAATTTGTACTGTCATTACTTTGCAGCCCTACTTTTTATAAGACAATATGATTCTTCCACGTATGTTCAAAAATCCTTTTATTGTTTTATTGTCAATGATCTATCGATTGAATCAGTAAGAAAGTAATCGTTAATAACAAACAATTTCTCTTATGTTCTTGCAACAAATATCAAATTTTTTTATTACTATATATAGATATTATATGGCAAAGCTCTCTTTTATATTTTTAACATAGAAAAAAGCAAAAAGAAAATATAAAAAAATGTGTAGCCATGCTTATGAAATTTGAAATCATTTCAATCTTATTACTTTTTCAAATTTAATAATAGTATTATTTCAATATGAGTGTATTTGAGTTATTTGCTCAAGAAAATACTTTACTTATTTTATCAATAGAGTTAAGGTTATGGCGTTTTAGTTTTTTTTGCTCAATAAATTTATTACAGACATAAAGGTGCTTTAAAACATCGTTGTGTATATAGCCTACTCAAAATATTATTTTCTTATTTGGTTTGAGACAACCAATAGCTGTTCCACAATATGGCAAAATATTGAAATTTTTATACTCCATGTTCAGATATGTGTATATTATCCTTTTTCTTTTGATATTCCTATAAGAAGAAAAAATATATATTTTAAAGCATTTCTTTCAAAAAAACCATGTCAAGTCACTATCAAATATATTGGAATTTTTTATAGGATATTATAACAGCTTATTGATCTAAACGTAGAAGTTTTTTCTTAAAAAAAATACATATATTCAGATTTGATAAGGAGCTTATAACAAATATATCAATTGATTAGACATCACCATGTCATAGGAGGAAATGTACCTTACTTAAAGGTGATGTGTCGACTACTTGCATTTTCATTATACTATGAAAAGCAATAGATATATGTATGTAAATCTTTTTTAATTATGATTAGACTAGTATACATAATTTTTTCAATATATTTCAATACGAAAGCTAGAGATGTAAAAAAAAGAGCCTTTCTGCGCTAGAGACGGTCACTCAAATATTGTGATTCTTGGCAAGCTGTTTTATATAGAGTCTTGTTAAAAGTAGTGATCTTTATTTCTTGATTCTCGTAGAAGAAATATCAATTAAATTTAAGATTTTATCATTGAAATAAGTTAAAAATGCCTAACTCATACGCTTTAGAATCAAAGGATAAGACAAAATATACATTTGAGGGATTCTAATAGCATCTTATTTTGCTGACTGATTTGATGTGCTCAAATGAGTAAAATAATGACTGCTTTGGGATTGTACGGTAAATTAAGTACAAGCTTCATTCCGTTTTTTATTTTTAAGACTCGATAAGATATGGGCCTATATGATGGCTCTCAGTATGACCCTATTTTTATGATGGTAAATAAGATGCAGTTTTTACGCTCACAAAAAATGAAACTTTTGTAAAATATCACATATAAAAGAGTAGGGTTTTTTTCTTTAGGGTTCCAGAATTCCATTCATCACTAATAGCCATAAACAACTCCATATAAACAGTTTCTGACCTTAATTTATCATCATAACAGTTATTTAGAGTCAAATTCCATATAAATATATGCGTAAATAGAAAAAATGAATCATTTTGGCACGTTCAATTTGTGTCAAACTGACAATTAATTATGTTTTTCAACTCAAAATTTAAACTTAACATTTTTTTTATGTTATGGTATAGAAATATAGATATAAATGGAAAGACATTTGTTTGTGAGTAGTTTAAGTATATTAATTTATCGACATACATATATATATATAAAGTTTAATGTGTATTTATTTCTTTTAAACAAATAAATATATTTATAAACTATAATTAATTACTATTTAGGGCTTTCTTATTATTTTTTGTATGAAAAAAGAAAAAATAAAACAAAATTTGTCATTGAGAATTATTCATTACTTACAAAAGGACCAAAGTATATCTGAGGAACAAACGTAAAAAAAGTCATATTTTTTTCTTCAAAATAAGATGTTCTCATTTTTCATCAACTAATTTTTATAATTAAATAAATTTTTAGATAGTATAAATTCTGGGCTATCTTCGATGACGGTGGATTTATTAATCATAAAATATCCTATTAAAAATGGAAATAAAGAAATGTGTTTACATTTTGTTATATCAAAACAAAATTGCACACTTGGCAGTGCATTAAATTAGTTAGTGAGGGATTTGAATGTATACGTAGATCCCACTTTGTTATACATACTATATATATATGTATTTGAAAGTTATATTTAATAGATATAAAAACATATATATTATAAAAAAACTGTTTTTAACGTTTACTTTTGTATCGTTAATAGTTTCGTGTTTATTTGTCCCACAATTTATATATAGATATATGTACATTATAGACATAGTAATTTGCTCAAGCCCATCATCACGGCCAGCCAGGATGATTGAGAGAACTGGGGCAGGGTAATTTGAACCAAAAAGGAGCATAAACTATGTTTTGTTAGCCTTTTAGGTTTCTCAAGGTCGCTAGAGGTTGATTTTGAAAGTAAAATTACGATTCGAAGACTTCGGTGGCCGAATTTGAGTTTGTTGTCTATGAAGTCAAAAGTTTTAGAAACTGTCGATTTAAGAATTTGATGGACTCCACAAGATCATTTGAGATCATTGGAGACTGTTCCGATATTTTCACCAAATCAAAGGTATATGTATACATAAGTAATTTTGTTTGGAACATATTTGTTGTATTTTTGGATTTTCTCCTCTTTCTTTCCATAGCCAAAATAGTATTTACTGTTCATAAATATGAACATGAGGCATAAAAATCAATAAAATATAGTATACTTGATTGTAGCCCTTCATGACTACAAACAAGTTTACTTCTTCCTTCCTTCATATATTATTTATTGTGTTTATTTATTCGATAATTAGATAGTTTTGAGCCGAAGGGGACAAAGTTATTTTTGGTGCTGCTTTTGTGTTATTTTTTTTCTTTTTAAATAATTACTACTCTCCTAAATGGATGACACATGATATATGTTATATACGATAAAAATTAATTATTTAAACAAAAATCAATACTTATTTGTGTGGAAAATAAGTTTTTTATTCATATAAGATATATATATATATATATATATATGTTCCTAAAAGTCACAAAAGATGTCACTAGTGACTCTGGTACTATAAATTTTTTTAAAGAAAAAGTTTATAAAACATTTATAAAAAATAGACTTTAAGTCGTAATTGACATGCTAATCAATCTGGTTTTTCCTCCCGGAACATAACATAATTTTTTGGTTCAACTTTTGTTTTATTTTTAAACTATGAATAAATTAATATAAATTTATAATTAGTTTTAAAAATAAATATAGGAATAGGTATCTAAATAAATAAAGTGCAAAATATGTTTATTTTCTACAAAAATATGATATTAATTTCAATAGATGCTTTGATTTGTATTTGATATCATCAAATTACCTCACACAAAAACATTCAAAAAACTACTCTTTTTATAAAGTATTGCATTTTTGGAATAATAAAACTTTCATTGTTCTTCTGTTTAGAGACATAATTCCAATGCAATTGAAATTTAAATCAATCATTTCTATAAATTTTTGACATGTCATTTCTGGAAAGTTGTCAAAAACAGACAAAAAAGAAAAGTTAAACATAATACACTTGACCCTTGAGGAGAATTATTTGCAGAGAGGGTAGTACTTGCACACCTTTTGCTCAACAATGTCAAAACCTCATTACTTATTTTACGTTATAAACAGAGTAAGTTTAAATGTGCCCAAATTTAATATTGATCACCTGCAGTGCCTTTCTTGAAGATCGATATGTGACTAAGAGAATACAGTTTTTTAAGGTATATATATATATATAATTTAGTAGAAATATTGATTGTAATGCAATTTTTGTGGATAAAAATTCCTTTTGTTTATCAATATTTTTTATTAATTGTATTCATTTACGTCATTTGATAACAGATAATACATTCTTATTTTTGTATCATTTGTATCTTAGTATTATTTTAACACTAAATAAATGTATAATAGGTATACAATAGAACTCTAACTGTTCATTATATATATTAAAATGACTCTAAATACTTGACAAATGAAAAGTTGTTGAACAAGTCTTACTCAACAATTAAATACAATTAAGTTTTTTTTAGACTTTTAAAAAGTTAAAAAATAATATTCAATTAAATAAGTGATTTAAATACTCACTAATCATAAAGTTCATTTTGTTTTATTGAAGCAAAAGCTAATGCTTATTTCCCTTATTTTAAATATAAAATAAAGATATATTTATGATAAAACGAGAATACTCGTACTTGATATTTCTTTAAATCACATCATGACATCTACATTTACATAATGGTGTATGCCCTATTTGACTCATTGTCCACCTTTGCGTAACAAAAATATGTCATCCCCTTATAATAAATATATATGAAAAAATTAATTACTTAACTTTAGATCTTCTCCGTTCATTTCTTGAACTTTTTTATTTTGTTAATCCACCAAAATGAAGTTATGTTACCCATGTAGTAAATACGTATTAATATGAATACAGTATAACCATTGGTATATTCACAGCACAAGTATTTAGTACAAACCAATATAGCTTTCCAAAATATATTGTAACTATATGCATAGTATAGAAAAAAACTCTATTTTTATACTTATAAAAAAACCCACGACAAATTTTGATGCATTTGGGATTAAAGTGTATATAAATAATTTCAAAGAAACATGAAGGAATATTATATATATATAGATACAAATAAATAATATGCTGACATTGTAAATTTGTTTTAAAGGCCTCTTTTATCACTAACTTCAACATAAATATATATATATATATATAAATAGATAAATAAATATTGCCAGTGTCTTATTTAATTAAATTTCTGATAAAAAAGAAAAAAAAATATTTAATTAATTTTATGTATAAATGACAAAATATATTTATTCATACATATGTATGTATATGGTACAAGTCACTTTATTCGTTCGTTTTTTTGACCAAGCATAACAATCAAACAGGAGAGCTAGGAACAGGATGGACTAAAGGTAACTAGACAACAGAATCTAAACTATCTATTGTCGACATTTTAAGATTTCAAAGGCTGCTAGGGGTTGATTGGGATGCCAAAATGCGATTTAAAATCCGAAGGAGACCGAATTTGAGGTTATCTAACGAATCAAAAGGTTTTAAAAAGGATCAGTATAGAAGGGTAATCTCTGCAGAAGCTAGCATTAAACAATGTGCTCCAGGCCGTTGTCTAGAATTTTAATATGTACATCGCTCGCCAGTATCCTACAAGAATTAATCAATTATATTTTTTTGTCAACTGTCCATTTTTCTACTTCTTTATAGTGTTATGTACGTTGATGATGAGTGGAAGGGGAAGTAGGGGTATCGAGTTAAACTTTAGTTAAAGAGTCTATGTACTATCTGTTAATTGAAGAATATATTTAATTATTGAACAGTTGAGAGGAGGAATTGGCAAAATATATCAATTGATTTGAGGGCCTTTTTCCCTTCTTTTTTAAGAAAATAAAAGATTGCAAGATATATTAAAAATAATATATGAACAAATAAATAGTATCAACCTTTATTATTTTAGAATGATCAACAATTAGTACATATGTAGATACATAAATAATATGGAAACAAAAAAATTTCCAACTCATTCAAATTCTCCCCACATTGATATAATTTATTTACTCATGTATATAAACATTGATATGTCTTATTATGTACAACCAAAAACAAGAGCAGGAAATAAAATAGATTTACTTATGAACATTAATTTACAAGAAAAACATAATTAGATGCTTGATTGTACATACTTTATTCATATTCATATTTTTTCAGTATTAATACGAAAACAAAACCAATAAGACGTGGAAATATATAGGTAAATATACAACATCCTTTGATAATATTAGTCTAACCCCTACATAAATACACATAGTCAATATAATATTAAGTATAACAACTTTAAATTTGAAAGAGTAGAGGCAAAAGTGTACATTATATATATATATATATATGATTATATTCTGTCTATTGAGAAAAAAATAAATTTCATAACTTTCCCATTAAAAATATTTCCATTAATGATAAAATGTATGTAGAAAAGAAATGAATGATGGATCGAATCTTGTTCATGTACATTTATTTTACAGTTATTCTTCGATTTTAGAGGGACTTTTTGGAAAGGGAAAGGGGGGGGGGAACTTTGTGTGCCAGTTTTTAATTTGTTTATGTATAAATTTATAACTTGCACTATCATACCTGCCATTTTAATGAACAATTCAATTATAATTGATATCATCATTCATTGCATTTGGATCTGTTAATAATATATATAGACTATGCATTTAGTATATATGGAGACTTAGTTTATCATCTAATGTGATATATAATACAATGACAATTAGTGATTTTCATCAAAAAGTCAGATAAAAAAAATTACAGTTAACATCTAGTTCTTTTTTTTAAGATCATTTAATATAATATATATATATATATATATATATATAGAGTATATAATATAAATTATTATAAAATGTTTACATTCTATGGAATGAAAAAAATCTATGGGCTAAATCATAGAATATGTACATTAGAAAATTGATGTTTGTACTTAAATAAATCCTTGAAAGTCAAATAAAATGGATAAATAAGGGATGCATTAAATAGCTAAGACCCACAGTTTTCAAAAAAAAATGTCAAATGCTCTATAAAAATCCTTATTTAAGAAGAAATCGTCTATCTAGGTATGTAAATTTTCTTCCGATTTAAAAATTCGCTAAAAATCAACGACCTACGGTAGAGCTACTAAAAAACAAGTGCAATAGACTGAAGTAGTAGCATGCAAAAGGATTTCAGCTAATTTTTCAATCCTCTGTGCACTACTACTTTAGTTGCTCTACCGTAAGTCGTAGATTTTTAGTGAATTTTTGCTTGAAATTGGAGAAAAATTTACATATTTAGATAGCTTTCATACATAATTGGTTCATTTATCCACCATCTCTTCATACTACTTTTTTCTTTCTTTTTCTGACAAAAAAAGAAAAAAAAAGAAAAGAAAAAGAAAAAACTGCGTAGAAAAGATATATATCTATGTTTGATTATGAAAAATAAAAGACATTGAAATGGACTTTTCCTCTTTGTATACTGATAAACATTTTATTACATATATTCTAAAATACTTTTTTGCTCATTCACTGAACTCATTCAAAGAGAAATATAATAATATAAGTGAAAAATTCAATTACTATCTCAGATAGGAAAAGAGGAAAAAAAATCTGTTTTTCTAATAACATATATATGTATATATAAACAAATCCATGTGCAAAGCATTTTCTCAAACAGAACGGTATTTTTTTCCAAACATGGCATGACTGAAGTAAAAGATAAACCTTATGTACATAAGTATATATACTTACTATTTGTAGGAAAAATAATATGTGTATATAAAATAATTATTTCTCATGTTGCATCGTAATTAATTACTCTTTAATTTTTTATGATATTATATTACTTTATTTAATCGAAGTCTTTATGGTTTGTATTTAAATACTAAATGACACTTTCTTTCTTTAGTGTAATAAAATAAATTAATAAATATTATATTATACAACAGTTTTCCCACCTGCTTTCTCATAGTTTCTTGGTCTACCTATGTAAGGCGTTCTAATTTACGCTCTATAAATTCTACACAATAAAAAAAATTTAATTTTTTCAAAATAAAGACAAGAACATTTAGCTAATGATGGAGAGAAGAAGAACTACTTACATATGTAGATACTAAAATTAAAAGTTGTGCGTAAATCATCCTTAAAAACAGTAATCTAAGCGAATCAATATGAAGAATATTCATTGCAGCGATGTTTAATTGTCACTTTTCTCGATTTTGAATCAAGTCACGAGTCTTTGAGCTGGGGTCTGAGTCGTAAATCTCAGCAAAAAAAACCGATTGTGACTAAATTCATGAGTTCTTGAATATGCTACTAACTATAAATTAGATCTGTAAAGGGGCTTCGTGAATAAAAAGGATGAAAATGAAAAATTTGAGGGCTGAAGAGATAAATAACATATCAGTTGATAATTATTTTGTTACTTTATTTTTATACTTTATCATCCTCTCTGTGACCACTGTACAGACAAAGTAATAGTCATATACTTACAAAATGTGTTTATTTCAAATTACATAATTTAGACAATTCTATTTACTCATTTTACTTACAAAAAATGTATTTATTTAATTTACCAAATACATCCTCTAAGGGAATGATGACAGCATGGAAGAAATCAAATGGGCTAATATAAGTACATTAATCAATATTTTTATTATAAGCTTTGGAAATTGCTATAGATAGATACCTCCAAGTATGCTCTAATGCCTCCCCACTCTGCCCCATACGTTTTTCCTTTAGACATTCAACACTCTTATTTATGTCTTAAAAAGCACATATATTTTTCTGATCTTATTTACTCATTTTAAAATAATAATATCTCTAGTATTTATTTGTCAACCAATATTTACTTACAAAAAATGTTACGAGATACAACATTACTTTAAAAAAAAACTTTTTTTTTTTAATGTTCAAAACTATGTCCCTTAAGGCAAGAGTTTCTAGTTTAATGTTAAACTTTGTTCTTTTTTCCATATACATATATACATTTTGGAAGCAAAATGTTTAAAATAAAATAGTTTAATTTTTCGTACCTAAAATTAAAAAAATAAATAAAAAACATGTTAAAACCCCTCTGTCATTAAACTAAAAAAAAAAAATCTTGTTTAGGCATTTGATCCCATGAGCATTGTTTTTTTTTTATATTTTTTTCCACCTAGTGGGTAGAAGAAAAGTAGTTTATAAAGTATTCTTTTTATGGATATAAGTTAATATTCATTTAGAGTGTCGGTTCCTTTATTAAAGTTTTTAAGATCTTTAATGGTGCAACAGTTGTTATTATTTATTACTTTATAGAGCTGATATCACAGATTGCATAATAAAGTGATGCCATGTTGAAGGCATTGTTGTTGATACCCATAGATATGTGTGTATGTACATTAGGCTATCCTGTTATTTTATCTGCATCGAAGGATTTTATGCCTCCTATTGATAAAAAAATGAGAATAGGAGAGTTTTATTCTTCAAATTTATTTCATCTTCAGTCATTACTAATATTTTAGTCAGGTCTATTACTAAACTAACATACTTATTTTGATGAAGAGTTGATACTCATTTCTGTACTGTGCTAAAAATAAAATATTTTTTCAAATAAGGTCATAAAATTGACAGGAAAATTTGTTATAAAATTTTAACCAATGCAATTTTTAACTTAAAATTTACCCATAGCGTAAATATAACAATTTTAAACAAATAAGTAAAAAAAATGCTTGGATAGTTTTTAAGAAAAATTGTAAAAACCATTTTTTCTCCTTCATAGGCTAACTTGTATGCCCTAAACTCTTAGAAGATGCCAGCATTGCCTGTGCCAATTTTTTATATTTAAATGAGATCTCAAAAAAGGTTCAGAAACTTTTTGTGCCTGATTGTTCCAAATTTCATGCCTCTCAAGTGCATTAAAAACAGCTAATTTTCGTTCAAAAAGGGCTCTTTTTCAAACTTCAAATGGCTAGAAAGGTCACAAAAATGATTTTTGAAGAATAAAGCTCTCCAATTTTTATTTTATTTTCATCAATAGGCAGCAGAAAATCCTTTGGTGCAAACAAAAAACGAATCTACCTGAAAACAGCACAACCTGATGTACAAAGTCATTAAAAAATAATAAACAAATATCGAAATGCACAAAATTTGAATATTTATGTCTCAAACTGATGACACCATGCAAGAGTATTCTATTATATGTTTATCAGAATTTACATCTCTAGGTCCATTGTATCTTGTAATTTGGTTTAGTTTACTGTCGATTTGTATGCTTTTCCCCCTTTATTAGTGCTATGAAAGTTGATTTCTTCAGCTCGAATAAAATCACTTAATGCTGTGATTATTTCTATGTACTATTGACCAGAAAATATTCCATTTGTTGAAAAAAATAAGGCAATTGACGAATTACTATATGATTTAGGGTCTTTTTCTTTTTAGAGGAAAGGTAGAGAGAAGCAAATAGGATTACTATGTGCCATAAATCGTTTTATATATTCAATAAAAATTGTAGATTAAAAGAAAAGTATGTATTAAATAAAGTTATTAAATAATATTCTCATCACATAATTTAGGTGACAGAAAAATTTATTTAATTTTATTCGTATGCTTATTATTAATAAGTATTTTTATTAATTATGGGTCAAAGATGATTATCAGAAACATTAATGAAGTTTCCTTTTCTGCATATGGAACATGGTGATATACATAGAATGCAACGACAAAAAGACATTAATTTTCTTATATATTTAATATATATTCAATGATTGTTACATGCACACATATTTCTGCATTTCGTTATTTAATCTATATAATTGTTGTCGCATTATGTTCAAATTTCTTAGGTCGTTTTTTTTTTTTTTTAGATTATGTGAATTTGTTCACAATTTTCATGGACCATTTATTAAGGACTTGCACAAATTTACTAACCAAAAAATGGTACACCACCACTACCACCATCAAATCATTTAATTTCACGCTTTAAAAAAAAAGACATAAAATTTTTCTCTCTTTTTGTGCTTTGTTTATTTCCTTTACTGGCTTACAAAAAATTGTATACCAATGAGCAAAAAATAATATTAAGAGTAAAAGAGTCAGCAATGTTCTTACATTTTCAACTCTCCTGAGTCAAAGTCATTTAATAAATATATTCGAAGCATGTAAGAGAAGAATTATGAAGGGAGTTAATTTTTGTCACAGAGAGTAATAAAAAAAGTAATATAAGGTATTTCTTAGAGCTCCTTTGTCTCATTAATGTTAATAAACATGAAAAGGTTGACCTCAATTCCAAATATTTTCAAGAATAGGTCAAAAAAATGATGAAATAGCCGAGTTTTTCTCCTTAGCGGGATTTCTGTAGGGACTTTGAACGACTTTTTAGAAATGTACCATAACACTGGTCAAGAGTCAAAAATCCTATGGGGTATAATTATGATAAAAGTTATTCATTTTTGCACACTGATATTAAATTTGTAATTTTTTTTCGAGAGTCCGACGGTTTTTGAGAAACCGGACCCTACTTTTTGAGCTAATTTGACCCATTCTCCAACTTCAACTTCAATTTAAGCCTAGAAAGATACTCATTTTGTTCATTAAAAGATAATGGCCTGCTAGTGTCTTTTGTGTAAATTTCATTTCCAGTCTTTGTTTTGACCTAAAGGAACACCTGGAGACATAGGGGACAGGAGGAGACCCAAAAGTCGGCCAAAACGTTTGTACTTAAATAACTTCTTGAATATTACATGAAATGGGTTAATAAGGACTGCATTCAAAAGATGAGACCCACAGCTTTCAAATAAGATGTCAAGCATTCGATAAGAATCCTTACCTATCGAAAAATCGTCCATCTAAATATGCTAATTTTCATCCAATTTCGACCAAAAATCCACAAGCAATTAAATACTCACGTTAGAGCTATTATAGTAGTAGTGAGCAAAAAGGATTACGAAATCAGCAGAAATCCTTCTAAGCACTACTACTGCAGTTGTTATTTAGTGGCTTTACCGTGAGTCATAGATTTTTATCGAATTTTTGCTCAAAATTGAAGGAAAATTTACATGTTTCGATGGACGGTTTCTTCTTGATTAAGTAGTCTTATTTTGTGATTGACATGTCATTTGAAACCTACGCCCGTAGGATCCCCCTTAGGTCAAAACAAAGACTGGAAATTGAGTTTATATTAAATACACTATCGGACCATTATTTTTTAATTCATAATATGAGTATCCTTCCAGGCTTAAATTGAAGTTGATGTTCGAAAATGGGACAAATTAGCTCAAAAAGTAGAGTCCAATTTCTCGAAAACCGTCGGACTCTATAAAAAAAGAATATACAGATTTGATATCAGCGTACAAAACTGAATAACTTTTATTATAATTATACCCCTTAGGATTTTTGATATGTCAAATTTGTTGACCTGTGCGATTATTTAAATTTGTATAATATCATCCTCGAAAGAAAGATGAAGGAAATACATTGAAACCGTTTTGTGTAAAGTGTTAAAAAGTGTATTACTCCATAAATAAATTCATTGATGCAAAATAATGGAGCTTATTTAAAAGACTATATCATTCGGAAAGTCAGTCAGTCATCTTGGAGAACTTAATAACAATATTTTACAAGAATATAAAGCCTTGCACCTCTGTAAAACAGCATTATTCTTTGAAAAAGAAATTCACGTTCTATTTTTGTTCGTCAAATGTCGAATTTTCTACCCTTATTGCTTCTTATAAATGTATTGAAGGTTTATTGGTTCAACACAAATTATTTTTTGTTGGCTGTAAATACTGTAAATTAGTCACACAATTGAGAATAATTGGCTCACTACCAAGGATTATTGATCCTTTTTTTTTCTTTTCCGTTTTGTTTTATTGAAGAAACGTTGAGTAATACAATAAAGATCACATTGTGATATCAGTTGAGTCGTTTTATATACAATATTTTTAAAGCCATTAGTTTCTTTATTATTTTTGATGTTCAAAATTTGTCAATTTTGCTAAAATACTATATTTACAACTTTACTTCAAACATGGTCTCACTTTTGGTTTATTATCGAGCCCGTTGACGTAAGAAAATAACGCTTTACAGAGAGTTATGAAAGATTAAATAGGAAGAAAAAACTTATTCAAGGAATAAAATAATTTACCTTCAAGGAGTTTTTTTATGAACAAAAAACCAAATTTTCTAAAATCCATAGGACACCTATGACTTAGGAAGGGACATTAGAGAAACGAAAAAACGGAATTGGTTCCTATGGTACAATTGAGTTAAAACCCTTCGTTAGAGCTCTAAGTCTTAAGTGTTTACTTGTGTGTGAAATTTTTAATGGTAATATTAAGTTCGTATAATACCAAATAATCATCAAATAAAATGCCTAATCGAGTACTCTAAGAGTCTTTGATTGACATTAATGGAGGTGAATGTGTTTGGTACAACAGCAAGGATTTCTAGTTTTTGAAATAGAAATAGCTACTTGTGAATAATATAATATCATATATAATAGTCAACAGCTAGGCTGCTCTCTTTCCAAACATTCATCACCATCATATCATATCCATTGTTACTTTCTTCTTCTTTTATCTACATGCAGGGAGCGCATTGTTCTTTTTATAGCTCTACCCTTTGCTGACATCAGCTGTCTCCTGTATGATCTTGTAAGGAGAATAGTATTAATCCAGTAAAAATATTACTATTTATAAATGTAATAATTTTATCATGCATTTTTAACAGGATCTATCAAAAAGACAAGCAAGAAGTTAACAATTCTTCTTTAAGAGGAAGATGCTTTCACTCCAAAGAGTCTAATAAATAAACAACATCAATTTAAAAAAAAAACAATGGTACCAACTCATTTCCTTTTTTCACATCATAAAAATGTAATTTATACGCATCCCTATCTATGCGTTTCTTGTACTTATCATTCAAATATGTATAGATGTAGCCTGTTAAAGATTATGGAATTTAAAATTGATAAAAAGAAAATAACGTTATTTTTTCTTATATAGCTATATTTACTTATCAAAATTTTTTTATCCTGGTGATATTCTCTATGTAAAAAGTATAAAATTTTTTGATGTTCTTTCTTTTTAATTAATTTTATTCATACAAAGCTGCTCAATTTGATATTTAAATCATCATCAAACTAAATACTTTATAAAAAATTGATGTCAGTCACTCAATTAAAACAAATAAATCTGCAGTAAATCATTCTTTATTTTACAGTACGTCACTGTTTATCATTGTCGGAGCTATTGTGTAAGTCAAAGGGATGTCTGAAGGAAAATAACTGAATAATTTATTGTTAGTTGTTCAAATGCAGCACTAAGTAGCGGGGCTCCCAATTAACTATTCGAAAAATATTACTCATATAATTTAAAGAAAAGTATCTTACGAAAAAAGTCAATTTTATAGAAAAGTTAAATGCAAAAAGTATTCACAGGATCTTTTTATGCATATGTGTTATAAAAATTGTTTACCATCACATCCAAATAATTACAATAAAAACATAATATTGTGATGATTCATAACAAAATAAATTTAATATAGATCTATTTAGTAAGAAATGAGTTATATAGGCATAAGATAAGAGATAAACACATTAAAGAAGTAGAAGAAGAGCAATTTGATATGGAATTTATTATTCAGTATTAATCAAATGTTAGTAAATATATATTTTTTATACACTCATAGACAAATCGTTGATAGTAGAGCATCTGTCTATTTATTTATCTATTACGTATAAATGATGATTTATTTAGTAAGAAATACGAATAGTTTTTTGTTTTTTTTTGTAAAATAGATTTATCAATTTGTATTCATATAAAAACAAAAAGATTGAAAAAGTCTTATTGCCTAACGCACCCTTAAAAAGTGATATATAATATAAAAAACATTTAATAATAATACAACTTACATAAGATTAACGAATATTACATTCGTTCAGTTTAATGCACTGCTGTCCGATTTTTATATATTTTGTTTAAATAATAAATGTTAGTATATATATATATTTTCTTGTTAAATAATCAATATAAAAAAATGTATTATATTGAGCAAATTACTATTTGAAAAAGATTGTTCATTTATTAGCTAAGAGATTGCATCTTCACGTGCATTTTGTAATTCAGTGACGTAATTTTAAAGGAATATTCATTTACAGTAAAAATACGTGTTTTTGTGCCTATAAATTTTACTTGTTTATAAGAGAAAATTTTACATGACATTATCTCTGAAGGAAGGTTTCGAGGAACTCACAATCTTTCCTCAGAAAAAGATGGTGAAATAAAACAAGACTCAAAATCACTATTTTGTTAGTCAAAACTTCACAGCTGTTGAACTATTTTTCAAGTAATATTAAAGAATTATTCATTACTTAACAATAGCTAGTTGGAGTTAAATGAATCAACAGTCATAGCACGTTTATGAAGCAAGATAACTAGGAATTTTATTAGTTACTTTCCAAAACTAGGAACGTTATATGCTTTTTAATCTTCCGCATATAGAACATTCCTATTTTATAATATGGAAAGAGGTTTTGTAACTAAAAAGAAGGAAAAGTATCAAAAAATAGAAATATAATAAACAATATATAAAATATCCTCTTCGTGACAATTAAAAGAAACAAATAACTTTTATTATCGCACAAGTTTCTTTCTTCATAGTGGAAAAAATGTTTATTTTAATTTCATGAATATCGAGGTAGAAATACACCTTTAGTCCAGTAGTTAGCATTTAATTAAGTACCGTAGCATCCATGATTGAGTGAATTTCACTACAAAATTATTTTCCTATTAATATTTCTTTATTTTACTATTCATGATAATTTAAGACCTGTAGTCTCTATATTTTGAAAATACAAAATTATTGTGTTTTTAAAATAAAAAAGCACATTTCTAGTTAATTCTACATTGAACAAAAACATGAATTTAGATCAATATATTTAATGTATCCTTTTCAAAAATATACAAAATATACTGAAGAGTTATTCAAAGAAAATAAACTCAAAATAACAATTAAAAAAATCAATCCTAGATATCAAATAAAAATCTATATAAAGTAGGTATTACAAAAATATTTGATAACAAACGGATTTATATTTAGCAAATTCATTTATTTTTTTATCAATTAGTAAACATTTATAGGAGAACAACTAGACCTTTTTCTTAGGTAAAAAAAAGATATGGTCATGAAATTCACACCACAACCGTAGAATATAATATTTTTGAGTTAATGGAATCCATTTTTCACCTTTTTGATATAATTTATAAAATTTAAATTATTTATTCTTTGATGTAATTAGTTTATTAAACTTTAATACTCACTCATTGAGAATATATTTAAGAAAATATAACATTCGTGCGTGAACTCACTGAAAGAGAGAGAACTTCTTTGATCTATTACATATACTGATCAGTGATTTATGATGACCCCTTCGTGCTCAATAACAAATTGATTACTAACACAATAACACCTAGATTAGTTTATTTATTCAATACTCAAAAAATATAACTTTGTCTGAATTTTCTTTCTTATTTCTAACTAATAGCTATTTTAGAGTCAAATGTGTAAAAGCCTCAGAATAAAATCCTTTTGAATTGAATTTATGAACAAAATTATTTATATATTGTTTTAATACATTTATATTTTGAAAAGAATGGGAATGAAAAAAAAAAAAAGAATCATGTGACTAAAAAGTGAATTTGAACAGGATTACAATTCACAGAGAGAGATAAAAAGTTAAAATATTATTAAAAATGGACATACAAAAAAAATAATTTATTATTTTTTGTTAAAAAGAACATGTTCAAGGAGAAAAGAGGAAGAAGAAAAAATACACGTACTTTTAGATATGTATGTATGTAGAATGGTGTACTAAGGATTGTATGTGAATACCAATTGGATTTATATTTTCATTCAGTAGCACTTCTGCAATAGAGTTAACACAGACATTAATCATTTGTAGTTTTCTATATTTTTATATATGGATATTTTACATTTGGTATAAAATGAAATTTTTATAAATGTATAATATTATATATATCTTATATAAAAAAAGAAAAGAGTTCTCATGGGAGAAGAAAAAAGAAAAGGAATGGAAAAAGACAATATGTTTCCGTGTTTCATTTCAAAAATGTATTACTTCTCATTCTAAATAATAATATATAAAGAAAATAGATCTCCTCAAAATTGAGTAGCACATGATAGATCCTTGCTCTTCAACTCAAGTTTTTAAATATTTATTATAGATATTTTTCGATTAGCCTAATCTAAGCTTCCAGAACTTGAGAGTATGTTTCAAAAAAATATCCATATAAATAGTTGTTAATGTAATTTATTATTTATCGTCATATTTATAGGCAAATTGCAGACTGAGCAGTGCATTCAATTAATAAGTAAGATATTCAATATAAACTATGAATTTTTATTTATTAATTGCTGTATAATTTTTAAAAAAATCAGAGTATAAACTGAATGTGTTTGAAGTAAAAAAAAAAAAAAAAAGACTGAAGAATTTAATTACATTTTTCTTCTTTTCTTTGTTCCCCTCCTTTCTTCCTGTTATAATAAGAGACAAAGTTTAGAGGTTGCGCTATTATTGTTAATATAAATGTTCCGAGATTTTAAGAATGTATATCAATTTTTTTATTTTTATAGGGAAGAATGCAGCCTGTACACGTAATTTCAAATCCAGTAGCTCCATCTGTTGTTGAGCCAGTTTACAATACCGGATCTGGGGGCGGTGGAGGAGGAGGTGGAGGCTCCGGATACTCTACTCCAGTTGTTGTACCAACTCATGATCCTCTTCAAATAACTCAACAACAGCAACAACAAGCAGTCGCTCAACAACAGCAACAAATCCATCTTGGGCAGCAACAGGTTCAGCCCATATCACTACAACAGCAGCAACAAGCAACTCAGCAGCAGCAACAACCCCCACCTCCACCACAGCAACTATCAAGACAACCTCAGGTGCCATCTCGACCCCAGCATTTACATTCACAAAGTATGAATATACATCTAGGAAATACTAATACAGTTACATCTACTAATCCTATTATCACAGAAACATCAGTCAATGGGAACCATAATCAGCACAATGGGAATGGAGTCGCCTCTCAACAAGTCGGAGTCATTGGAGGTAAGTCTTTGCCGTTTTATATGAAGAAAGGTTGAGTGAATATTTAAAACTAATAATATATTCCGTCACTTTATTAAATATTTAGACTCGCATGTTGACAAGTTAAAATCATAGAAAACATTCATTTCGAGCAATATGGATATCAGTATTATAACAGCATATATGATTAAACTAGTCCAGGCAACCATCTTTGTTACGTAAAATCCACTTCTATATAACATGACATAGAGTAACAGTAGACTTACTATGAGAGTAGTAATACTGTATTCAAGGCCCTCAGACATCATTTCAATACCACTTCCACCTTTTACCAAACATGATAACAGCCATGGTACACCTAAACATATTAGAATATCAAATGTATTTGACCCTATAAGATTTGAAACGGCCATAGTTCCTCCTCCATCTGTTGTCGAGTCTCTTATAACTAAGACAGAGGCTACTAATTCCGGGATGGAAGTACCAGCTGCTATAAATGTAAGTCCGGCTACAGAATCTGGGATACCTGATATGTATGTAAGTGTCGTGGTCATCCATGTAAGAAGATATGTGAGAATAGACATATAGAGCAATGACATAATAAACGTAAATGGGTAAATTATTTTTTTCCATCGAGTAGGCACTCTATTCATATCCGGAATGGTTAAGAAAAAAAGTATTCGTAGAGGTAGGAATTTTATTCTTTGAAGGGTAGAAAAAAATCCTCTTCGATTGGAGCATATGCCACTCCATGGATATATGTATCTTTCCATTTCTTCCTCGTCCTCCGAGTCCCATTTATCGTCGATAGATCTTTCTAAAAGTTTTTCTTCTTCAAATGACAAATCACGCTCCAAATACACTGAAAAGTACTGAGCAATCTTGACGTCACAAATCAAACTGATCATATACAGCCCAT
Organism: Lepeophtheirus nordmannii; assembly: GCA_963680855.1. Lineage (NCBI taxonomy): Eukaryota > Metazoa > Arthropoda > Copepoda > Siphonostomatoida > Caligidae > Lepeophtheirus > Lepeophtheirus nordmannii. The sequence goes on along the minus strand of OY804524.1, from coordinate 24,201,667 downwards.
ACAGAGCAATTAGTAGAAGACACTCAATCCAACTAATGAATCCATCCCTCAGTATCAGAACCAAAGTAAGAATTGATAAGCCATAAAAAAATATGTCTCTTGTGATGGGATAAAATTGGAGCTGAATAACACGTTTACTTTGGTAACAGACAAGACCAATGGTTGCTAATATGACAAATATGTTGAACAAAGCGGATCCCAGAATGGTTCCAATCCCAATTTTATCACGTGCAACAAAAGTTCCCATAACATTCGTAAAGAACTCAGGAGAGCTACTGCCTAATTAAATACATAAAGCATGAGTATTTATAAAACACCATCAATGCATTGATTTTAACTTACCAATGGCCATTATGGTTGCTCCGGCAATATGTGCTCGTATTTTATATTCTGTTCGAACATACTCCAAGCAAGGAACAAAGTACTCGTCACAAAGTATAGTTATTCCGGATATGCAGAAAATTGCTAAGGTGAATGGGCCAAGGAAGCCACCCTCAAGTAGTTGTTGTGATGAAAGCAGCCCATTGGGATAATTATCAATGGCTGGAGGAGTGCAGTTTACTTCATTTGTGAACATTATACATGAAACTCTGTTTAGAGACTCTATATAAATTTTTGTTTTTTGGTTATTATCTAAGTATATAACTTGTGGGATATAAATAAATAATCTCTTATTTATTCTTTTTTTAAAAACAAAACAAAAAAGCTCAGGCTTTAAATGTAGTTTAAAGCATATTACAAACCACAAAATACCTGATAAGGGAATTACTCTTTCATCAAACATGTTATTATATACATAGCTTCTATTATTTGCATTAAATTCATTAAATTCATAATTCATGATTAAACAAAATTAAAGTCTATTTTTATATTACTTTAACATATAATAATTTAAAAATCAAACAGCTTTTGATTAATACAAATATTAAAAGACATTTAAAATAAATTAGATGTTTGCTTTTAGGGAGAAGATTATATCTATCTAATGAGTAACATTATTGCTCCTTTTTTTGCAAATACATTTATGTTTGAATGTATACAAAGACATTACTTCAAATATAACTAAGTATGCTTATATCAACATACTTGTTTACTCAGGAAAATAAAATAATAATAAAGCTTGAAAAATGAAGAGGAATTCCTTTGGGAAATATAAAACATTAATCAAGGGGGGGGGGGGGGGTAAATGCTCTCAAGATATGTATAACAATCCATTTTTTTTCTTAAGTAGGTTGATGTCGTTAGCCATTCAGGTAGCAAGTATCTACACTTTTAAAAAATATTGCAATATTTATACATTCATGCATATAAATGGGTCATGCCGTCCTAGTAATTTGAAAATAAAACCATGAGTGTATATTGCATGTAAAGTACGTTCGAGCAAATTGAAGACAATTTGAACAGAAACAAACAGTAATTTAAGTTAGAATTAATGAATTTGTTAATCATTGAGTTTTGTATCATTATATTATTGATGCTTGGTAAAATTCAATGTTTCATAATTATAACTTGTGTTGCATATATCATGGCTCCAATACGTTGGCAAAACATTGAATAAAGTCTTAGCTGCTCCCTTCAGACCCTCATTCAAACTAAAGGAATTTTCATTTTTTTTTCAGAGTCCTACTGTTTGAAAGCATTTTTACTCTTCACTTTAAGATTTGCTACAACCTATGAGATCTGTTTTACAGTTAGAGAGGCCTTGCTCTAGTAAATGTTATTTTTAGAGATTTAATAGGGTCTCCTTTTCCATTTTGTCAATGCTCTTCAAGTTTTCATATATAGTAATTTAGATCAAACATCTACTTGTACCATTTTTTGAGATGAATTCCTGTAGTTAATTATGAAACAGTTAGAACAAACCAAGAGCAATTATTCCCTTGCTCTAACTTAGTTGTAAATAAATACCGAATTAATAGTTAATTATACATTGCCATATATTATTATTTTTCTAATCTTTTATTTGCATATGTTTGTTTGAAAAACACTGTAATAAGAATTTATAATAGAAAAAACAGTCATATTCTTCTTAGTTAAGGAACTGAACGAATAACTTACAAATAATGTTCGTGGAGTTATGTTAAGAGTGATAAACAAAAACTAAAAATTTCTTAATTACCGTAAAAGCTAAACGTTAATTTCATTTATGGGTTTTTGTTAAAAGCCTTCCCAACCTTTGAAAAAAGAAAGTTGTATTAAAAAAATCTTTTTTTTTTTGTTAATTTATTTCTTTTAGGAATCAAGAATGTTTTTTGTTCATGTCTGTCCTAATATGACACAAAAAAGTACAATTATTTTGTAAAAATAACATCATGAAGATACCTGTTTTTAAATCAAGTACTCATATCATATGCAATTACTCTTTAATAACATGTTAAAGACAATATTATTTGCTTTTCTTCTCTTTAATTTCTGAAAAATTAATTACTTGGAATGTAAGGAATTTTTTTTATATTGATACTTAATACCATATCATTTCTGCCTCCATGATTTTTTCAATCAAATCAATATTTTCCTGAGAATAGGATCTCAAATATAGTTTTCAACCGTTTCAATTATTTAAAATTGAGTTTAACATGTGTGAATCACTTCTAGTTACTTTCCTGATTCTTGTTCTATATTCAGTTTTTATAGATTTTTCTTCAAAGAATTAGTCTCAATAATTAAATTCGTTTGGTACTTTCTGATCAAGTTTTGTAAAAAAAAAAAAAAAAAGAGACAATGAGTATTGCAATTTCATTGTACTTAGATATTGAAATTAAAAAGAAGTAAAATAGGAAAAAAGAAGAATAAATATCTAAGAGAAAACGACCACAAAACCTCATCATAAATTAAGAACTTATTTTGTTACTCACAAATTTTTCATATATTCATCAAATTTTTCTTGCTTCTTTTATTAAAAATAAGCAAAAAAAGAGAAGTCATTTAGACTTCTTCACTGCTTCTAGACTTCTTTTTTTATGAATGTTGCAAAAGTATATAATTTTGACTAATTACAGATAAGAATAACATAATTTTTAATGAATATTTAATACGAATTGTATAAAATTCAACAGATATATTCATATCCTATTACACTAACTTTTCGTACTTAATTTCATGATTTCATAGCAATGTTCATAGTGTATCAATGGTTTCATTATACAATGTCTTTATTTATTGCTTTGGTACTTTCTGATCAAGTTTTGTAAAAAAAATATACCCTATAATATGTTATAGGGTATTAAAAAGTTAGTCAAATGGCTTTCTCTTTAGAGAATTCCACTGAGTTTTTCTACTGTCCATAAATATAATTGATAGGTAGTGGCTAATAAAAAAAAATAATATCATTAAGTCTCTGATAAAAATAGATCTAGGAGAACAAAGTGTGTTATCTCACGGGTTGATTATTACAAACACTATAATATTGGGAAAATATTCCTTAAAATAGATTCTAAATATCTCGAATATTCAAATATAATTTCCTACTCCTACAATAAAGGAAAAATAATATTCTTGACACTTTTCGTATATTCTGTCGTGTTGTTATTTATTGGCATGGAGAAAACCCAATCCAAGTTTTTTTACAAATCCAGATGAGAATAGCTGAAATGGGGTAGATTGTAACATATTTTATTCTTCTTGACAGATTAGATATATAGATGAAATTAACCCTAGAAAGACATTTGAGTATATGTACCTTGAATGACTGGGGTGTCATTTATGATATCTTTGGCTTAATATCTTGTTATATGTGTATTAATATATTGAAAAAAATCATCATCATTTAATGAAAATCGATTAATCAGAAGTACTTATCGCCGAATAATACATTTACTTACAATGATAGAAAAGCCCAAACAAATTCATGAATTTCTTAAAGATTTTTAAACTGTTCAGGAAAAAGTAAAATGTAGTGATTTACCATGCTTTAATTTCTGTTTTAGAAACTTAGTTTGATAAATTTTATAAAAAAATACATATTTTCAGATATTTAGGCACTCTATTCAAAAATGAATATTGAAATTTTGGCATCAGTTATAATGGAAAATCCATTTAAAATGATTATACAACACAATACCTTTAACAAAAATATGAGACTCAGTAAAATACAGAATGTTGGGTTTCCACACACTTTGTAATTTTGTATTTCGACATTTCTTAGGTTCACGTATTAAAATTTTCTTAGAAGTAAAAGGAAGATAAATTTAGTTGCATGACGGTAAACGGGTGAATTTAAGACATTTATTACATAAACATTGAATTATCAGAAGATGTGTTTGTATACTATTTAAGTGTTCTTAGTATCGAAATATTTATTTTTAAATGAGCATTGTTAATTGAAATAATTTTATCAGATCTTTTATAAAAATCGTAATTGATAATTACATTCTTATTAATTAGCTATATAATCAGAAATTATTTACATGATTAAGGAAATCATAATCTAAAGACAAAAAAATAATAGAATGAACAAAGCTTGCTCCAATGTCATTTAAAACCAACCCCACGAAATCGAATTTGAACCCTTTATAATCAAGATGTAGAATTGTAAATAAATTATCTATAAATAATTTAAATTTGCAAATACGAAATTGAGAATGTATGATCAAATTTCAGGTCAAATCAAGGACATACATGGTCATAGTTGTTAAAAAATTATAGAAAAAGAAACGATTTGTCAGAGTCTTCCCTAATAATTAGTCATAATCTACTATAAACAAATATTCATGTACCTACATATTTTAATTATTTCCAAGACATGCCAGATCACTAGACTTTTTTACTTTTTTTAATTGCCTATTTTGTCGAAATAATTTGACGAACAAAAACTATGCCTTCAAGAATCACTTTCAATCTATTATACAATAAATGGTGACGTGAAACACCTCTTATAGAATATTTAAATTTTAATTTAAAATTTGTTAAAATCTAAGTGAATGAATTTGTGAAACACAACTTCTAATCTCAAAATATGTGTATAAAGCTAATAGTTTTTTCGGCCAATGAATTGAAATTATCAGACTAATAAAGGATGATGACGTACAATATGTATAATTTAGGAACGTGAGAATTTAGAAACGTATGTCTTAAGTCTTATTAACGATAACTTTGAGCATGATTTGAGAGAGAGAGAGACAGGGTTATGTAAGACAATTTAACTATACCTCAGTTATTTATTTTTTGACATGAGTGTTTCTCAAAAAGCACTCATTTATTGCACTATCACATTAATAATCTCATAACTACGTTTATCTTCTTCGTATTTTACTTTAATAAGAGTCAAATAAAATAATTAACTCATTTCAAAAATTAAGAGAGTAAATTTATTAAGGGTCATAAATAATAAGTTAGATATTTATTACAGGAGTTAAAGTTTATTTTTTTGTTTTTCTGTTTTTTTATTAATACTCAGAAATTGTACAGCTATATAGTAATAATAAAATATATATATATATATAGAGAGAGAGAGAGACAAACAAATAAAGAAACAGATGAGCCCAAATGTGTTTTTACAAAATAAATTTATTTCTCTTTCTTTTAAGACTCTTCCCTTTATTCCTTTTCTGTACGATATAATCATAAATATCTGTATAAAATATTATACAGAGAGACTTGTATATTGTATATATGTATATTATACAAATTTTGCTTCATTAGAGGAATCTACGCATAAAAGATAGAAAAATCAAGATTACATAATCATATAGACGATAGGTTTGTATTTTCTATAGCCAAAAGTTTTATTGTTGATATAGGCTTATAAAAAGATCTAACTACAAATGTATATACAGTGAGACAATTTCAATAATTAAAAACGAAAATATGAATATAGGGTGTTAATTTTTAAAATACTATTATGAGTAAAGAATATTGAGAATCAAAAAATCTTTATTTAATCATTTAAAATTCATGTTATTCCCCTTAAAAGTGGTTTCAAAAGAAATAAATCACAAATTCTCAAAATTTCAAAAAAAACCCAACTAAAAACTAATACTGTTTCAAATACTCAATTAAACTTTTTTTGGTTTGTACAACATTTCTACAAATTGCATTTTAATGATAAATTGTCAAACATAAAAAAAAACCGGAAAAAAATGAATTTTAGCTGTTGATAAAAGGATGACGCATATCTCAAATATTTTGAAGTGTAATATAGTACAGATATCAATGCGACAGTATTGTCAACTCAAAAACAAAAACATTTATCCCTATTGGGATCCCAATAAAATCAAATTCAAATATCTTGGTATTTTTTTATTTATCGTAGTATATCAAGATTACAGAAACATATAGGTAGTAAGTTTATTTCTACTGTAACCAAAAATTTTATTAACAAACTTACAATATAAGTATGTTAAGTGAGACAATTTAGGCTATTAAAAACGAAAATACGAATAGAGGGTCTTCTAAATCCATGTAGATTAGGGTTTATGAAGTATAAGTAAAGGAGAAAAAATAGTTGTAGATAAAAGTTTTCAATCATTAAAATGCTCACTAACCCATAATTGTTTAAATAAAAAAAAATACTTTTTTTTTCTATACACATAGCTAAAAATACAGCTAAAAATGATTTAGTTAAGAACTATACATATATTAAATATAACAAAGCATGAAGGCAACAACGATTTATTAGTAGTTAAACACTTCCAAAAAATTCAAATAATCTAGTAACCTTAACATTAAAAATGTTAAATTTCATAATTGTTTTTACTAAAAGCTATAAAAAAATCCTTCATGACAGCTAGCATAGGATAAAACCATCAGATGTATAAATATATAATACTCAATAAGGAACATATCATGTAATAAGTTAAAATTAAAGGGGAATTTTTTATTACAAAGTAACTAAACAGAACTAATCCTAAATTTGTAATATTAAATAAAAGAATACGCGTTATACGTGGAACATATAATTTTTCTCTTTTATTTCTCCTTCCTTTTAAAACATTTTAGAGGTACTTTGTGAAATACATTTTAAAAGATTGTTTATTTTACTAGAAAAAAAATAAAAATTACCATTATAACTCATTTATCTATATTTATTTGAATGATAATGAAAGAAGAGAATAAAACTTTTTCTAAATAATAAAATTTTTCAACTTTCATTTGGTTCATTAATTTAAGAAGTAAAATGAAAACAATTAGGAGTTAAGATCCTCACAAAATTTAATGTTAACCATAAATGGATTGGAACCCTAATATACATCTCCTAAATTATATAATTGGAAATTGCTCTAAAATTAAATAATAAATATGAATAAACTGAAGGAATATTGTTTCAAAATTTGACATATATTTACATATCTGAATTTTATCCATTAAATACGATGTGTGTAATAGCGGTTGTATAAAATACTACTCGTAAAGTTCTGTATTTATATATTAAAACTGATGTGGAGAAAGGTTTTTGTATAAAAATCCAATGAGTACAAGTCAGTTTCCCTAAAGCTTTCAGGTCGAACCATTTCCCTTGCTGAAGCAACTAGCCCTGAAAATGGATAGTGCTAAGACCACTAAGATCTATCCGTTAAAACCCTAATTATTTGGAGTATGTTTCAACAAGTAGGAAGGTCACAGAGGTGTTAGGGAAGATTTCGAGTGTCAACTTGACAGGAACAACTTCTGGTGCAGATCTTAATGGTAGTAGCAAATACTTCAGAGAGGTCATAGAGGACTGATGTAGATAAAGATTTCGTGTAAATGGCCGTTGATCACGAGTCAGTGTGTACCCTTTAAGTCAGTGCTATTGCTAAGAAAGTGTATTGATTGACTGTATATGATTATTTACAATCGTGCTTATAAAGTATGCGATTGAATAACTTTAAATTAAAAAAAAATATTCGTATAAATTAAGCCATAAGAGTTAGTTAGTTACAGTATATTTAAATTAAATGTTGTTTGAGGCCATTTCAAAAAAAAAGAAGGATATAAAGAGAAAATGAGAATCATTTACTACTTCAAATGAAGGTATTGATATAATGAGTCTCTCATAGGTTATATGGCAAACTTCCAAGAACCATTACAAGATTAATCAAATGAAAAAAAAAAAAGCAGAAAAAAAAGGATGAAAAAAGAACGTAAAAATGCGTCGCCCATCAATCAATAAGATGCTTTTAAAAGCTTAAATATATATCCATGTAAGAATAAGAAAAATGGTCTATATTTTATCTATTTAGTATCTAGGTTGGTTAGTTTTTGTTTTTATTATTATATTTACTATCCAAAAATACTTTTAAATATTTTTATGAATTGCTATAAATTCATCTATGGTACTTTACCATAGATTCTTTAGAATCTACAAATTCATGAATGTATCTCTTAAACTTTTCTCCAAAAAGAAGGGGGGGGGGGAAGCCAGAAATATGTTGGTAGTATGTAGATAGCCAATTCTTCTCAACTCTGGGACAATTTTTCATTCTATAACTTTAAGTGCTTGTTCACAGCCTAGCAAAAGTTACTTCTAGATCAACCTATCTAAGCTCAAAAATCCAATAAGGGACTGTAAAAACTTTAAAGCCAAAAATAATTACAAATAAATATAAAGTTGAAATTTTCATGCTAAATAACATTGTGAACAGTATAAATAGTGAGTTTTCATGTACTGTCATCACTCAGCAGATCAGCCATCATACAGAAACTTCTAAATTTAATTCAAATGAAAACCCTTGTTCCTATGGCAAAACAGATTCTTTTGCTCATTTTTAAATCTTTTAGATTAAGGATACTTTAGGCCTAGAGTAGATATACCAACAAGGGTAAATTCTGTTATTTTAAGATTATACTTTCTACTAACGAAATTGTTAATTTCTCATTTGCTTTCCATATCCGTGCTAACTATAAATTTCATGTTTGAGAAAAAGTAAATGAACAAAAATGATAAATGCCTCGAAAGAAGTTAAAAATCACTGCTGTAGGTCTAATTTCATAAGATTTTTTCAGGTGTTTAAATTAATAAATAACTATATCAATTACATGAAATTGCTTTCAATGGTATATTAGGCAATCTGTGACGTCAGTGAAAGCCGTATCCTTTATTTATAAAAACATAGTCAATTACTTTGACAATTTTTTTCCCATTTCATTGAGCTATTTAACTTAAATTTTTTTATTTATACTTACGATCTGATGTATTTATGTAGATAAGAGTTAAATGGTCCGTAAAAAGACAAAAACATATTTATTAGGAAAATACATATGAATTAAATGATGCCCCTTAGCCTTTCTTGCTCTCTTCTCTGTATGTAATATGTACATACATTTCTAGAAATTACTATCTAAATTAACATACATTTTATGGGTAAAAATATCCAATTTGTGGACAAAATTCATTTGATCATATGAAAATATTAAAAAAACAAAAAAAAAAAAAAACACACACACACATGCTCACATAAATTTCAATAAAATGTATTTTAATAAATAATCCCGATTGGTTTTTTTTACAGCACAAATACCTTTATGGAATCAGATAATCAATAATAACTAAGTTGTTATACTTGTTAGAAAATTATTTGCTTATATATAAGCATTTTGAGGTGAGAAGAGGTGTCATTTTTGTGTTAGAATTGATCTTTTTTTAGACAGCTTTCAAATTTGAAAGAAAAAACTTAATATTGTACCTAGATAATGAGTAACAAATTGGGCTACATTTATTTTATTTGAAATTTCTGATGTTTGAGATGGTCTCTCTTTAAAAGAACAAAACAAAATATGTACCATATTTTTTTATTAAAAACCAGAGTTTATTGAATATTATCTTAATCTTCAATAATATTTCATGTTTTTATGTTCTCTAAAATTTCTAAAATATGCTCCTAAAATATCACATTTTATCTTTTAAATAGTACATAACATATTGTGTTCAAATATGGTCTGAAAAGCTTAAAAATTTACAAATATGTTTTTCACTCGTAGTTTGATAATTCAAAATAAGTGTGTGCAGTCACATAAAACAACAACTCCAAAAACAAATAGTATAATTCAAAGTTAAACTTGAGACACGTTTACACTGTAAAATTAGTTAAATATAGTATACAATTTGTATGTTAAGCCTGATGTCCCAACTTTCCCAAATTAAGAGGAATTGAAGACTGTATTTAAAAATTAGAATGGTTTATACAAAGAATGAATATATTTAATTCTTATTTTAGAATAAAAAGTATTTACAAAGTTAGTATCAAGAAACTTGGGGTAAATATTCTCATTTCTTGAAACAAGTGATCTTTTTTTTAAATCATATGTATATGTTTCTGAGCATTATATTAAATCTAAAAAATGTATTTAACAAAAAAAAATATTTTTTTGTGAAAAATGTAATATTATTTGTTTTTTTGTAACTTTTTTCAAAAATGTCATTGGCTTTCTGCTCAGGGTAAATATCAATGCAATTTTACAGATAGGTTCATAAGGTCTAAACACACTAAACTAAACAAAAAATAAAAACAATAGGTGAACTGTTATCATCTATTATGTGTACAACTGTGTCAAAGTATAAGTCTAAGCCTCTTGCTCTATACATTTTTTTTATTCATTTTATGAGAATGGTACAAGAAGTTTTTGATTCTATATCATTAATTATATTCATCGTGATATTTTGCATAGTATGTTGATGACAGTTTCAAAAAACAATTGTTTTTTTAATGACTATGTCTCTTGTCTATTATTAAACTCTATTATTTTAATACATATGAATAAAACTTCCTTCCTCTGTCAAATCCCAACATTGCAAAGCTCAATTATCTCTCAGTTCATCTCTATATTATTATATACATATCTACCCAAGGTAAGACATTGATAAATGACTCTAATATTTTTTTTTCTCTTCCTATGTAGTATTACTACATAAATGTAAGTTAGATAAAATATCTGTCTTATAAATCACTAAACTACACCCCAAAAAATGTACTGCAATATATGTGTGTAGACGACCACTAAAGGAAGATGTAAAAAAAAAACCGAAAAAAAAAACGAAATGGGACAAATTATATTATATTCGCTGATTCTTTCTTTGAAAGCCTTTTTTCTCTCTCTTTTTCCTTACTAGAGAAGTAGAAAAAAAAGGAAAAAGAGATGACTATCAAAGGATTAAAAACTCTTTGAGTTTTCTGTCTCTCTATAATATATGTATACTTTTACTTCCAAGCCATTGCCTAATATATATATATATATTTATATAGGTAGGTATAGTATATCTACTTACCTATGCTTTAAATGCATAGAAATGAACAAACAGACTAAGAGTAGAGAGTAAAAAGGATGACAACGTGTCGTCCATCCTATAATTATATATATAAATTTTGATAACTTTTAATAATCCTTAAAACTTGCAAAACTACTTTATGAACGTCTTAAAATTGTTCATTCGTAAAAAAGAAGAAAAATTGTCTTTTAAAATATTAATTTTTAAAAGTTATAGAATTACCCCTTTTTCTATCATTTTTTTTACCTATCTTTCTCTCTATACAAAATATATGATTGAATCCATTTTTTTGTTGTACTGTACAAAAATTTTGTTCATAAGATATGATTTTTTCTTCTCCATATCTTTTAGTATAGGAATTTACAGAAAAGTTTTGTAATAAAAGTAAGGCAATTCTTCTTCTTTTGAAGGTTTTTTGTATTTCAAATTATTTAGTTGTTGTTCCATTGTTCCATTTATTCAAACATTTGCCCTCTTTTAAAAGAATAAAAGTAGAGCCCAGGACATTAATGTTAATTCTTTAAAAATTGATTTTCTTATTACAGTGAAACTTAATTTAATATCAATAAAAATAAATGATTAAAAATAAATAAAGTGAAAAATCAAGAATGAAAGTTTTTTGTGCAAATATTTGCACACTTTATTATTATTATTATTATTTTGTTCTTATCTATATCCGTATAAAAATAATTTGCAATAATTTTATTATAGTTGCTGTATGATTATAATCTTTATTTGACAGTTCTTTTGATAAAAAAATTTCATAATATACATATATATAATTATATTCTTCAATATCTTGTTTAGTATGTACAGATTCAATCTGTCCTGTTTTTTTTGAAATTCCAAGACCCTTTAAAAATAAAATCAATTACTTTAATGTAAAAATAATTTTTTTAAATTAATTTGCATAACTGATAGTCTCGAATAGTTTGGTTTCAATTTATTTATAATGTCATTTGTTCCAGAAGGAACTAATTTGATTTGTGTCTTATTTTTTAACTATTAATAATGCCGAAACGTGATATATATATATATATATATATATTCTAAATTACTCTTTACTAGATTATAGATCAACACAAAAGATTCACAAACTCTTTACTTCTGTGCATTTCATTTTGAGATATTTGCTTGCGATTGAAACACCTAAGAAATGTAATGAAAAAAGATAGTTGAAAGGAAAACAATCATTACCAAATACATACATGATTATATTTACATATAATTGCATGTATTTGTGTAAATTTAATATGACTCTATGCATGAATATCTTGGTAAAATTAAACTAATTTGTCCTTTTTTTTTAAGCTCATCTTGTAGTAATTTTTGAATAGAATATGAAACTCTGTACATATACCTCGTTATGTAAATATATGTACATATAAAAAGTTTATAATATAAAAGTTGGTGTTTAAATATATGCAAAAAAAAAAAAATTGTAAAAGTGAAGTATCTCTTGGGAATCCCTACCTTACTTTTTAAGAAAGCGTCTTGTACATACTTACATACATACCTAAAAAAAATAAGAAAAAAAAATTTCTCTTCCTCTCTCTTCCTCTACTTACAACCAATCTTTACATATACATATATATATATATGGCTTATAAACATGGTTGTACTTAATGTATGAAAGTGATAACATTCCACAAATGCACTTACTCTCGTATTTTTGTAGGTTATGACTTAAAAATATATTAAAATATATATATATATATACATATATATCTTATGTTATATGTAAGGATGTTTGTATTACGTAGGTAAATTTATATAAAAAGTATATTTTTAATGAAATTTCAAGAGTAAAAATCCACTGAGGAAATTTATATCTTTATACCATTTAGAAGGGTTTTTATCTCATGGAAATATATATATATATATAGGTACTTTTTAAAAGGAATTAAAAAAAAAACTTCTTTATGAAACAAAAAGGAAATAAAAAACTATTATTTCGATTCTTAAACCATTCACTTCAAATCAAATTGAAGAGTGAGCCACATAAAATGTCACTCACATAATAAGAAAGAACCAAGATATAAATATGTTATCTTAAAAAAAGTTGTATCCAACATTGCAATCCTGTAAAACATTTAGCCATTCTAATATATGTATATGGTTGTAGTAATTTTTTGTTTTGTTGTTGATTTGTATACATTTGACCCTTAAATCTTAAGGGGTTCTTAACATCATTGATATGTTGTGAACAAATCTTAGCTATTAATTAAAAATAGGGTTTAATTGGATACTGAAAATGTAATTTAGTGTCTTTTCATTAGGAATAAATATTATGTATTCTTTATTCATAATTCATTTGAATATTGATTTGATGAACCTTCAATGTTCCAAACAATGTGCAACTTTGGTCCTGATGTTCATACTATGTTTAATTTTATTTTAACTGTAGTATCAATTTTAATGCTTACAATTTTTAATTAACTTGTCTTATTGATAGTACATGTTAGTTCGGAGTGACTATAGATAAATAAGAAGAATAGAAAATGAAAGTAATATAATTGAAACAAAGTTTAATTTAACCAAAAATATACATTTCAAATATTAAAAGTACTATAATTATATAAACATTAATTTATTTTTAATTTGTGAACAAAAATAAATATTTCTTTCTTATTACAAATGAACAAAACAGTTAATTGAATATTTAAAAGAAAAATACATATATAAAGAATCAAAAGTTGCATTGAAGAAACTATTGAAATTTCAAGGAATATCAATTTTTGATAGTTCACCTCTCTCACTGCATTCAAAATCAATCACGTCGACAGAGTTTTTTTCATAATTTTTGTAGATATTGCTCCAAATTTATGATTTTTTTATAATTGCAAAACATTTGAGTGTCAGATCCCACTCTTCACTCAATACTCATGTCAACAATAACACTTCAAATAATAAATTAATAATATTATTAATTTAATGATCAATTTTCCCCGTCTAATACTTCTCCCTAAGCAACTCTTTGACTTCAAGCATTAATATCTTACAAAATATATATCTGTATATTAATATTTAACTCGTTGAGTAAAAGATATACCATACTATATGCAAAAAATATAAGGAATCAATTTTTTTTTATTTAATCATCAAAATTCATTTCATCCCTGTCAAAAGTAGTCCTTCTTCCCCCTGATGAAATACACATGTGCCAATATTTTTTTACAATTTTCAAAGCAGCTACCAAATTTTTATTAAGTTAATATTTACAGAGCGATAACGGTTGAGTTTTTAGATATACTATGAAAATTAAAATTCGGATGATCGTTTTCTTGAGTAACAGGTTATGTATCTCGAGAAATAAACCACAAATTCTCACAAATTTAAAAGATTACAGTCTAAAGTATTCATTTAAACTTTTTTGGCTTGAACAACATTTCTTTAAATTAAAGATTTTAAAAAACAGACAAAAATCAATTTTAGCTCTACACAAAAGGATACGTATCTCAAAGACTAATAAATATTTTAACGTGTAATCTGCCACAGATGTAATTGACAGGTGACAACTTAAAAAGTTAAAATATTTTTTCCTATCAGAATCTCCAAAAAAATTAAATTTAAATTTCCCGGTATTTTTTGCTCATGTTTCAATTGCTTCCAATCTCCCCTATAGGATCCCTTCTTTATCATATAGTAGGGGAAATTTATTTTTAGGTTTAAACATAGTATCAAATTTTTGCACAACAAAATATTTTACTTATAAAAATTAAGATACTTAAAAAAAAATTTTTTTGTCGTATGTATCTGAGTGTTTTAACGTGTTTCAACAGTCCTCAATTCACAAAGGCTTAAAATTGTACATTTATTAAATGAGCATAACGAGTGCCAATGAGATTTTTCTCATACAAGTAGTCTAATATACATAAATTATCCATAGAAAGTTTAAATTTTTTTATAAGCAGGACTGGCAATTGTAAGACTCCCTGCACCTGGTCTGATATTTTTCCTGACTTCACATTAAAACTTAAAAACATGTATTTTTCCATTGATAATAAAATGTTTTCAGTAAAATTTTAAATTTAGCAACTTAAAATGTGTCTACATTTAAATTTTCAACTAGATTGGTTTATTATTTCAAAAAACATAGCTAATTATGTTTTTTTTATAAAATCTGTAAGTGGGGCTACACAATAAAAAAAAGTGTAAAGTAGATCAATCTTCAAGTCCTCAGAACTTATAAAGGACTTGAAATTTCATGCTTAAATTTTGTCAATATATATATCTTGTATATGGAAACATTTTATCCAAATTTGGTTTAAATCTGATGTGTTAGGTGTCAAAAGATAATTTTTATTACGTCATTAATTGTCTTACTAATAACAGATTGTGATATTATCAGAGCTAAGTACTCGTACTCAGACATAAGATTAATTAACTTTCAGACTTAACTTGGACTTCAATTCAAAAGATTCAGACTTAAACTAGGTTATAGCCTTGAGGACTATTATCATCCTTTGTTTACGAATGTTATTCTTTTTATTTAAGCGTTAATTATCTCATTTTATATATATAATTGAATTATAATATTGATGAAATTTATTTAATCCAAGCTGAAGACTTGGGCTCGAGTCCCATCTAAACTACGACTTCAGACTCCACTCTAAAAAAATTTTTTTAACATAACTTGGACAAAATGTCTACTGACCCGTTCCGGTTATGAAAAAAAAAAAAAATAATAATTTTTAATCATGTGTTCCATCCTTTCATTTGTAAATCATAATTATATCGTAAGATGGCGCATGAACTTATAAATGCATTATGAAAAGATCCTTACTTATTAACAGCATATATATAAACTATATAATTAGACATTTTTAAGAAGTATATTATATGAAGTCAAACTGACACATCAGTCGGCAGATATTTGGTTTTTACTTTAGAAAAATTTAATGAGAAGAGGGCTATAAAATTATTTTTGAGGAGAATCATTATCTTTTGAATAAAGTTTAACTCTTTTTTTTTTGTGTACATGTACATAATATAACAAAACTCTTTCAAAATATATTTTTCATAGAAAAACCAATATCCACTTTGTAGATAAATATATATAAACTTGTTTCATAAATTCTTCTGTAATTTCGATTAATGGTTTTTAAGAAATCACACACCAACTCCATTCATTTTTCAAGAAACAACATATTTGGTTATTTGGTTCACTATGTTAATATCTAGTTTTAAAAGTCTCACACAAATCAATCAATTCATGAGATATTTTTCAAGTTTTACTTTATTATCCACATTTTTTCATGACATATATATATTATATATATACATATATTTGCTGGATTTTTGCAAAAATGAAATATGAATATTATATAGAAAAAAAAGAAGCTTATTTATTCGATAGTCAAGCAAGCCAAGTTTCAAAATCATTTGCAATAAATTCATATAGTTTTATGTTAGCATGGAATTGTGTCACAAGAATATTTAATAATAGTATACGTCATTTGTAAAATAATTTTCTCCATTAATATTACTTTTTAACATGCTTATGATGTGAACATCTAAAGTAAAAATTAGGATTTGTGTAATTTTTTGTATTTTGATTAAAAAAAAAAACTTTTGAAGTTGACATTTCATACTTGATCTAATCAGTTAAAAATCTACAATTTATGAACAGATATGAATATATCAATCATATTTGTCATAAAAAAGTATATGTAGTGTAATTGTGCTTACTTATTTCGTCTAATTTCTGCATTAATACATTGTATCAATGACACCTCTTTCTTGTTAATATTGTACTTTAATTTAAAATTAAGCTTAAATTAATTATAAAGCATTCTACAGGCAATGTCTTCAGTCTCATCAAACATTTCAGTAATGTATTCATTAATATCAGATTTTTTAATTTATTAATGAATTTATAAAGTTTTATAATTTAAAATTTTGTTCGCTAAAATCAGCTGTTTATAAGATATCGGCACTTTATTGCAATTCTATTATTTTATTTAACCATAATAGTTAATTTAAAGTTAATCAACATGTAGTAGAGTAGATGGGCTTGAAATTTGATAGAGATGTTTTTTATTACTACACAAGTAATGCTTAATGTCCATAGAGTGTTCCACATTTAAAAAAATTGATAATGTGAGACTAAATCCTAATTTACAATTGATGTGTTCAACTATTATAAAGTAATACTCTGTTTACTCCTAATTTAATGGTTCTGGGTTAATAAAGGCATACAAGTCTCCCCTTTTTTCATTCCCAGAGCCTTTTTTATTGAAGTTTTCATTTCCATGCGAAATGAATAAAAAAGTTAGTTTATAGCACCTAGAGAATCGAACAGTCTGGATTCAACAATACGGTATTGTTCATTACGCTTAAGCGAATTATTGTTGACGTTTAAGTTTCAATTTGATAGTGATCATTAAATTTAGTTTTTATTGTTATTAACACGATATTAAAATCTATTATAGTATTTAATATATCCTTTCAAACATGTTCAATCATAATTTTTTCAGCCATAAATATATTTAAGTTTTATTTTTATTTTCTATTAATTTTTTTGTGAATAGTTTTGTTTTTAATACGTATATTGTATATATATATATAAATATTAAGAAACAAAAATGAATAGTCAGTAAAATTCATATTAAAAACTTTGATTAAAGTAAGAGACGCAGATTAAATGCTTTAAAAAAGGAATACACAAAAAAGCAGAATAAAAAAAGATCTTCCTACAAAAAAACATTTTTCTTTTTTTCTTTACTCCTTAATTGATTTCTTTACATTCAAGTCCACTACTCACTCCGACTTTTTTTTTTTGGTAGGTAAAATTAGTCTCATATATCACATTTTGAGATGATTATCATGCTAATAACAATAAATTAGCAATTTTTAATTTAAATTTCTTAATAAAGTGTAATAAAAGATATTGTCAGTAACCATATTTTTCTCATATATATTACTCATAAAGATTTATTAATGTTATTGAGGGAGTCACATCTGGTGACATTTGTTTTTATTTTTTGTCATTTTATGTTATTTTTTCCATTTTCCAAATGAAATATTCGTTCATACATGAATTTTTATATATATTTAAAGTAAAACCTTGACATACAATTGACTCAAGATATGCGTTTCTGCATATATACTTTATGTCGTAGGAATGCTGATATTCCAAACTTTAATTAATTTAAATGCCAGAATATGATAACCATTGTTGATTTCTTATAAAAGCTAGTTGAGTATCAAGCTCAGTCATAAGTCATATACCAAGTAATCCTCTAAATGTAAACAGAAGTATCTGGAATTACGGATAATATCCGTGAACTAAACTTACTATAAAACCGAGTTTAAACTAGAAATAAATTGACAACCATTTTAATTATTGAATTGTATACTTATTGGGAAGTCATGGATCGAACCTGGTTCGCGTACCACAACAATGAGAACCTCCCGTGTTCCATTTATTATAAGAAGAACAAATAATTGTATTTTCAGTGATATTTTTGTCATCAAATTTATATGAAATTTATTGATGCTCACACAGTTTAACGTGATTTGTATTAGATTTTTATCCTTCAATACATTCTCTATATTTCATAAACGGTGGTTTTTAGCAAACTAAAATTTAGCATACCTTATTTTCTTTAAAAATAAGGGCTTTTGTACTCAAAGTCATTGAATTTAGTGATGATCATATTAAAACTTTGTCTGTTTATTCATTGAGTTTTTATGGAATTACATGATTGTTAGTATACAGTGCTGTATTTATTCAGATCCAAACGAGAATCCATATCTAATAAAAAGACTTTTCCAATATTATACATAAAACTATCAATGAAGACATGTCCTGTGTACTGCAAAGAAAGTATCATCTGCATACCTAGTATTTAGTTACAAAGAGCTGATTAGTTCTTACTTATGTGTCCTAGTCTGAATGAACCTCTGATTGAATTGCCTTTTTTGGAGCTACTGAAGCATTAGTAAAACCAGAGGCTCGCAATCCGAGGTAAAACTCTATCCACCTAATCATTCATATATTTTTCAAAAATAACTTTTAAATACAAATTAATATGTTTATATATGTTATTATTTGCGAAATGAACTCAAACTTTACTAAATATGTAATCTGTAAATAAAAAGATGAATAAATAATGTTAAAGATTATTTCTATTGAGTAGTGCTCTTATCTATAAAAACCATTGGCTTTTACCCTCTTGTATAATACTAAAAATGTCTATATTAATATTTTTAGTATTATACAAGAGGGGAAAAGCCAATTGACATAAATAGGTTCCCCCTTTTATTTAATTATTCAAAGAGCTTATGAAGTACATATATTTAATAAGCAACATGAGATGACTACCGGTCCTTCAATTAAAATGTACAAAAATAAAGGAATAAAAAAAACACTCTTCTACTTTTTTAATTAATATAATATGCTTTTCAATAAAAAGAAATCATTATCTGTCTACTGCAGTTAAATTCATCGTTTTCTTTACTATATGAATTACTTTCCCTACTTATATATATATATTTATATATATTATAAAACTTCACCTCCTCCCTTTCTTTCTTTCCCTTTCTTCAAGAATATTATGGATAGTTATATATATATTTATCATAGACTAATTTAATAATAAAGTGTAGTTTTTATTATCATTTAAAGAAATGAATTGATGCATATTATTATTATTATTATTTGGTATGGAGTTTATTGCTCCATAAACTTCTTCTCTCATAAACTCTTTTTTCAAAAGGCATCTTTGGTCCTAATAAAAAACGAATGCAAATGTATGTTATGTGGCAATAATTTGGCAATGTTAGATCCTTTTATTTCTATGATATGTATGTATTATTTACCTGTGTAAGTCTTTGAGATAATATATTCTCCCCCCCCCCCTTATATATATATATATTTAATTTACTTATGTACATCTACAATTATTCGGCTTTCTACAGCTGTCGTCACCCTAGTAAATTAAGTGTATACCTGTATTTGTTAATAAATTAAGCCCCAAGAGACAATTTGCATGATGCATACATCCAATTGGGCAAACATCTTTAGCAGTATCCTTAAGTAGATTAAATCTAGCATTAGCAAAGTATTCTCGAATTGTCTACTTCTGAAAAAAATAAAAAACAATTTAAAACATCCTTCTAATTTATATGAAAAAAACATTTTCATTATCATACCATTTTTTTTGTAGAAGTATGCAATTAGATCGATAGTAGTTTACTGCGTGTTTAGTAGGGAGAAGGACAATAAAAAATGCAATAATTTTAACCTTTGGTATTAAATAATGTCAGAAAGCACACTTTTTATGGCTTAATACTTTGCTTTTGCAGCTATGTGCTTTTTCAATAGCTTTAAAAAAATGTTTCATAAGGATTATGTATCAAAAAAATGTAGTTATACCTATAGGCATATGTACACATATAAAAAATAATAAAATTTTATTGTAAAAAAAAATTACAATTTCCTCTCGTAATTTTGAAGAATTGGAAAGTCAATTGAAGTTAATTTAATTGTAATTAGGATGAGTAATATAAATGTATATTCTCCTTTCTAATTTGTATAGTTGAAGAACATTATTTGATGGGACTTCGTTTTTATATGTACATATTAGGTGACCAAACCACTTATTTCCTTTCTGATAATTTTTGGACAAGATCCAAAACTAAGATTTTTTCTTTATTGACTGAAAAAAAATATAGCTTAAAAGTAGGGATTGCTTTTATATACATTTTATTTATGGTCCAAGTAGGTAAATACATATATATTGCTAGTTGAACAATTCTATTTTTTATTTTTCTTAAAAAAAGCTTAATAAACAAGTGGTCTTATACCAAATTACTTTCTATTAATGTTAAATATCTATATACGCTTTATTTCTATTTGTTTCCAAAAATACAGAAAGAAATTTAAAATATAAAAAGTTACACACTAGGTACACTAGCAAGTAATTTTTTTTCTTTCTAAGAACCATAAAATAACTTTACGTAATCTACACTACCTTAGAAGGAATTTTTATCTTGAGCTATAAATAAATATTTCAATCGGTCACTAATTTGAATTCAACTTTTAAATTTAACCAATATAAAAGTTTTTTAGAACACCCCTCACAGACGTTATTATTCATTATACTCAAAGATATATATAATCTTATACTGTAATGTAACTTTGTTTCTCGTGCATCACCATGAAAGCAATTATGAACAAAAATCAGGAAAAGAAAAAATTCCAATTTTTTCTTTAACTTAATAAACGACTCAATATTTTATATTGTGACATATTTTGGTCACTTATTTACCTTTTTATTCAAGATTTATGATAGCTTGAGTAGTTGGAATGTTAATTATAGTCAAAAAAGGAGTTAGCACTTTTGGAGTGAGTGAAAATGATAATTTAGCTACATAGTGTCTCGTCGAGAGCCTACATATAAAGGAAATTAATTTTATTGAACTAAAATAGTTTTTTAAAAAAAAAGTCTAGTAACAAACTGAATTCTTTTGAATTCATGTTAAATAAATCTCATAAGCTAAAAATGATTTTCTATTGGTTAAAAGGTTAAATAAAAAAGTCTTTAGAAGAAAGAGAGTTGTTAATTACTGATTTGGAGCCTTCAAATTTATTGATGAGACATTACTGGGCTTAAATATAGTCCTTCAAATATAGTTTATCATATCCTTTAATTGTAACAGGATTTTTTTGCGATCTTGAAGTGGAATTTATGGGTTCTCCAAGGTGTTAATTAAATTCATTAAGTAATAGAATTAGTTTGTGTATGATAGTTTTTGGTTGAGAAATACAAATACAATATTCAGGACAGTCTACCATTTAATACCAAGTTGTTACATAAATAGTTTAATTACCTTTCATAAACATTTAAAATTGAAAACTTAAAAATCACTTTATTTCATTTTAAGAATTAATTGATTGATTATAAGAAAAAAAGATATGTCAGGATAATTCACCCTAAGGATTTAAAGATAAATGAATTTATTTAAAATCCTTATTATTGAGTATTTCTTGATCATATGACTATTTCTTAATCGAAATATTTTAATATTTGAATAGTTGGAATCTAAGAGAATCTTCAAATAAGATTTTCGAAATATATATAGTTATTTTAAAATACTTTCGGCTTGTTTTCCTAGAACCGAAAACAAACAAACTTATCGCTTATACATACATAAAAATAAAAAGTACTGACAGAAACAAGAAGGCAAGAGAGAGTAAGTCAAGTTCAAAGTTGTATACACATAAAGAAGATCTATTTGAAGAAAAAAAAGCGTAAGTTTAAAGGAATTAGTTCAAAGGCTGTTTCTCTTCTAATTATATATATATATATATATGTAAACTCTGCTATAAATTTAATATGGAAGCTACCATATGTAATTCTAATTGTTTCTTTTGATGTTTTTTTTTTGAAAAATAAATAAAATGCTCATTCGCTTTCTACCTTTTGTCGTTGTTATAGTCTTTTCTATGTTTATGTTTATATATATGTACATGCGTAAAAATACGCAACCAGAATAATATAAATTTGTTTTGATGTAGTATCCAAATAGATTTATTAAAACTTTAGGGGAAAAAAATAAGTAGAGACAAATACTTATACTATTGTTTGTATTTTTTGAATAGAATAGAATTTTAAAGTTGTTCTATGTACATATAAATGTCTATAACAGTTTTGATTTGAGACTGGGGAAACTCAAATTACTTCAAATTAACACCACTATGCGTGCTATTTACATTTAGTTTGATCAAGTTTTAACTATACAAGCTTTAGTCATCAAATCCTATAGTAATCTTTCAGTATCAGATTTGATTTACTTGACGAGGCATTTTTTTTAGTGAGTAGCAAAAAAAACCTCAAAATTAATATAGTTTTTTTCCCCCTCAGTAACTCAAAAATTGCAAAATTTAATTTGTGAAACATCAGTTTTCGTCTAAACTTTAGGTTGTGGTCATTTTTACAAATTCGTAAATATAACGTACATATATTATCAAATTGGACCTTTTGTCGTCATCATTTTATTCTTCTTTTTGAGGAAGGATCTATTTTAATTTCTGACTGAATAGAATAAATTTTTGCATCCCCTCATTATTTTAATTTGTAAAATATATTTATATTTAGGTGTTCAAATAAAAAAAAATATTTATAAAATGTTTGATCATTAGCCATACATAAAGGCTAAAATTGACACATTTACTTACATAATTTATCTTCAAAATGTTTTTTTGATGGTGCTCTTAATTGGTGTTCTCAATTGATGGGTGACGAAAAGCCGATCAAAAATGAAAGCATGCTTTGATTTTCAACTCCTCCACAATAATGATAGAACTATAACAACCTTGATGAAAGAAAAACATTGACAATTTCGTTTTGAATGCGATCACTATTTAAAATCACATTAAATATGGTTTCTTAAGGATGATATCAAATGACTTTAAGAATTCCAAATTTGAGGGCCGATTGAAAGTTAGTTGATCTTGAGAGCCCTTAATCTAAGTAAATTACTCCTGGTCTAATTTACAAAAACCCCACTAATTGCCATCAAGGATGTATAAAGAAGAATACAGGTATTTGTTATGAATTTATTTGAAGGGATTTTAGAGGTGGGACACTGAACAAAAAGCATCAAAAGGATATTATTTCTTTATCCCTTGAGATACAAAAATAGTATTATTGATTAATTAATCAAATTAGGCACTCAGCATTTACTAAGTAATTGACTGAGTGTTGTTATTGGGTTTTTTTGTTAGCCCATACCTCCTGTTAGATCCCTAGCTTCGATGATTATGTTTTCTTCATTATTAATATTGTTACTATTTTTTTTCCGAGCTGAGAGATAAAGTAAATGAATGAGCTAGGCACTTTTTATGTATTAGCAATGCTTTATCATTAGTATTAATTATATTTTACTGTAGATGAGAAGAGAAAAGAAAGAGAGGAAGTAAGGAAATAGAAAGCTTTGCCATATATTTATATATGTATGTACTCATTTTCTATAATTAGAAAGACTTCTTGTTCTTATTTTTATTTTTAGATTCAAAGAGACTCTTAGAATTTGAATGAACTAAAATATAGAAATATAAAAAAGTTTTGAGAGTAGAGAACAAATATTAAAAGGCTGTCATAAGAGATAAGAATAACATATATCTTAGAAGTTGGATTAAGTATATATCAAAAGAGAAAAGAACTATATATTTTTTGTGGATTTTTGAAAAACAAATACAACAAAAAAAGGACATTGGCATCAATTGGATACTGAAAATAAAATAACAAACATTTTTATAACTATTATTAAAAAAAAAGATTCCAAAATTGTGTTGATTTCTTACAGAAAAAAGAAAAGAAAGGAAGTTGGTTGATTCTTTATAAATGTTCTAGAATTGGGAACTGTAGGGGACTCTTTATTGTAAAGTATTGTACAAAATACTAGATATGAGGGTTAAAATATTGTACAAAATACTAGATATGAGGGTTAAAATATTGTACATAAATTAGCAATTGGAAAAAAAATACAGTTTAAATTTTTATGTTAGTAAAGTATCCTTGTAGTATCTTTATATATGTGGGTCAAAAGTATGCAATCTGCAGCCTGCACGTGACCTACAAAAGCTTTCCATCCAGCCCTTTCTTCTAACAAAAAATGAACTATATTGTTTTTAATAACTGACAACATGAAATTGTGTACCTACACATATACAATGCTGACGTGACTAATGACCCTTGAAGAAAAAAAAAGATTCAACACCCCTGGTGTGGATAATATAGATTTTTTTCAATTGCTATTGAATCTTTATCAAATATTTGAAATAAAGTAAATTGAAAAATGTTTGAAATTTATATAAAAATTATAAGTATCATGCATTAAAAGAGGATTGGTTTATCTAACTACTTTGATATGGATATCGGCTATTAATATTATGATTTATTTAGAAGGTCCTCAAGTGTCTGAAACACAATGCTTCACACTCGATCAGACTGGGTTGTCCATCTTTATGCCTGCAGGGCTCATTGTACAAAATTAATACCTTGGATCCTTCACAGGTTTGAATATTATCAATTCCCTCATAAAGTAGCACATCTATTTGATTTGTTTAACTGATTAAACAATAACAAGACGTGATGTATAACATTTATGCTTTTAGTAAAGAAACACAACCTCTTGAAAATATTTACACGTAGTTGCATCCCTAATTTAGATATTTGACATGTTATTTTTATAGTGGTTGAACAATTCCATATAATCAGTTATACTTTTGTAATAACCATTTCTTTTGAATATTATTCCATTTTTTATTAAAAAAATGTCTTTTATTTCCCATTGAACTGCCACAATATTATGCAGTAAAAGAAAAAAGAAAAGACACAAGAACATGAATTTTCATCATAAAATTTTCTTTTTAAGGCATTTTACTATAATATTTCATGATTCAATTCACTCAATGTATCATTCAAAATGATTACAAATTGAATAAATTCTTCATTGTTCAATTTTATATACATAGTATATATATATATATATATATATATCTTATATATATATGAAACTAATGGTTTTTTGCATCAATAAACTGGTCAACAACTAAATGGAATCTCCTTTTCTTTTCAAAGGAAAAAAAATAGACAGCTACTATAATTGTGCTTTCTTTTCACACATTAAACAAAAAAAACATCATTTTTGTACTCTTTATATTTAATGCAACTTTAAAGCATGAAGAAAATGAGTAAAAATGAGAGAAATACACACAAACATACATTTATGTTTATTGAAACAAGTTTATTTTCTATAGACTTAATGCAGATTTAAATATATGTTTATGAATGAAGTGGAAAAACATTTTGATATAAGAAAAAAGTACTAAAAATAATTATTTTAATTGGAGCTAATTTTTTTTTTGCATCATTTGCAGTAGGTGGTCATAAATGCTTTGTACATCAACATAAAAACGGTAACAATCACACAAGCATCAATAAATGATATAAGAGTTATATTTGATCCTCTTCATTTTTGTTAAAAAAGTCATTTGTTTATATTTGTTAAATTAATTTCAAAGGCATCAAAGATTGGACAAAGTCTCATATATGTATTTCAAATTTCAAGTATTTAATATCAAAAGTACGAGGATACTAGTTTTTTTGCATCTAAATTCAGATTTAAAGGTACATAGTAACAAAAGTTTTTCTTATAACATTTCTCGACTTTTAATAATATGTATAATTATAGCTTGAATTATTTTTTTTTTTTTTGATGAAACATCTTCACATAGGTTTCAAAGAATTAAAGTGCATTATTTAGACAAGTGTGGATTCTCATTCGCGTAACTAGACAAGAAATAGTTTTTATTTGAAAATATTTTTTCCTAATAGTCTACCATAATTTTGAGAGGAAAAATATATCTTGTCATCCATTCTTACAAAAGTTGATCATAAAGCTCTTCCACGGAGAAGAAAATGAAACTTGTGAGGATATGAAAAAAACAAATGAAAAATTTTATAGTACCCTTATACTTAAATATATTTATGAGAAGACAAATCTTACTATTTAAAAGTAAGATTTAATTGAGACTCAATTGAAGCTTTTCTATGGAGTACTTTTTTCTAAGGAATAAGAAACTCTATGAGCTAAAGTCTATTTTATAACTCTCTCAATTAAGCATAAAATGAGCTAAATATCAATTTTGAGGGGAGTAGTTACTCACTCTTGTGCTATATATTTAAGTCAAAGAACGTAAAAATATATCACACAGTGTACAAAACATATCTCATCTTATGTCATGAAGTCCCATATTTGCTTAATCTAGTATTTATTCACTAGACTTTTCTTGGTTTTGTAAGTATTTACATAATTGATGTTCCAACGTCACATTGGTCATGAGTTCTAGTTCTAAAAAAACTGGCTCAACATAAGGAAAGAGTTAAGCACCTGTGTACACATATAGTGAATTAAAAAATATAATGAATTATGATGTATTTTAATTTCAAAAAATTGTAACTTCTCCCAAAAGATTCCTATTTGAATGACTTTAATTACTTTTAAGTTCAAGGCTAACTCTAGATAATGTGAAAATGGTTTTGTGTTGCATTTGTGACTCACTCAAACGATTGCCAAACCCCAAATACGCCTTTAAAATGACTATAATTTTCATAATAGACTTAATAGACATAAGGGTTATCAACCTTATTTATTAACCATTTATAAGTAGAAGTGGTCATATTCATGTTACTCAGGCAAGAAGCTTTTTACGATGATCCACCTATTAAAGATTGTAAATTGTGTGTAAATGGCCAACTTTTTCAATATTTTATATACTATATCAAACACATTTGCTTTGATTGGAACGTATAATGAAGTTCAATATTTTCCTTTGTAATTTTGTAAGAAAAAGTTATATGTATTTTTTTTTACAAAATTGTCAATTCATAGTTATTTTAGATATGATAGTAGTAAAGTACATTCCAGTTCAGGAAACTTAAAGCATAGTGCATCGTTTTAAATACTTAATCATCTACAATATTTTTTTTCTTCATATGTATATATACATGTTATTACTTAGAAAAAAGCCTTGAGTGTTTATTCCTCTAATGACAGCATCAAAGTTGTTTTTATTATTATTACTTTTTTTAATGTATAAGTATTATCTTTTAAAACAAAATACAAAATGAGAGGATAGAAGCTTTTTTTTTTCCCAAAATACAATAGAACATTTTTAAAGCGTTTTTAATGAGATGGTTTAAGGAGAGAAAACGAAAAAAAGGGAATATTTTTATAAATGTATTATTTTCAAAAAGCGTGCTTTTGGTTTTTTTTTTAAAATAAAAGATAATTATAAAGTAATTAATATTTAAATGTAGTTTGCTTGTAGAATACTAATTTAAATAGACTGTAATAGATACATAAAAGGTTTTTAATTTGGTATTTGCTATCATTTCCATGTCTTTCTTTCCCTTATCAAACATAAAAAAATATGAATTAATGATCATTAATCCCATTTTAATTATATAGTCAACGACTTTTATAACAATCAAAGCAAATATAATTGAGTTGGTTTCAGGAGTAATTGAATCCAAATAAAGAAGAAAAGAGTAATTTCACAAAAAAGGGCTCTTGCAAAAAGTAGGGTAATTTTGTGGATAAAATGGTACTCATGACTATAAAAATAAAAAAGTGAGGGGGGGGGGAGGGGGGGGGGTGCAGTTTATTTTTTAAAATTATGTAACACATGTAAATATCTGTCATTGATATCCATTTTATATAATATTCATGCTTACTAAAAAAGAATCATAATTTAACTTCAAAAAAGCTTTTATTAAGGTCGCAAATTTGTAAAATATTGAGTTGTATTAATAATCTGTTAGTCCTATGGTTTTTTTTTACATTGCAATTAATAAAAATGAAATATCTTTTTCTTAACTACGTGGCTTTTCTTCATATAAATTCTTAAATTATCATTCCCAGGATATATGCAATGTTTGGCTCAGTTAGTATAATTAAACACAGAGTTATTAAACAATTTACTAACTTCATTTCGGATTTTGGAAAGAAGAAAATAAGATGTTGGTTTGAATAAAGTGAACACATTGTTTTTCTTATGTCACGAACCTTTTTCCCCTCTTTGTTTAAGTGCTTAATAATTTGACATAGATGATGAATAGATCAATAAACTAAAAAAAAATAAAAAATAGAGAGAAATTGTTTTTTAAAATTAAAAATTCTTAATTTATTATTCGTATTTGATATATACTTCAGGCCTAAAATTATTGTCAAATCATTGGGGGGAAAATCTGTACTTATTTGATAAATAAGACATTTGAAATATAAGTACATGAATCAAAAGTTTAAACAGTTTAATTTGCAGTTAATCAATTAGTTGGAGTTATAAAGGCTCTTTGATCAGTATAGAAGCAACCGTGGTTTAAAAAAAGTATAAAGGCCGTAAAATAGGCAATAAATACTCAAAATGAAGTCCTTATAAACATACAAATGCCCTTATATACATGTATATTCAATCAATTTAATTGTTTGATTCAATCCTTTTACATCGACTTTTCCTACGCAAAATTAGATCACAAACTTTTAAAAGAATTTCCATTGACCATAGCCAGTACAATAAATGTATGAGATCGAATCGAAAAAATATTTTATATCAAATCAACTTTGAAATAACTATATAACTACATTCATAGATACACAAAAAAAACAAAAAAAAAACAATTTGTTCAACTTGATCTATTAAACACGCCATTAAAACTAACATGGAAAGCAAAATATCAATTCTCACAATATTTTTATTTGTATGTGGAAAATGTTTAAATCGTATTTATTATGGCTCTCTGACCTAATTCGTTCAGAATGTAATTAATTAATATCTATCCAGATATAAATAAGAGTTTTGAGTGTTATAAAATACATATATATGAGCATAAATAATTGAAACTCAATGTTTTTTGCAATAAATTAATAAAATATAGGTTATTGATGAAGTCGTAGGATTGAGTTTACGACTGAATGAGGTTGAATTATGGTTACTGCAGAAAGTTGTATTTAAAATAGAAATCAATTACTTAGTTTTATAGTTTATTGGTAATGACTTTCTAGTTAATTGTATACATAAATATGTATAGAGTTGTAGATACATAAATGAAAAAAACTAAATTTTCTAAACTTTGAATAAATCAATATGAACACTTTTTGTTGCACAAATGATCATTATGTCACTTGTATCATTTTCTATAAAATATGAAAGAGCAATAAAGCCAAAGACTTGAGTTTTATTTTGCTGCATCAGACTTGCAATGGAACCAAAGTGAAAAGACTTGACTCGAACTACATTTTTAACAACTTCAATCTTGAATAAGACTCGAAACTCAGTAGATTGGTTTATTTTTAAAATAACAGTTTTATTGATAATTATACGTCAATTGTTTTTATATATTAGGTCTATATCTATCAAATGAGAATTTCAGCTATTATGCAATAGATGTAGCAGAAGTATTTTTAAACCATCCCATATGTCTTATTTTTTTTGTCTGTTATCTGGTAACAACATTCAGTTCATTGTTTGTGAAGTTTCATACAACAACGCATTTTTGTTAGTTCTTAAAATTGTTGGTATTTGTGGAAAAGTACGATTGGGAACCATTGGTGTATGTGGCTTACTCACCAGACTGGCACTATTAGATTATGGGTCACATCGATGGAGTACCCATTGAAAGAACAGCGATTCAATTCTCAAGCAGAAGCCAAAAAATGGCTTGATGATTGATTTGCAGTCAAAGACGGTCAATTTTTTGCAATCCACAAATTGCTTGAGAGATAGGGAAAATGTGTCACTAGCTATGACTATTATTTAGAAAATGAAATTTGTCATATACTTTTTACAATAAAGAGAGGGAAGGAGGCGTCACAAACAAACAAGTATCCGTATTTTTTCTTTTTTATAACTAATGTTTCTGTCTCTTCTTAAAAAAATATATATTAAAAGTAAAAGATAAAAAAAGCTCATTTCTTACTTTAAAAAAAAACCAGCTCCAAATATGAACACTAATCTCCTTAAACTAATTGCACAAGTAAAAGGTCCCCCATATCTCTAGTATTTTTATTTTTTTTTTTGACTGGGCTCAGCATAATTTTAAAACTAGTTTTAATTTTGTTTTGTTTTGGACTTAAAGTGAAAATACTTAAGAACTCGACTACTACTCCATGCGCTCAAAGACCCGAGACTTGAATCAGACTCGTGAACAGAGCAATGAAATGAGTTTGTGACTTTCCACACATGAGATCATGTGATATTTTTCATCTTTTTAAAGTTAATATATTATATTGCTTATTCGTCTTTTATGATTGCCATCATAAATATGTCTTTAGTGTCTATATTATATTTTACATAAGTACATTTTGTACACATGATGTACAACATATTGAATAATCAATATAAAAATGACTAAAGTCCTATTTCTTATTTTTTTAAAAAAAACAGAACCTCAATTAACAGATATTATATAATATATTTACCCATTATGTCATCCATTTGTCATCTATTAAAGAAAAAAAGACGTAAAAATAAAAATAAAAATCTACTTTTAATCAAAAGTGCAAAAACTTATTGAAGACTAATAAAAAATCTTGTGCATGGACAAAAAACAACAACAAAAACTCACATTTCCTTAAGTATAACAAGCAAAGAAAAGCCCTAAAATAAAAATTGATTTATGTAACTAACAGAAGGAGAGGGGGAAAATGTTGCATTCGTTTTATTTTATAAATGGATGTAAGAATAGCGAAATAAACCAAATGGTTCTTTTGTTTCTTTTAGAATTCACATTTAGCTATGTATATATAGCATGAAAAAAAAAAGTAGAAGAAGAAAACAACCCAAAAACGACTTCTAAAAAGACATTGTAATTTAATGATAAATGCTTATGATAAAAACCAGAGATGTCTTTAATGTCTCCAGTTTTTCTATTAGATACTGTGGATATACATATCAGAAACGCCAGAATTTCATAATTTATTCTGAGAAAATGAAAAAATGAAAAATATAAAAGTGCCCCAAAAGATAATGCTGACTCTAAATTATCCCTTTTCGGTACGTGTGTACTAGTACCCACCTCGAGTTTTGTTTCATATCTTTATTGGGATTTTTTTGCATTTTACACCTACGAAAAATTCTTGGAAAATATATACTTTCCTAGGAAATATTGCTTTTAATTATTTCATGCTATAATCTCACTTCATTTAATTCATGAAATGAAAAGTTGAATACAATTTCAAGATTCACTTGAAATGATTTTTTTTAACCATTTATCCTCTACAAATGTTGAGCTATATGTGCATGAACAAAAAATGATGATGAACAAAGTAACAAAATGTTTCAAATTCTTATATTTTGTTTTTTAAAAAAGACAATTTTGATTCTTGTGCATATTTGAATCTTAATTTATGATTATGAAATATTATAAAATGTTTACTATTTTTATTAGAGAAGCTGTTATTCCTAGATGGGTCTTAGATATTTCCTAGAGGGTTTACAAGTATATACTTTTTAAAACAAGACATGTATTATTCACTAGTGAAGTTTTTTTGTTTGTTTTTTTATCTTTCACGAATTTATAGGTAAGACCAACTTAAAATTTATGTTTTCTTGTTTATACATCAAATAAATTACTTGAATTTTACAGTATTTGTTATTTACAATCTCATTCTAGAATTTTCTGAGATCCAGAAATTTATTTATAGGTTCCTTCCCTGAGATATCACTAACGAACAATTTCTCAGAAATAAAAAACCTTAGACCTTGATTGATAAATAGGCGAGTAGATTAAATCAACTATATTTTAAGTTGTTTTAAATGGAACAAAATTACCATTTGTAACGCACTTTTTATTTCCCTAAAAACAAACTCCATTATACGAAAAGTGAATGTTGTTGATAGAGGGATTCATTAATTTTGTATGTTGAACATACATATTTATACATTGTAAATATATTAAATATACATAGCTCTGGATTATTTCTAATTATGGCTATTGAACCAAAAAAATATACTTTACCTTACATTATGTTCAATTGTTATTTATAAATATACGAAATCCAAATAGTTTATATAAAAAGCCGATATCCAATAACTTTTTTCCTCCAAAAAAATAAAATAAAATAAATGTTCTTATTAATTAATCGTTAAAAGTCCAAATATGGGTTATATAGAAGGTGTTTTTGAAGGTTTTATCACCTGTAAAGATGTAATTTTTTTGATTTTGGCT
The DNA here is from genome assembly GCA_963680855.1 of Lepeophtheirus nordmannii. NCBI lineage: Eukaryota > Metazoa > Arthropoda > Copepoda > Siphonostomatoida > Caligidae > Lepeophtheirus > Lepeophtheirus nordmannii. Next base: position 24,168,742 of record OY804524.1, on the reverse strand, counting down.
ATAAATGTATTTATTAATTTAAGAATCTTGTGAGATAAATTTTTTATCTGTCATAACTTCCACATAAATTTTTGAAGAAGAAAGCCTATTTGGTTTCAAAAAGTTAAAAAAATACCTAAAAGTATTTATAAAACTGAATCCATGATTTAAAAATTTTCTTAAGATTTTTTATGATACCATGTAATTTCTTACAAATTTGGCAGATGATCAATTTGTTTTGCTAATGTGATGAAACTAAAATTATGTTCACCCTTGTCAAAATGGATATGTTTTTGGTTTTATAATTATTCTTTCTGGGACCTCAATAATTAATTTTAAGAAAAAAAATCGGCCTAAATTTAATATATCAAATAATCAGTATGGGCCCCAAGCTATCCATATTTTTTTAAAATATACATACATATATAAATATCTTTGATGAGTATTCTAAATTAGATTTAATTAAGGTAACTTATATACTATTAAAATAAATTTACATATTATATTGGTTTCTCCCTCTTGAAATCATTTTCATATTTGCAAGTAACATTTTGTGTAGAAAGCGAGAAGAAAAAGGAGGGTTTTTTTTGCATCTTAGTAAGAGTATATATATATATATATATTGTTCAAGAAAAAAGGGGAGGGGGCCGAAGCAGCGCTTCGAAATAACAAGGGAGCGAGAAAATAGACGCATTATTTTTTTATTTTTTTTTGGGCTGATACATTAGGAAAAAGAAAACAACACGATAATTTAGTATACTATAGTAAGTCACGTCTTAATGAACTCATATACATATGTATATATATATATTTGTAAAAACTACAATAGAAAATTGTGAAGTTAAAAATGTGATGAAAGTTTCTGTGGTGATTATAGATTTTACTGTTCTATCGTGATACATCATAATTTTTTGTTTTCTTTGTTTTTTTAAGCATTGCAGCTTTCAAATGTAAAAATTTATGTTTTGAATAAAGTCCTCCACTATAAAAAAAAATTATCATAGATAACTGTATTAGACTAACAAATAAATTATATTTCTTAAAAAGTTGTACGTATGTCATTCTAAACAAATATATTTTTGAGGAGGTTTAAAAAAATTAAATAGTACATATATATATATATATATATAATCAATTAATGATATAAAATGTACTGAAATAATCTAGTTTATTTAAAACTCTTGATACGAAGAATTTATTGACCTTTCTTCGACTATGGGAATAGATAATTTATTAGATCCGATAACCTAGAGGGCAATTTTCTTATTTTTTCAAAGAGCAATATGTATATATATTCATTTTATAATAACCAATATTTAATCTCATTTTAATCTTCTTGGCTCAAAGAAATATGTATTAAACATTTATAAGTTGCAGCTTATAGATACGATATCTACCCACAAGTTTATGAAATATTGGATATAACATTTACAGGGCAAATAAATAAATGATAGCCTTTTTTTTTCTTCCTAAAAATGATTTCATATCAGTAAACAATTAAATGCACATCAATCTATTTCTATCAGAAACAAAGTTGCTGGTTTAATACAAGCCATGTATCCAACTGAAACGATGTAGAGAGTTTTGTTAAGTTCTCTCCTGGTATAACCAATTTTAACCCTTCAATAAATATGATGAATTACCCCCCCCCCCCTCTCCTTTCATATATTTATATCTTTTTATAAATATATGTAGAGCATATATTTATAATTTAGTATTTACTAATGCCGCTCCTATTCTCCTCTTTGCAACTAAAAAAAAACTTTTTTTATTTAATTAATTATAACCTTTTTGATACATAGTCTCTTTTAATTGTAACAATTGGAATGTCAAAGACTACAGAAATGAAAATTAACATTGATGATCAATGTAAAAATCCTTTTAACAATTTTAATTTTTTTTAAATAATTTCTATACAGAAAATTTGTTAAAAGCTCTCTGTGGAAATATATATATATATTAGAATACGAACTTTACAATGAATATAAAAATTCTTCAAATGGCTTTCATGCCATTTAATAATATAATTTGGACAACCGCATAAAGTTTTTTTTATGTTTAAGAGTTTGAAACTATATTCATTAGCGTAGATATGTTATATTTGAATGAGAAACAGTTTTTTTTCATATAAAAATACATCTGTATGATCACAGATATCAAACCCAACAGATCTACAACCATAAAATATATTTTTAGTTGTTTTTTTTTGCGTGTGAATGTAATAAGTTTCTCCAATGAACAAAAGTTTATTTATTTTTATTTAATAGTAAGAATTGGAAGTCGATCATGTGTGATATTAAGATTTATGCAGTTAATATTTTTTTTACACACCATGGTCTATTTGTCTATTATTTTTGCATAATAATTTTTTTTTGCACAAGGAATATGCAGTTTTTGATAAAAATAAGGAAAATATATATATTTTATATTGAAAACTACGTGTTTTGCTCCTAACATTCTAAAAAAGGTTACATGTCTAAATATTTTTCTATTCAAGGGCTATATGTTCTTAGGTGGATGATATAAGCATTTTTTTTCTTCAAATCTTAAATGTAGTGATACTTTGATATGTCACAATCATTATAACTTTATAAAAAGTTGCTATATATAGAATAGGCACTTGTCTTTTAATGTCTTTCCACCATTGGCTCAAGTGAAAAATAACTTTACTCAATAAATTTTTGCTCATGAATGTGTAAGATACTTATTTTTGACGCAAATATCTTAAATATTGTTTTTTTTTAAATAAAGTCTTCACTTCTTAAGGAACAACAATTTTTATGATTGTGATCAAAGCAATAAATTAAGAAGCTTTAAAGTGACTTCAGTATTTTTAAGCGCTTACAAGGCATTTTTTGGGGGGTTGGACTTGAAAAAGGTACTTAATTAATTATTTAGATTTTAACTATACATTAAAAATCTTGACTATCATTGAGTTTGAGAATTTTTGGTACAAAAGTGTTTACTCATGAGAAAAAACATGTGAAAAATTTTATTTAGCTAAGCTTAGTCGTTTATGAGCACTTTATTCAAAATGTTTTCTTTTCTTTTTTAACTATAATAGTTTATATAAAAATGGAACAATATTTAAAAAGCAAACTGAAATTTTTTAATTTATAAAACTTTTTCTAAAGAAATCCAATAGCAGTGCAATTTTGTAACACAGTTTTGAAAACTTTGAAATAAATTTTTTTGCTATTTAATCTCCTTTTTCTTTTAACACTCTTCTCAAACTCATAAAGTATACTCATTTCTATGAATTATGAATATGTGCATAGAAAAAAGAAAACGATAAAATATGTAAAGTTTTTTTTTCTCATCTTCTTACAACTAATTCATAATTGGCTTATATATATAATGTACCTACATACATATTGAAATAGTTATTATTTTTAGCTAGCAATAAAATATTAATAAATAACCTACTTTAATTTCCATTCTATTGTTTTATCAAAACCTTTATTTAAACAGTAATAATATACGTATAATTTCTTTCTTTTGAATCAACTTCATATATTTAAACAGACACATTAATACCTCCAAGTTATCTCTTTATAAAGCTGAATTTCCACATTTAAAACATTGTGCAAACATCAACTTTAGAACAGACCAAGGAACCACCTATAAATGTATTATTGATCTATTTCAATCTTTAATAATTTACCTTTTTAAGAATAGAGACTCTGTGATCTCAGTTGTTTCTTTTTTAAAGAAATAAAAAACACCAAGATAAATTTAATATTTATACAAAATGTGTACTTTTAAAAAAAAAATTTTTTGAGGTTATGTCAGTTACTGTTTGTGGCATTTTTTCTCCAATTAACAAGATATATTTGAAGTCACAGAGCCCATTTATTTAGAAAAAAATAATTTATTAAGGCTTGAGTATCATAATATGTAGAGTTGTACAAAATAAATTGTTCATTGATCTGTTCAAAAGTTAGATATGCAAATTCATACATATTAAAATAAATGAATAACGATTTACTTTAAAAAAAGAAAATCACGATATAACAGTAAAAGTAACGTTAGTTACAGAACATAGATGTGCAATTTATATAACTATGTAATACTTTATGCTAACGACTCTATTAGTTAACAACAACATGTGGAATATTTAAATCAAGAGTTTAGAATCATTTTTGTTATCATATTATGAACAAAGTTCAGGATATTTCTTCGACTGAAACTGGACAACAACAAGCCATGAATCTTGAAAAACGGAGAGCCTCGCGTGTTTCTACTGGACCTATGGGTAAGGGTAGACAAACTATGTTTATATATATATATATATATATATCATAGAGCAATTTTAAATGAAATATCATTATCTTAATATAAAATGCAGATATATGGCCCATCAACACAAAAGCTAACTAGGCTAATTTTGCTCCAATATGAGTTTGAATTTCAATTTTTTTTGTTTTTTTTTTTCAATAGAAAAATATCCTTCTTTTCTATTCAATAATTAATCTGATTAATTCTTCGGAGAAGTTGCAAAGTGCAATGAAAGGCTGCAAAAAAATTTTGGACTCATAATTAGTGAAAATATAGAAACCAAATAAAATCCCAGTATTCAAATAAAGAGACTCATGATATTTGTTTCACATTGCTTTTGTGTTGACACACCCCATACATATAAAAGATTAAAAAAAGTGCTATGATATGAAACAGATGTGACAAAAACTATCTAAAAGATCCTCGTTCATTTTCTTGGTAAAATGTTTATTAAGTCAAAAATGATACCAAGAAAAAAAGCAGCCTTTTTTTGGCAATAAGAGAGAGAATAAAAAAAGTTTTTTTTATATAACATACATTTAGTTCATAGACGCACAAATGAAAAAATAAACACTTTGGATCTGCAACATATTTTCAATTCTTTTTATTGTTATTACTTTTTTAAACATAATAATAAGTAGGAAAAAAATAAATTAAAACATACACAATTTGTGAAATTAGGGTAAAAAGATTAAATGTATCAAGGTGGATTGGTAGATTTAGAAAAATGCATTCAAATGGCTTTAACCTCAATTTAAACATATATATATATATATATATATGCAACCTTTTAGTGATCTCTGCAATGAGTTTTAAATAAAACAAAGTAGATTGGAACAGCTTTTGGCTTTGCTTGATATTATTTAGAAAATTAAAATATTATTGAAATAGAAGGAAAGTCTGAAGAAGTGAGGTTAATTGATCTTGAGTTGATTATTTTCATAAGGATATCAATTTGAAGGAAAAACCATCTAATAATCTACATAATGCCTTGTTTTATTAATTTTTTACACAGTACTTAAAAAAATAGTTATGCATATTCAATAAAATTATTTGCATTTTAAATCTTTATAAAAGTAGCAACATTTGTCAATAAAAATATAAATACGTGTTAAATATAAATATGTTGAAAGATATGACGATGTGCTTTTTATTATAAGCTTTCTTACTTCAAAGAAACAAAGAAGAAAAGGCATAAATGAATTGTTTGTAGTTCGCTGATGAACTTAGCGAAAAGCTTATTTGAGCTCAAAACATACGTTCAAAGCATTCATAATGAACACAAAATTTAGAAAAGTCGACAACTGACAAAAGAATAGAGTTTAAATTGTGAGATAATATACTCATTCATATACATTTTCATTGTTGTTTGGCAACCGTATATTATGAAATCATAGCACAAGTCAACAAAATTTTACTTTTTTCAAAAGTTGTTAGGTTTCATTTCTAATTGTTTAGTAGTTTTTGACGCACTAAGTATGATTCATCAATTAGTTTTGCCAAATTAAATCTAGCTAACGATAATTTTACACATTTTTTAGTATACTTACACTTTTATATATACTTGCGACAACTTTTCTATAAGAAAAAAAATGTTGTAGACTTATTCTCTATTTTGAGAAAATGTAATGTAAAGGTAAAAAACCCTATTTTACAAGGGTTTTTTTTAGACACCATGGTTTTTTCAGAATCTTTTAATTCAAAAATGTTTATTTAAAGCGTGAATAGTTTATCTTTTATTAAAGAATATTTGCTTTTAAACAGTCTAGTTCATTAGCAATACAGATATGATTGTAATTTCAATCACTCAAAATTATCTATTCATATTTTTCAAAATTCCTTGATAATAAACAATATTGTATGAATTAAAGAAGGAAAAAAATAAATACAAAAAAAATTGATAAAAAATTGATTTTTTAAACATTATCATACGTATATATTAACCTTGTGTAATTTTTTTTCTAAAATAAAATTGAAAACAAATCATTATAACTTCTAAAGTGGACTATTCACTAGCAAAGAATGAAGGATCATCTATGCCTCTTCTACAATAATCAATAAACTTTTCTCCATGAAACTTAGAGTAAATAGATCAGAGATTCATTCTTGATTGATTGTTGCATTTAATTAAAAATAGATTTAACCATAATAAGGACATTAAAATCGGAATACACAGTGGCAATGCGAGGATAACAATCTAGGTACTCTTTGATTATTTACTTTACCACAACAATAAAAAGTTTATCTTCTGCTTTTTGCTATTAGATCTTATTTTTTTAGGCTCACAAATTTTCAACTTTTTTCAAATTACCTTGTCTTCGTATGAATTATTAATTTAATGTCTCTTAAGTAATAATTTTGAAGTCCACTATCAATTTTTTTAACACCATATGATTTGGTACACATGTGATTTAGCATTTTATTGAAGCTCTACAATTTTATTTAACCAAAATAGTTAGTATAAAGTCCATCAATATGTAGCTGGATAGATGAGACAGAAATGGCTTGAAATTTGACATGGATGCTAGCAACAGCTATAAAAGTAATGTCTGAAAAGTGCAGTTTGTTCTTTATAAATTCGTGATTTTTTAATGTGCATATATATTTAGCTTATTTAACAGTTTCATCTGATAAATTTGCTCAATTATTTAAGAGAAATTTTTTCTTTCATCAAATACAGCATACATACGTATTAACGTGGCTGAATAGATAGATGAATTACATTAAATTTTAATACTTTAAAAGACAAACAATCTTGCAAAATGTTGGCTGGCTAAGAGCCATAAGAAAAATAGAGTCAAAAATAGTCAAAGATTGGATGGTTTTTTTTTTTTTTTTAATTTTATTTCACGTCAATTATTTAAATTAAGGAAAATAAGGGATGTTTGTAGTCCAATGTCTACAAAATGGCTTAAAATTATATTGAAAAAATTGAAAGCTTGAAGCATATTTACTTACATTCAATAATAATGATGAAGAAGTAGTCTTTTATTTGTCTCAAGCAGATTGAATCAAAATTAAAGCAGAATCAAAACAATCATTATTAATTTTATGTCTTTAAGTATTTAAGCATAATCTCTTTCTTTTAAAACTTTTTAACATATCATTAATGTTCTTATTTTTTTTTTCAGGTATGTACTTTTTATAAATACAGAATAGTAAGGAGAAAAGAACTAACTATTTATGCCTTTCTTCGTTTTATTGCCTAATTCCTTCCATCTCATTGATAATCTAAAAATTGCTACGTTCATAAATTTGTTGGATTAGAGATTACATTATAGTAATTTTTGTCATGGATGCTTGCCTTCATTAAAAGCAAGAGCATTGCTTGTCCCTATTATAGTTTAACCATTAGCATTTAGTAAAAAGATAAAAAAAAAGGAATAATAAGTCCTTTATCCAAGATTATAAAGAATTTAATAGGGATAGATATTATAAAAACGTAATTTTTTTTTAATAGTATATATATTTGTTCATAATCGATCTGAATAATTAATTATTGCTGATTTATTTGTATTTTATGGTCATTAATTGTTAATGAACCGTCTGTTTCTTTCCACTTCAAATCCCAATGTGAAAATTGTCTTGAGGTTCTTCGTCACTACAACACATAAAATCATTATGACCATTTTTTAAAAGATTTTTCTTAAAGGATATGCTGGATCAATGAATGTGTGTTGACAAACACATTAAGAGTTTTCTTAAGTTTTTATCTTGTGCAATTTTCGATAAAAATGTTTTTTCGTACTGTAGTACGGAATAGAGATAAACATTATTTTAACAATGACCTTAAATTTGATATTTTTGTGTCATTTTGATGAAAGAAATAGTTAGTTTGTTTAGAAAATTAATGCAAAGTTTGATAAACTCATAAATAATTTGTCATTACAAATTCATTTTTAATTTACCAAGAGGTATGTGTGATCATTACGTGCTTTGTCTATGTATAGTAAATATATTGATCCCCCCCCCCACAAAACCTCGATTGGAAAGAATCATAGTATCATAATTGATAATATCTCCTAGAATACTCAATAAAAAATAGAAAAAAGACTAGATATAGAATAATAAATATAAATTAGGAATTTACGTTGAGGGTAAAGCAAAAACATGGAGTTAATATTAAAATGTTAATTTTGAGAAAACTGATTTTTTTCTTCGAAGATCTCAAGAAAGCAATGAAAGGTTTATTTCCAACATGTTAACAGGTATCAAAAAAATTTGTTGTTAATATTTACTTTTTAAGTAAATATATACTAAAAAAATAGGATAATACATAGTAGAGTCATGCTTGGCACATAAATTCGAACATATAATAACAGTTATATACATTATACAAAGTAATAATAACCATTTCCAAATATTAATTAGTATAATCAAAAGGAACCAAAACTTTGTTCGATAAGGTAAATTTATCTTTAGTGCCAACAGAATATAAATGGCTTGATTTGATTTACAATTACAAAAAAAAAAGAAAAAAAATGGACACTGGGCTCATTAATTTTATAGGGAAACATTAATATATAGAAATTCTATTAGATATCAGAAATCATAAACTAACATTTAAGTTATGTCATTCACATCAATAAGCTAATCGATAAAAACAATATAATTAAAAAAATACAAAACTTCTAAAATCAATGTTAATTAAAGATTAATAACTCTAGTCGAATATTTCTCATAATTGTTTTTTGACTTAACATTATTTTAAGGAACTTTTTTTAAAGAAAGGGTGATTAGCACCATTCAAAACCGCTCTGCCTACATCAATATCAATTTCACTTGAGGACATCAAAATATTATTTTATGAGACATTTTAATAGCCTCATCTCACAAATAACAAAGGTATAAAAGTATTTTTGAAGGTGCTCCTTTGCTTTATATTAAAATTCAAGCTTTTTATTATCTAGCAAGACATTTTAACACTTTATATTTACTTATGTTCCTGGAGCATTGGGCTTCTGAAAAAAACACATCAATTTTCTTATTCAAGCAAAGATTATATGTGATCAAAACATGATGAATATATTGTTAAAATGGTATTATAATCTTCAAAAATGAAATTTCAATTTTTTTAAATATCCATTTAGGGTTGAGACTGTAAAGTCTTTCTCCCTTATATTGTTGTAAAAGGAATAAAGTGATTTTTTTAACAAATTATAATAGAAATAGAATCATTTTTCATCTATTAAATCTAATTTGAAACGTACATATGCAAATTACGGGTTATTAATTTAGGTTTTTTAAAAAATATAAACAATATATTTTTTGAGATCAGTTTACCCAAAACTATTGCAACTTCATAAAATGTTGATATTTCTAAATATATATACATATATGTATGTATAACTTCATCACTAGTTATTATTATTTTTTTTTTTTTGGACATTACTTTCATATTATAACACCTTTATAAGTAAACTTAATAATACAAGAACGTTTAAGAACTCTTTTCTTTTTACCTCTTTTCATATTTTATGTGCTAGAAAAAATTACTTGCCATTGTGACAAACAATTAGTTATAGCCCTTCAATTAGAATTAATGTTCTAAAATTGAAAACCTACATAAAAACACATAATTGTATTAGAACACCTACTTTGAACATGTGTTCAGATGAAGAACATTACCCCTTCGCAGAATCCCATCAAAATATCAATATGATTTATTGGCTCGTATTTTAATAATTCAACCACATGTCTGAAATACCTGAATGAACTTCACATAATTCAATTGAACTATTTTTCGTCATTCTGGAGCCTATAATTTTAATACAAATAAACATATCATATGATAAGTTTACCATGGCACAATGACTTGTATCTTGAATTCCTTTCTACTCAAACAATCCCTTAAACAAGAACCATAAGATCAAATACCTCATTATATAATGCATTTTGATGTGTACACATACATTTATGTCACATTTCAAATAGGGCCAATAATGACTTTTATATATGCTTTTATGATAAAAAATATTATTAATAATTGTAAATTGAGTTAATATTTTTTAAGCTCATGAAAAAAAATGATTAAGGATCACGCAATACATTGGATCATAATATAATTATGTGTCAAAATTCCTATGTTTCGACACATTAGGACATTTACAGCAATAACTTTGCAATGGAGACCTCACACATTGCTTTTGTCTATTTCGAAATAATAACACATCACCATGAAAGTTGGTAATGTCTTTGGAGACTCCCTTGTTGTATACTTTTATTATTACGATCTTTCAGAACGGAAATTTACCAGCTTATGCATCAAATTTATTTCTAGTATAAAATGTCCATTTATATTTAAAAGTTGTTTAAAAAAAATTTTTTTTTAGATACTCCTTTCTTTTATTATTTCTGTGCAACATATCCCTAGAACAAGGACACAAAAAGCATATTAATTAACGTCATTCCGTGAGTTCATTACATGTCACACGCAATAGATTTCTCACCCCTGTTGTTCTCATTTGTAGATGTCTAACAATGTACACAACCCATTTTCTGAGAGGTCTACAATATTTTTATAGTACCTTATACGGAAACTCTATTATTATTACCATCATCATCATCAATAAGAACCCTGTTGTCTCATAATATAAAAGATTCTGTTGAATGATGTACATGATAAATGACAGAGATAATTATGTCTCTTAATTGATTTTCCTTCCAAAAATATAGTTACACAAATGTAATAACATTATTGTTGTATGTAGAATATATTCACATATTGAGTTATGAATAATGATTCAAAATGAAAGAGATTCATTAAGTTGTTTTGAGTGTACGAATCAGTCTATCCCCAGTGTGTTTATCAAAAATTATTATGTGGTTACAAATTATTTGAGATTAAAAAAGTGTATTTAAGTGACTCAATTATGATATTAAAATTACTGGTGTAATTGAGGATTATTTTCTTAAATAACAACTTAAAATAAAGATTTATTTAAATATTAAAAATTGTGGATATATGTATATAACATATATGAATAAACTAGACACACACACAAAAAAAGAAATATTTCAAGGACTGTAAAATAAGCTATAGTTACCCCTTTCCCTTCAAATTGAGTTTCCCCAAAGATTATTACTCTTCAACTCTTTAATTCGTATAAAATAAATTTCATTATAAATAACCTTTTCTGGGCTTCGATGATTAGATTTGTTAAGGAAATATCCCAAGAGAAGTTAGGAATTAAAAAAACCGATTAACTATTACAGGATATAAGCCAAATTGCACACTAGACAGTGGATTCAAAATAAAGTGTCGACTTTTATTCATTTATATCGCATTTTGTTCTTTTTTAAAAGAATGCTATGAATGATGGATTTCAATATACATATGATTTTTGTATGCTTTGATGTTTATTTGTAAAATCCTTTTTTTTCTTTTTTTGTATATGTTAGTTTCTTAGATATGTAAGAAACTTTTTTCCAAAAAAACATAAAATAATTTTTTCTTAATCTTATTAACCTTAATTATAACTTTTTTTTTCATACACAAAAATTATAGCTTAAACTCCTCCATTTTAATGGTTTTCCCCCCCCCCAATAATTAACTCTAAATAAATGGACAAGTCTACATAATATATGAGTCACAAAAAAATACTTTTTTTTTTGCATGTGCAATACCGTAACATAATACACAAAATACAACTAAAAACAGTAGGATTAAAGAATCTATGTAGAAACGTTTTAAATGGGACTCAAAGATGATCCCTAAGGATCTGGTATTAGATATTAACAATTGCATTTCAAATAGGTACATAGTTCAAAGTATTTTTTTTATGCATGAGATGCAACTATTATGTAAACAAATGTATATATTTATCGTAAATGATACCATGAAGTTTGTTGAACTTCTCAACATTCAGTTCTTTTATTGTTGTTTTTTCAAGGTAGATAATATGTCCTTTCTTACTTTATAAATATGGTTCTATAGCATAAAACTGCTCTGGGATCCTTGTTTTTAAAAATGGATATTTTTTAACAAGTGACAGAAAATAATAAACTTTCATCAATAAATAGCCAGAGTGAAAGTAAAAATTGTCATTTAGCAACACAAAAAATAATAATATATAAATGAATTGAAATAAAAGATCAATTACTCTGATTTGATTATTTTAAACGTTGTACGTAGGAAAGATTAGGGACAATTGCAATACTTTTGGGTCAAAACCTGGGAGCTGGTTAAAGTTAATCCTGCAAAAATGTAACTCAGCATACTTATATAAGTTTGTTATCGATTGAGTTTATTTAAAGGTTATATCAAAGGGTAGTTGTTTCACAAATTGCATTTGAATGCAACATTTGTTGGGAACGGATGCAATAATTTAAAAAAAATCAGGTTTGAGTTATAAATTTAAAAAATTAGACTAATTATTATTTTTTGAGTAATAAATAAATACACTTTTCTAGGTATTGAATGAGTAACTTTCAAGTTGTTCTCGTGCATTAAGATATAATAAGATTTATATAATTATAGATCAATGATCTGTATTATAAGTAGATTGGCGAATTTTATTTTGAATATGTACATGTGATCTCAAGCTCTCACTAGCCCCTTTAGAGCCCTGTCATATCATACATGAAATCATTCTGTATCCCAAGCTGCATCTTATTGAATATTTAATCTGCTGTTGGGATCAATCAGATTATTGACAAGAAATAATTTCTTATTTTATATAAAAGTTGTAGGGGAAAGACGATGACTAAAATATAAATCAGAGAAATGGTATTGAAATTAGAAAAGTTTAAATACTTTGGAGGGATGAGATGAATTTTGATAATTAAATAAATAATTTTTGATACCCGATATATTTTGCCCATAGTTGTATACTCAAACCAAAACCTTGACCCTTCCAGTTTGATGGTTTTGCAGATATACTACAGTCCTCAAGACTGTCATTAACATTTTATTCTTTTTGCGAAATAAATATTCTCATTAAAAGGGTTTTGAAATGAATAATCATTTTATGGTAATATTAGAATGATACTGTGTATTTTGAAGCAAATTATTATCAAATATAAATAACCAGCACAATTAGCAACATGCAATCCCCTAAATTACAAATTCATGGATGTAATTATTTTCTTATCAAATTGCTATCCTAACTTTGTTGCAACTAGCATTTATTTTAACATTCAACATGTTAAATGAATTTTCCAGTAAGAAAAGCTAATGAGAAACGTTTATAATTTCCTTGTACAATATAAAAACCAAATTTCAAATATGTGAATATAGCTCTCTACCAAATAAGGCAATGCTGATAAAGAAATAAGTTAGTTTCCTCAGTTGTTATGATATTTTGAGAGATATCAAAATATCTAATGTCGTTTTATCTATTAAGCGTAAAAATATGCTCATTTTATGTATATATAATTGATCTTTCGTTCTACATAATCTATTTTAGTTCTAATCTTTGTTTTATTACCAGTTATTAAAATGGGGGAATTAGTACTGGTTCTGTGTAGAAATTAAAATATTTGTATTGCAGAAAATTATAGAACATTGAAAGCCTGATTACTCTTTGTAACATTAGAAGAAATTTTGTTGGCAAAAAAAAATATAGAAGACTTAAAAATAAAACACAATTCATGACATCATAAGTATAGTTTTTGGATGCATTACTCTTCACAATTTCTCTGTGGTAGTTTTTGGCATCAGTAGTAATAACATAAATTCATGTACATTATGCATGATTTGATGATACCAAGAATTCATCTTACAATGGTTGAATAATTTATACCTCTCCTTCAAACAATCAATTAAGAGTGTTAATCTAAGAAAAATAGATCTATGGTTTACAGGTCATCCTAAACGTCACATTTATCTCCTTTTTGTCACGTTTTTTGAGTTTTCAGAATATAACATTGAAATTGAATCCTTGCAATGTCTTAAACAATACAAAAAAAGAGGAATACTGGTTGTGATCACCAAATCTTAGTCTGCCTTGTAATGGAAATGAAATATCACCTCCTTGGAGTTCTTTTGGACGACTATTCATTGAAATTTGTAAAACAGTGTTGATTTGTTCAATAATTTTTTTAATTCATCTTGTTTCTTCATATTTAGTTTCGAATCTTATTTAGTCATTTTTAGTTTTGAATCTTATTTAGACAGAAGGAGAAAAAATTTCTTTAAAAAAAAATGTTGGGTCTTCGTCAAGTTATTGTCATAAAAAAATACGAATACCTTCCGTCTAGTCATAGTAGACGAAATTAATAAATGCTGGAAAAGAAGATTCAATTGCTGGTTAAAATCTCAATATCCTGTAGCAAATATGATCAAGTAAACTCAGAGTCGATTTCTGAACTAGAGATGAGTAGAATCATTGACTTTAACTTATTCTTACAATGAATACATAAATTACAAATGGCTCATGACAACACAACTACTTAAAAGTACTTATACCTTGGAGGTTCTTTTATAGAATCGACATCGAGTTCCCATAATCTGTAAAAACCGTACAATTCAAGAGCAAAATACATCAGCTGCCCCCCCCCCCCTCAAAAAAAAAATATCTTATGGCATATTACATTTTTTTAAATTGTCTTTGAAGTATGATTGACCATCGATTTTTCACATCATTCTCTTTCTTTTTGATAGAGGCGTTATATTTACAATTTTTTTTTTTGGTTTGTCACATCCCGCTCTGAAAACCGCTGGTCTATATAATATCTGAATAAATGCCCTCTACAAAATATATCAGAACATCGTGGACACACTTAGCTGATCTTTTTTATTGTTGGTGATTTGATATGAAAAACAGTTGTTTACTGGCATGACCTTCTACTCTCAGAGAAATTACTTATTTTACAACCAAATAAGCTTTTGATATTATTTTCTTAAGGCAGAATCTTTTACTTCAGTGTCCATTTAATAAATATCCTAAATAAATAAAAAGTTTTTATCAATAATTTATCATACAGAGGAAAAGTTTGTCCAACTTTTTAAGAAAAAAAAATACTGTCAATATAAAAAATATATATTTATACAAGGTTATTAATAAGAACATTGATTCATTTTTTTAACTTACAAGTATACATTGTTATAAAAAATGAAAAGGCCTTATTTAAAAAAAATTAAATTGTCAAAGGAAGGAAAATGCTTTCTATTCATTTTACAAAAATAAACTTTATATACGAAATACATTTGTATGTATGTGTATATAAAAGTCTAAAAAAAGTAGTTCAATTGCCAGAAAAGCATCAATTCTTTTTCAATATTCTAGCGTTGATTTCTTTATTATACTTTTTATTGTTTCATACTCAGCTTTGACAGTTTGTATACATAGAACTTTTCCCTCTGCTTATATATATGTTGTGTACAAGTTGATTTTTTGTAGAACATTATTAATATTACAATATTTGTGTCTCATGGTATTTTATTTAATCATAATTCCATCTCTTTTAGTTTTTAACCATTGAGTAATACTATTCCATTTATAACTCATTTATTACTTATTTACGAGTGGTATAACTGTGAGCTATCTAATAATAGCATGTCTCACCGGAGACTTGTCAATTAGTATTTTCTTCGTTTTTAGAAAAAAAATTAAGTTGCTCCATTAAAATATCGACCAAGAAAATGGAGTTTTAATCCGTTTATTTTACTAATACAATAAACCGAAATATAAATACAGAGTGGTCTCACATTAGTAGAACTGATTTTTTTATTTAACCTAATTAGTTAATGCCAATTTCGAGTTCTTTGATACCAAAGTGTTGACTTAAGAGATGAACACCACCTTTTTAATTGTTTCAATCTACTTTCAGTTAGATCCAGATCAGAGCATACAGGGTTAAATTTGATCCCAGAAAGATTGAAAAAACCATTTTTGGTACTTTTAGGACATGTCCATCCTTTTTTTCTATCTAATTTGTTATCCCTTAAATTTTCCATGTAGAGATAGGCTGATAGTGAGGTATTTTTTATCTCAAGGGCTGTTTTGAACTCACTACCACTCAAAGGGAAAAAAATCATGAATGAAGTGATCTGTAACAACTGTGACTCGGTCAAAAAGAGACTTTAGTCTGTAATCAAAAATAAAAGAATCAATTTCGGCTTAAATGTTGTAGAAACTTGGAACTAATATTTGCTATTCTGTATACATTATATAGTTTGAGACTCATTTTTTAGTTTGAGTAACTCTCGACCACTCTTTATTTATAAATCGAAAAAAGTAAGGACAATTAATATTATAGTTTAAGGGTATTATGAGGATAGAAGGAATGGATTTGTACTTTATTTTGTGAATGATATTAATTAGTTTATGTTACTTAAGTGTCTAATTTAACTCAAGGAAATTAAAATTCCTATTTTTTACGTACATCAGTTCCGTTGAGCACATTTTTTAATAAATAAACATCAATTTAGTTTCATAGCTCATTTTTTAATAAGGTAAGATTTTCAATTATAACATTTTATATTCTTCTCACGATATACCTAATAATAAAAAATTAATTACAATAAAAATGCCTGTACATCAAAATAAATTAGAAGGAAGGAAAATACATAAATGTAACAGCATGAACAATACATTTTAATAACACAGAATAGGTACACCTGTATCAACTTGAAGAAAAGATGAAGTAAATTTATTAATTAATTTCATTTAGAGATTAAATTTGTTAAGAAAAAAGGTAAATAAATTATCTTTCGCTTTTTGTTCATTCAATGGTATCTACAAAAGCAAATTGATCCGTTGGCTCTTGTGTTGTATTCCTACGCTCAATTAATTTTTCTCTCAAGGTCTGGCACAGATTTTTTTGGGGGTGCTCCAAGTCGCAGCAGTTTCCAGTTCTTGTATTGCATTCCATTTGTACTCCTAAGACTTTATGTGTACGATTTTAATATAGTTTGAATGTAGTTTTTTTTGTTTTTTTTTAAACTTAGATTTTTTTTTCTTACTTGACGTTCTGATTATTCGTGGATAGGTGGGATTGCTATATGCTCCGTATAGAATATCTCTTAGTTGACATTGAAAAGCATATGGACAATGTAATCCTTGTTGACAGGGATCTTTTAATCGTCTACACAATTCTATACTAGGATTTAAGGCATAGCACACACCTTTTAAGCAACTGGATCGTATACCTACAACTGTTAGATACAGATAATAAAACCTACAATAATATCAATGTCCAATTAATACTTACTTACTGCGATCCCTGTGTATACTTTGACGTTTGTACACGTCAAATCACATTTAAGTGGAGCCTCTTCTTCCATGCAACCTCCTCTACTGGCATGATGTCGTATCCACTTCATATGACTCGTAATTCGTGTATATACCCCAGCAATGAATTTACTTGCACAGCCAAAGCCATATGAAACTAAGCCAATCAGTGTACAGCGACCGTCTTCATTCAAAAAAAGTGGACCTCCACTATCTCCATTACATGAATCTCGATCCCATCCATAGGCACATATTTTTGAAGCTCCAGTAGAATTGAAAGTGTTAGATTTGCAATAACTATGTTCATTTTTTAAAACAGTTAGAACTGTTTTTTGAAGAACAGAGCTGAGTGAATTTTTATCACTGACATTTGTTCTTCCCCAACCAGACACTACATGGGTATGTAGATGTTTAATTAAATAACACTATACATATACTGATGCACATCAGTTCTTGATGTAGAATACAAATGACGGTTCTTACCGTAAGCTAAGCGGTCTGAATATTTTTCATTCAAATTTGAGGGTAAACAAATTGTTTCTATAGCCATGCTGATCTTTGCCTTCCATTTCAATTTTATTAAAGCAATGTCATTTGAAACAATTGTAGCATTATACTTCCTATGAGGTATGACTTCTATAGCCTTTGTTATAAATGAAGTTTTTGTTTTTTTAAAGAAAAGACTACTGCCCAGTTGTACCTAAAACAACTCAACGACCTTCTTACATTAGAGACTAATTTAATTTTGGCTATACTACTCATAAAACCTACATAGACATTTGATGGTTTAGCAGTCACACCATCACGATGTACACAATGAGCCACTGTCAGAACAAACCACTGATTGATGAGAACTCCACCACAAATGATATAACCCCCTTCTTGTTGTTTTTCAGCAATAAGGGCCTGCCATGGCAATTCAAAAGGACGTACTACTTTTCCACCAATGATTCTAGATCGAAAATCACAGGAGGATGTCCCATAATGAGAATAGCCACATCCTACAGTTTCAGTTTATTAAAATCAAGTAACGTGATTTTTGTTTATAAATGAATGCAAAAAAAAAAAAAACAAAAAAAAAAACTTACCACATTGATCCGACGATCGTGATTCGACCCTTCGTTCTTTTAATTTTTTGACATCAAGTCTGAGTCCAAACGTATATGACACTACTATAGTAAATAATACATAAATTTTTATCCTCTGAAGGATCATGTTTAACATGAAATATGCCAAAAAAAAATATATCTGTCTATTTGTACATAAGTATACACATTGGGGTACATATGTTTGATTTTCTCCTCTCTCCAACTTGTGCCTTACACACAACTGTTTTAATATTTGTGAGAGTTTAGAATGACTCGTTATACTTAAGTTGAAAATAGGCATGAATCTAATATGCCATAGGACATGATTGTTTTTTTCAAAAAATAAAACAATAGTGTTATGAGTTCTAATATATTCATAATCACAATTATTTTGGTCCATTCAGACATTGAAAGTATCTTTGTTCTAAAGTTATATATGGACCTCTATAAACATACTTAACGTCAATATATAATAATGAGTTATTTTGAGGTATTATTTATATACTTAGGTATTTTTTTAATCTTGTAAAACCTTCTTTCAATATATTAAAAAAAAAGAAGAAAAATAGTATAAGTAAAAATATTTTCATTAGATAAAATTTATTTAGTTAGGATTCATTATTCTTTTAAATGGGATTATTATTATTTGTTAAGTATGTTAGAAACTGTGACTATTTGGAACCTGAAGTTCAAAAAGCTAATAAAAATGCAAGTATTTATATTTTTGCAAGTCAATACATCTCAATAACGATGGGTGAGGTTCATATTTGGTATGTTGTCTTGATTCCAGTATAGTTATCTATTTAAAAAATAATAATAATAACCGATAATTAATATACATTATGAAATTTGATTTCTATTATTTAATTATGACGTAAATATGAATCATACAACGATTTTTCCTTTCCTGGGCTTGATTAATTGTTTAATCTATTAATTTGCTTACTTACTTGAGTTGACTAAGCAATGCCAAGATGTATTGTGTTACATTAATAGTCTGTGTATGCATGACAGGGTCATTAATTTATGTCGTCATCTTAAAATCTGTTTTGAAAAGGTTTCAAATCCTGTGATAGTTATTACTTTTTGTTGTTTCAAGTATATCACTAAAAAAGCTAAATTTATCTGTAAATAATGTATTTGCAATTTATTTATGAATTGGTTCAAATTAGATCTTTTCATATTTCAACTCTATTATTATATGTTTATAGATTTTCAATGGAATAAATAGCTCTTAAATAATTATAAATAAGTATTTTACTTTTGAACAGACTCAAAAAACTTCTTGAATTTTGAATGACACTAAAATATTTTTCATAGTACAAAATACAATTTATGTTCCCTATTTGCTATTATTGTAAAAGAACATAAATATGAAGAATAACTTTTTTTAAGTTGAAAAAGAAAATGTCTATGGTATTTTCGATTTGTAAATTTTGTGAATGAATATAAATATTACTTAGATAGTTAATTACATTATTTGAAAGATTATTGTAAGCTATGTATGAAGTTGTTTATGAGCTTGTCATGCACAAACGCTGTGCAAAAAAGTTCATGCATTCACAGTTTAGTAAATAAATTGTACTAGGTAAATTAAAAAAAAAAAATCAATTTTGTTAAATATGTCTAATACAGATAATAGTCAAAAATCCTGAATTAGGAAATTGGCAAATTATTTTATGTAAATATTGTTCAAGGGTTGAAAGTTGTCTTGGAACGGGATTTGCTGACCACTCCTCTAGGCTAAAGAATATATTTCTAGAAATCTGAAACTATATCATAAATGAAATATAACATAAAGTTTCTAATGGGTCGAAATAGGTGTTAGGATGTAAAACATTGGTCCGTCTATCCATAATAGTATTTATTAAGTAAGAAATTATATAGAAAAATGCTCATCATTACTTGATGATTGCTTTCGTATCAATAAGCTATCTATTTAATTTGCTAATACGAAATATGTTTACGTGAGTATTTTTAATTTACATATGTACGTTTATACTTTGGTAAAGAAAAAAGAAGTAACAAAGACAGAGCCTATCTTGTTTGTTGTTCTTACATGAGTAAATGAAAGAGAAATACAATATTTATACAATGGAAAAATATAGGTATGTAAGACCCAAATGTCAATTCCTTGTTGTAAACGACACAAACGAATATACACAGCATGGGTATGAATACAAACCAAACATTTCAGAGGTTGACAGATACATTACTTCTACATATTTGTTTGTATGTAGGAACAACAACAAGAAAGGAATGATGTGTCAAACTTAAAAATGGGGGGGGGGGGTGAATAATCAATGCTATATATAAAGTATGTAAGTGTAGATACAAAGACAACCGATACTAGACTTTTGCTGTAATGCCTGGGTATTTTAGAGAGCCAGGGCTACATTTTCATTTAAACTACAAATGAGTATTTTTTTTATATGCAAGTGTGTTTCTTTGTATGAGATAGGTTAACCGCTCTAACCTTCATCTAAAACATTGATTTAAGTATTATTACGTGTATGTATTCTGAATTGAAATGTTTGAAATGACCATCACTCTCTCTTTTTAAAAGGCTCACTCTTGATCCGTTCTATTTTACAACCCTTTCTATTACATAGAAACACATAACTGGTGTATTTAGTAGAATGTAGGATGGGAATAATATCATTTTCCAAGTGTTTGATTAATAATTTGATTTTTTTATCCTTTAGATAAATTGACGGGGAAAGTATTTTGACTTCTTTTTGACTGTCTTGCCAAATCCTTTCTCTCTCATTTAATGGACCTTAATAAGTAAAAAAAATTGCCAAATATGAACAAAACCTTAAGATTTATGTTGAACATATATATGTATATATATTTTTTTCATAGAAAGTATGTAATGCGTGTAAAGATGGGAGCTATCTGTGTACATTGGCACATAAATAAAAATAAATAAAAAAAAGTATTGACAAAGTACTCTTAAAGCCCATACTGAATAAATACAATGTACATCACAAAAAAAATTGGTTTCACGTCCCTTGTTTTTTTTTGTATGCGAGTGTGTCTCTCATTTTATGACCATGATGTACAATGGCTATAAAAAGTAGTGCAACGTTGATATATACATATATTGATATACGTACATCATACACGAGTGTGGAAGAGCTTGCAGCATACATAATAATGGATCATTGTAATTCATTTGATAATTTCCTTGAAAAGAAGTAATATATTCTACTAAACATGTATGTACTATTGTCCTTGAGTACTGTGATATATTCATAGGAATAATTTGTAATATATATATACTTACATTTGCTTCATATTAATGGGCATATATGAATGTATTATGGGTTCTTTAGAAGTAAACATCTTCTGAATTATAAATACATATATTTATATACTTATATATACAGAAAAATATTCGAATAATTATACACTTTGCGATATTAATAAACTGTAGTGCTCAAAGTCCTGGATTTGCCATCCATAGAAATAAGTGTCTACTGGGCCAATATTTACATATTCGTCATCTTCTAAATTCCATGATTACATAACTGGAAAGGATCGGGAAAATAGATTATAAGCTAGTCCTCATAACTGACGGCCGTTAATCGTCAAAATTATTTATAAAATATTGTGATTTTCAAGACATAACGACAATTCACTCCCAAAATGAAGATATTCCGTGAGCAAAAACATGTTTTTTGTTTGTAGAAGGGATTATGCTGTAAAAAAGTTAAATTAGTTGCAACATAATACCATTCAAATCAGAGGGAATAATTTCTTATTTGGGTCATAACTTATTCAAATAAAAACCTATATTTTACTTAGGCATGTGACAAACAGATTTCCAAATTTTCATTTATGTACAGTTACCGTATATCCTCGCATATAAGCTGACCCCTAAAAACCAGACCTAAAATGGTGAATCATAAAAATTCGCGTATAAGCCGACCCTATAAATCGTATTGCGTCATACGCATCTATCACAGCAAAAAGTTGCAGAAGAGAATAAAACAAATTGATAACCAGTATTTTTATGTTTAAATTTTATTAATAACAGTAAGAAGTATCTCAAAATCCTTCAAATTCATCATCACTTTCACTGTCTGACTCCCCAAAGAGATCTTGCCAGTCCTTCAATGTATATGTGACATTATCATCATCCCACGTTTCTTTATCTTTATCTTCATTTTCTGACCCTGCATCACTGCCTTCATTTTCAGTATCATTGCTATCCTCCTGCCATACAGCATCATCTTCAGTACCATCTAAATTGTGTGCGTGCTAATATCTATCAGCACTGCTTTGAGTGCGTCTTCGAGTGTCAGTCTTTGAGTACGATCAGAGTTATGCGCGTATAAGCCGACCCCTTAATTTGGAAGCTTTTTTTTGGAGTTTTAAACTCGGCTTATATGCGAGGATATACGGTAAGTCCCTTTTTAACGAGAGTAAAGGGGGATTCAACAACATTAGTAAAATATTTTGACTTCAGGCATTCAGAAGACATTGATTGCACATGATTTTGACTATAGTTAAAATTTATCTTCTCTATTTGTTCTCTTTTTCACTATATATACAAATAAGTAGATAATAGTAAAACACAGGAGACTTAATATTGCTTATTACATAGCAAATTTCGTCAGAATGGAAATTTAGTGTATGCAGAGCTCTTACCAATAAGTTGTTGATTGATCATTTGCAAATTTAAATTGTCATGAGTGATAACTCATATTCATTCCAGATGTGTTAAAAACCGACATGTCTACATATACAAAATATGGTAACCTTGAAAGATAGACTATGGGCTACTCACATTTGAATTTTAGAAGTTAGAGTAAATAAATTAGTAACTACATAAACAATAAAATGAAATGTAATATAATTTGTCAACATGAATGTTTTTTAAAGGAGTCCATTTGTATTTATATCCATATTGTTGAGACAGCTGATGATGTCTGAATCTTTAATAAGTAAGAAGAAAATAAGGTTTTTATTATTTTGTGACTTTATCTCAAAGTTTCTTTATTAAAAATCCTTTAAACATGTTTTTTTATAGCAACAAAAATGATTTAGTTTCAGGCATCTTCTTAACTCAATTTACCAAATAATTTCTCTAGAAAAATTAGGGAAGAAAAGCAACGGCTTTAAAAAAAGTAAATAACTCCTATTTGTAAGATAGTTAAATAACGCCTATTTTTTAGCATCTAAGGAGTCCCAAGTTCTCGTATTTTTTCATATTAGCCACTTTCAACACAAATAATATTGTATATATATTTATACAATGTATTATTTAACTAATTCTACTCATAACTTTACAAATTCAATACTATATCTGAATTTATATCCATGGATATAACATGTAACATCATAAGGAATACATCAACTTAACGTAAGGTAGGAAAATGACATGTATTACTCATAAATAAACTCTGCTTTTAACATGAATAAAAAAAGCTTTTTTTTTCATTTATTTATTCAATAAGAGTTTATTTATTTACCTTCAATGTGGTTGATAAATGAATATTAATATCGGATTTATATGTATATGGAAATCTTATGTACAATAATAATAAAAAATTCATTACTCATTCAACTAATACTGTTGTTGAATGTCTTTACCTTAGAGTCTTCATAGAATATATATAGATAAATATTTTCTAAAATGAAAAATGGTTTATTTATATTTAAACTATAAATAAATATATGAGAAGTGAAATATTTAATTTTTATCAACTCCTTCTTATATTAATTTTAAATATTTTTATTAATGTTGCAAAGTTTTTTTTTGTGTGTTAAAAAATGATTTTTATAGCAATTCGTATCTTTCAATTATATGTACAATTATTGAATGAATGTCAATAAATAGAAGCTTTTTCTCCATATAAATATATACTCAGTTTACATACAACATCTTTTTTGACATGTATTGATTACTTTACATATGTCTCTGAACATATATCCGTTATCGGATATACTCATTCTATTCATTTTTTATACTTCTCTCTTTTTCTAATAAAATAGATTTGTACTTTTTTTTTGGTTGTGGGTTAGAGTCGTATAATTTATCACTTCGCTCTCTATGAAGCCATGGAGTAGTTTTTTTATTTTTCTTTAGATATAAAGTTCCTTTCTACTACTTTGTGGCTATCTAAGAAGTTGTGTATACTTGGATATATTATATATATAGATATATTTAGCAATTTGTTTACTCTTTTCAAATCAATGTATGTATTCCATAACTTTTCCCTTCTTCAACAAGTCTGTTTAATAAGTCAAATAATAATCTTTGGCAATTTATGTATTAAGTGTTTATTATGTGGGTATATATTTTCATATATTAAAAATATAATCAATAAACAGTTCTTCATACATGTAATATATATCCTTTTTCATGTTATATATTTTGTATTGGTATACGATGTAAATATTATTAACTATTATTGCTAACTCTCTGTGGACATTCATATACTCATATATAATGCATAAAAATGGTACTGCATAATGATTCAGATAGCCTAATAAATATATAATAGAGGGAGCATTTGGTTTAACGTAATTTGCTTTAGAAGTGGAGTCAACAGACTATAAACTAGATCCGTTCATGAATTGTGAAGGAAAAATATCATCTCAAATGGATAATTCAAAATTCCTTCAAATCATTTATTATTGTTGCAATTTTCTTTGCTAAATTAAATGTCTGGTCAAAAGTCACATGCTTTACTGAAAACAAACAAAAAATTATAAAAAAGCCCTGTAAAAATCACAAAGTCACAGAATAATTTCCTATGGTCAATCAATGGTGATGAAAATATCTCTTTAAAAAATCATTCGAAGTTTTCCTTGTTATTGAGTGTTAATTCATGCTCTCCAAACCTAATGAACGGATTGTGTTAGCTGAGACAGTTTGAAAACAAAAATATTTTTAAAGTCTTCTTTTGTTGCCTGTCCCTTGCCTCATAAAAAACGGTTCACCTGGTCACATGGGAAAATCATCGACCCTTAAAAATAAATCAAAGAAAGCCAGTGAAATTCAAATTTCCTTTAGATAAGCTGCTATGGCTAATACATGAGCCCTTCTGAGTTTTAAAATTGTTAAATGGATAAATTCCTAGCTGTCTAGGTTATGGATTCAGTGGAAATAACCATACTGTTAATGATTCAGCGTTACGAATTAACATTTTATTACTTTGAATGCAAATAAAATTAATAAAATTGTCTTCAAAAAATATTTAAAATAAATAAAAACTTATTTACTATATAAAGCCTAAGACGGGTTGAACCTAGAATAAACTGAACATTCAAAAACATACGTTTTACCATTCTCAAAACAGTATATATTGACAAGAATATGAAGCAAGTTCAGAGTTTCAAACAAATATGTTTTATAATTTTTTTGTTTTACTCTTCTTTGTCTAATTTCACTGTAGCATGCACAATAAAATAAGCTTGCTAATTAAATCTGAACGGAAAAAAAATCAATGAAGAAAAAAATGTATATACCTCATATTTTCCCTGTATAAGTTACTATGACCAATCAATATATTGAGACAAAAATATCCCTTTTAAAGTTTGACTAAATTTGTTTTGGTTTCCCTGAAACGTTCATTCCAATAATTAGAAGTAATACATTTTTTTATTTTTTCAAATAGAAGTCCTTGTCAATTTTTATGAAGAAAGAAAAACTATTTTAAAGAATCATCAAAATCAAGGAATTACAATCTTCAATAAGATCGATATTTGTGAAAAATGTCACTTAGAAATTACATTGAATTTTTTTCTTCTATAATTATAATTTTTCAGTATAAAAAAAGTGTATGATTTCTTCCTTTGAAGATTTTTAAAACATAAAAATTAATTTTTGAATAGTCACTGAAGTTTAGCACTTATTTTTAAAGAGGAAAAAGCGTTTTCAACATTGGAAGGTCCATAACTAATAAAAAAAGTATTTTTCCCCCTATTTAATGTTTCATTGTTTATATATTTTTAATTGGATCCATTAGACTTCTGAGTCATAAAAATGACTCGAATAGGGTATTTAAAAACTAATGTACCCATCAAACATGGTACATTTGGCGTTATAGGAAGTTGAGCGATAAATTCATTTTATGTATGTTCTAGTCTGATTATCAAACATACCAGACATATTTAACCGAGCAGAAAGAGTCCGATTTTCACTTACTTGAACATATATCAGAAACTATTCTGACTCATTCAGCCAGGGCTTCCTCTAACTATGTATGTTTTGTATCTACATCCATTCCTCTATAATTTATGTAATTCATATATGTAGATAAATGATAGATGAATATCTTTGCTTATTTACTCTTTTTTACATGATATGGAAGAGAGAAAACGTAATGAATAAATAATATCCAATTTCTGTCTTGTCTCTACATACATGGACACAACAGAAAAGGAAAGGTCCTTTCTCTGGCGTGTTCATTCATTTGATTTGGCTTGTTATGTAAAGCTTTTTATATAAATGTATATACATACATTCATATCTCGAAACTCATAAGATCTTACATGGATATAGCAAACAATAAATATAAAGATATATTCTTCTAATTAAAAGTAATTATTGGATTTTAATACTCGAATCTTTTTTTTAATATATTTTTTCGTCTATTGTAACTCCCTTTCTTTCTTTTCTCTTCATATTCGTTTCCAATAATAGTTAAAAAATAAATGTATTTCTTATTAATACTTATTTCTATTTTACCCACCTATTCATGTATTTGTAACATCCTATTGTTGTTCTAATTGATTTAATGTATATTTACGTAGGTATAATTAATTTGCTATAATATACTCTCATGTATATTTACAAATATATCAAATAACAAGAGCACTAAAAAGAGCAGAAAACTTTGAACTCCATTTATGTCCTTGGGTTGAAAAGTTGTCTTCATTACTAATAAATTTAATACCTCGTAGACACATCTTATATTTTTATGTAATCATTTTTCGTATTATGTTTTATTTTAGTAAGTTTAAGCTTTAAAACATTATACCCACCGAGTGCAGTGTTGTTGTTGTTTTTTCAAGTGCTGTCTACCAGACAGCTGATTCCAGATGAAAGCAAATTTTTGATTTGCATTTTTTGTACCATAATGAAGGATTATCTCAGCCTTAGTAAATGATACATAACAATATCACTAAAAAATGAAAGCATTGACAATTTAAAAACACCCTAAATAAATTTTGTTATCGATATTAATCCATAGAAGTTAAATTTCTTAATTTCAAGGCCAGCTAACGTCAGATGATTTTTTAAACAAAATGATTTACTTTTGCTTAGCTTGAAAGTAATAAAAATGGATAAGGGTAAAATGATCATGGAGTAATGTAGGTCTGAGAGACAGTATCTGTCCAGAAAAACCTGCTTTCATGTACACAAGAAGCAATATATGAAGGAAAGTTATGAAACGAGTGCCACGTGATTAAACTTATGTACACATTTCGATGACTAATTTTATGTCCGCTTGAGGCGCTAAGAACACTAGAAATAAACATTTAAATGACCACGCAAGTTCCATAAATTCATTCTGTTAATTCAGTTGATTTTTTTGGAAAGGGGTAGAATAAATTGCAATTCTCATGAGATAATATGTATAAAAAGACATTTGAGTACAGAAATACATTCCTGTAGATTTTTTTGACTTTTTATAAATTTATTTCAAACTCAAAATGTAGAAACAAAGCCCTTTCCACGTTTTTATCTATAATAATCAGTATTGTTAAAGAGATTTATTTATTTTGTTTGAAGTCATGATATATGTATGGCTAAAATACGTAAGTAGGTATAAGAAGGGTTATTATAAGTCATAACGATAAATTATGTATCCAAAGTATTTTATAAAATATATACTTATGGTCATTATGAAGTAATTAGCAGGAAAATCATTCTTTCCTTATAATTTACGTAATTAATACACATTCAGTATTCAGTTTAACTTGTATAGGAATATTATTGAACAAATGTAATCACATATAAAAAACCTAGTTTTTTTTATATAAGAGAAGTAAGGGACGTTAACACTAGAGGGGGTGCGTATGTACCTACCTTATTTTTAGGTATATAACTCTGAATTTTCGTATATACATATACTGTACTTACTAATGCAATTACAGTACAATTTTTCAAAGTAAAGCAATGTGACCAAAAATGGTATATTCTATTTGGTTGCCTAACTCTATATTCATTCAAAAGAGGGTGCTGCATCTGAACCTTCTCTCTTTGCTTTCTTTCTAAACGCCCTCTATTTCTCTAATATCAACAAACTAACCCAAATTTATAATATATCTACATAAAATGGGAAGAAGATGAGAAAAATCTATAATTTATACGCCTATTCCTAAGTATTTAGAAATAATATACTCTACATATATCCACTATATTTAGAAAAATGTATTCTTTAGTCAAGTAACTAACTTAATTTATTTGACAAGATATAAATGTAATAGTTACTTATTAAATGGAATGTGCAAATTTTTTTTTACTATGAACATCTCAAACTTTTTCATTGCGGTAAACATGAAGTGAATGATCCTTAATTTCTTTATCTCATGTAAAAAGAAAAAAAGTCATTTTCTTTAGCTCACTTCCTTTTTTTAAAAAGTACTTTATTAAAACTTTATCTCTAACATTTTATTTGATAAAAAAAAACGTATGCTAAATGTTTTGAGGGAAAAAGTAGAGTTTTTTAATTTTTTTTCTTCCGTACAAACTCCAGAATAAATTCTTTTACAACTAGAAAAAAGGACCAAAGTAATAATAAACCAAAAAAGACTTGTTTCTTCTCTCTCTCTTATAATAAATATATTCTGTATTTTTATTAGGCCTTTCTACCTTTGAAGTTAGAATATTTACAGATTATTTAAGTATGTACATACATATGTTTGTAAAAATATGAAGCCTGTCTCATCAAGGACGAAAGGCAGCAATATGAGGAATAAATAAAATAAATTGTCACATGTGGGTAGAAAATAACACGACTCACAATAACTCATTTGATTTAAATAATATAATAAAATGATTCTTTTAATTTTATGGCTCAAATTTTGAGTCATTAAACCTTCTTTTATTTATATAGCCTCCTTTTACACAAAAACTAATGTTATCCTTATTGTTTCTCTTAACCTTGCTCTTACAAAAACAATCAAAAAAAGGGGCTCAAATTATGTAAGTCATCACAATTATCAAATTATAAGCTATTTCTCATTTTAATAAAAGGTAATTGCACATGGCTTAACAAAAATTAATTCAGGCTCAAGCAATCGATGAAGGTAGGTCGTGAACCCCTTATCTATGCTAATCATACTTAATGAAAATAATATACGTGAAATATTTTATTATCTAGTCTAGAGTTTCTCGAACTGAGAGATAAGCCCCATTATATTAAAAAAGAAATCACATTTCCAAAGTTCTCAATGGTTTTTTTTTAATGTGTAAATTTTATAGGATAAAGGAGTAGGACAAAGATCCTCAAATACTATTTAAAGAAGTATAATTAAAAAAGTTTAAAAAGCAGTCATACATTAATATGGAAAAGTAAGGTTTCGTCATTTATAATATGTAGAATCCATATGACAAGGGTTTTGTATTTATTTTTCGTAAGTGACCAAAGTCATGGAATTCCGTAGGTTTTGTGATGTTTTAAAACAACAGTGTTCCGATGTATTTTTAATCTGTCAATATGTAATTATTTTTTAATAATAAATGGAAATTTTTTGTTGGGGTTATTATAGGAGACAGCTATTGATCTAGCATATAACCCAAAAACCATTGAAGAATACTTTTATAGCATATCTAGATATTTTTTTCTATAAATTTTAAAAATATTTCTATAATTTACACACCTCAATAAACACCAATCTTGGTATAACAATTTTATTTCCTCATCCTTTATACTCTGTTATGTACATTTTATGTATAAAAAGAACAGGATATTATATACATTTGAAAATTGACACTCTTAAAAGTTATGAATATACAAATATATGTACAAGCCAACATAGTGTGGTATAATAAAATGCTAAAGTCAGGCCTTTCAATTCCCATGAGGATTTGTTAGCAACTCTTGTTTTGTTTCATTTATTCATATAATATATTCTCTACCATTATTATAATTATTTGTGAAAGAGAGGGGGAAAAAAACCTACATATATTCAAAACTCTTTCATTTGACAAAACATATTTTGAATTATTATTTGTCCAAATTCTTAAAACACAACGTGGTTAATAAAATAACGTAAAATGAATGAATGAAATAACGAATGAAGCTTATTCAATCAACCAAGGAACCATCCAACAGAAAGAATCATCAACCACAATTAACAAATTATTTATGAAAATAAATATAACAAACAACAACGGGTTGTTTCAAAAGTAAAAATAACTATTTCATGAAAGAACTGATTAATGGACATAAATCTATTCGATATTTAGTTATAGTAATAATAATAATTCCTTGCCATCTCTTATAAAAAAATATTTCTAACAACACCTTTCAAATTATGGGCTATTAGAGCTCAGTTATAGCTAATGTTTATTCCAATACACCAAAAAACCAAACAAAAAGAATAAAGAGATGAGCCTAGAAGGCGAGGATGTTCTTTGTGCCCATTCTAATAACTATCATTTGTCATCGATTTTAGATTTTCTTTTTCATCTTGAAGTAAATGTGAATAAGGAAAATATCTTTTTTTAGAAAGGGTTTTGTTGTTTTAGGTATTAGCACTTAAGCCCAACCATTGATGAGCGTCGTCATGAAGGATTAGGTGTTGCCTCAAATACTCTACCATGTAAAAAAAAAGTGGTTCTATATAATTTGATAAGACGATCAATTTTACGTCACATTTGTCAATATGTCAAACCACCATTCGGCGAGTTAAACGTCGTAAATTGGACCCAGTTTGTAAACCACTTAAATGGGAGTTATTCACATACAACCTATATTTGTTACTTATATATACCTTATATCAGCGTCTCTCAATTTTTTTAAGCAATAGCATACTAATAATATATTTTGGAAAACTGCACAAAGGTTGAAAGTCTCTGCTTTTTACAGTCAATAACTTTACATGCAGCGACAACCTAGTACTTAAAAGTTGTATGAAGTTGTATGACACAATTTCATGGGGGTATTCATTGGCTTTTCTTTTCTGATTTTTAATATTTCTAAATTCAATGAACTGGCGTTTTTTTTTTCTCTTTTTAAAATTTAGACTAATAGGTCAGGATGTAACACTTTTGTAAATATTTCAAACAGAAAGAAGTAAAGATCCAAGATGTTTTCAGTACCTTATGTCGGTACATTATATTTAGTACTCGGTCGAACTGCGACTCGTATTCACTTAGAAAATTTGAGCCGGAAACTGTCAAAATTTTACTTAATAGGCATCATGATATGAATACTGCTGAGTATTGATCTGTTAGCTGTTGTGAATCGTAAAGTTAGGATTCCTGACTTGTATATCTTTAGAAATGTACTTTGTTCTCTAAAAGGTCATGTCTTTTTTCCAGTATTTTTTAATATAGGTATACGCATCGTACATTGTGGTATAAACATTAAACCTTCAATTAAGATAGGAAATTATAAACTTATTCGGAAAAAAAAGTCTTTCGAATAAAAAGACATAAAAGAAATGATTCGTAGTTGATTAATGATTTTATAGATAGTGAATAAGTGAATAAATTATAATTTCTAAAAGAAAAAAAAGGAGAGAAAGAGGGAATGTGAAAGAGGGGGAAGACTACTACTGATGAAATAGTTAATTATTCAATAGGAGGAAAGGACAAAATAATTTTAAATTATTATTTTTTTTTTGGTTATATGTTCATTTATTTTTAAAGTTATTAAAAATTTTTTTTGCTTAGATACATTGACTCTGGAAATATTTATTAGTGTTTCCATGTTAATTTTAATTGACATATGAGGATGATCCAACTTAAATGGTTTTTAGTTCTAAGTTACAAAAGTTTAAAATTACATTTTTATTCATAATGAAAGACGCCAGTCTTAGTTTAAAAAGTATTTATACTCTGGTTTTTTTGTACATGTAACTTACAAGCCTGGATTACCTATATACAGGGTGTATTTAATAAAATACAAATGTCACATGTGTAATGCAAACATAAAAAAAGTTATTTCGTAAATAATCTATGCTTATATGATCGATGGAATTTTGTTCTTTAAGTTATTTTTATAATTAGTTAAGTGTAAGCCATGATTTTTTATAACTTAATTTAAAAGTTAAATTCAAAATTAAATAGATATTATTGACTAGTCAGATATCATAAACTGTGAACTTGGGTAATGATCATTTTGAAAGATACAAAATAATATTTTGTTTGTACTATTCAAGAGTTTACAATACTTCTCTATTGATAACATACTGGCATGGAAGTTACTGCTACTGAAATTCAATATTATTTCATAAAGTTAAAAATATGTATAGAACATTTGTTTTTAGCATGTGTGACTTTTAAGGCATTGAATTCTAATAAAACAACTCAGAGTCTTCAGCTATTGTTCAATCAACCTTGTTTAATATATTTAGTTGATTCATATAAGAATGCATATATTCGGCCTATATGTATTTATAGGATCTATAACAAATCTTATCACCCTTTCCTATTAAAGTATGAAATAATATATTTTTTTTCACAGTTTCTTCTTTTTTGTCCCAGCCTGCTGTTATACTGACATATCACATACTTAATACTTGTCGTTATTCATTATTGATCTATGAGAAAGAATCTCTCGATTTAAAACCTCTAAGTCAATTTTTTGAATATATATCTATGTATAAGAATACTAATTAAGACTCAGTTTCTTTTATCAATTGTATACAACAGAATTGATCTATTAATAAGAAGTAAAAATAATAATATTTGAAAAATGAAATACTAGATTTAAAAAAGTCTAAATTGTCCACTTTTTAGATGAAAATCATTGTTTATAATCATGACAAATACATTTCAATACTTTATCTTTTATGGTTAAAATGGTTACTGAATCAGAATTTTACGTACCTTAATCTTTTTTTTTGTCTCCTTCGAAAGGAAGAAGGAATCATTATCAAATGAAACATATGTATAGCACTATTTCTTTATAAAAAACTCATATAAGTGCTTTCAAAATATGCATAAGGGGGAAGGAAGAGAGAAACGAAGGAGGAAGTCGACACATTGAAGAGATATACATATATATTTAATACGCTCCAATTACGTTCCTTGTTTTTTTTTTTTTAAAGTAAAGAACCAATCTTGTTATTCTTAATATAAATATTGTTTATATATATTTTGACAAAATCTGCATGATATTATTTGTTTATGCATGAAGCTCATGAAATGTTAATTAAACAAGAGTTAATTTGTTTATAAATATGAAAAAAGGAAGCAAAGTTGGAAATGACTTTTTCAAATGTGATCAAAAAATGTTTAACAAAATCACTCTTAAGCACATTGTATACTGAATATATAAACAAACCCAGAATTTAATAAAATAAGTAAAAAAAAGTAACATACAAAGAAGTATTTATTAACTATAAGTATTTAAAATTCCCTTCGTCAAATTTTATTTAAAAGTACTTAACAGAGTCCCTATACCTATGATCTCATTTTAGCAATTTCTTTAAAAATAATTCTCAGAAATTTTAATTAGTTCGGAAATGACTTTCTTCAAATTTGATCATAAATTTTTTTTACAGAATATCACACGTCATTCAATTGTTGATTCATTCCAAAGTCAGAGTCAAGTGGCTTTCTAAAAAATAAAACTTTGAAGAAAGTTTCTTCTTGAAAATTAATAAAAACTATACCTTCCTCAAATTTGATCGGAAAGTATGTTTAATTGTTTGTGATTTAGTTCAAATTCAGAGGGTTGAGGCTTTCTAATAAACGTTTTATTCGATGATAAGAAAAAAAAGAAGCCATTTACAAAGGAGTACATGCCTTTTAGTAAAATTCAATAATGCCAATAAATAAAGCCTATTTTTAGAATAAAAGATTGATTTTACGCACTCCAAATGAGGATTTTTGTCTTTAAATAGATGAAATTTGGTTCATATCTATATGTTTCAAAGCTAGTCAACTTTCATAATGATGTCGTTACGTAATAACAGTTCTAGTTATAGGTGGATAACTTTTATTTTATCACTCAAAGTTTTTGATAAAAAAGCCTTAAAAAATGAATTATTCGAAAAAGAAGAGTTTAATTTTTGTTACTATGTCATGTTTATTTCTTAATTTTATTTATTTCCACCAATGGAATCAAATAGTCCAAAGCAAAAGGTAAAGGTCAAGAAAATTTCTGTTTCCTTCATATTTTTTTTTCTCCATGTATGACCATAAAAGTATTTATTTATTTGTTATTTCAAGGCTTTCTATTTATTTATTCAAGAAAACAAGAAGAAAAAATTTATACTACTGTAGAAGGAAGGAATAATGATAATAATAAAAACAACAACAAAATAAAAACACGAGAAACCTAAAGAGGATTTCCTTTCATATTGAACAAAGCAATAAAATAGAATCTTTAGCAATGATAATAGATAAAAAAACGGAAGCATCTCTCTTTTTATTCTATCCTTCTATTTTTTTTTAGTACAAACATATACATACATATGTATGAAGAGATGGAGAGAAAGACACTACATGGGATTTGTTTCCTTCTGATCTCTCCCCATAAGAAAACTACAAAAAAAAAAAAATCTCAGGTAGTCATTTTATGATTTACCTTATGTAGTACACGTATATAAATGTAACAAAAAATATGCCAAATTTGGTAAAAAAATTCAAGTTTCTGATCTCTATTTTAGGTAATAAATTCTTGAACAGGGTCCTTAAACTATTGAATAAGCTCGAATAGGTGAAAAAGGAAAAAAAATTCAACCGTAAAAAAATGAAAAATTCATTTTAGTGAACGGGTGCAGATGCAAAATTTCTATTTGGATTGAGGTAAAAGTCAAAAAGTCAAAAAGTGTGAGAAACACTGACATCTAGAAGTTAGTTAAATATTATATAACTACCACAGTTTACCTAATTGTATTATCATACACAATTTGTCGAATATTAGATATTGTGTTATTTAGTAGTTCCAAACAGATTTATCATCTTAACCTAACGATGAACATATACATATATATTTGAAAGGCAAAAAAATTGAGTCACATACGTTCAATAGCATGCTCAAAAGTGCTTCTCTAACACCCATGAATTAAAAACGAAAGCTAAGCCTTATCAGAGGAAAAATTCATAAATACGTATGTTTATTCTCATATTTGTCAAAACGATATTGATATTAATATTCTACCAGATACTTTTTTTCTTACATATGTACAGTCCTTTCAAAACAATCATAAATTACATGTTAAGTACAAATATTTTTTTAATTTCATATAACTTACAACAGAATTTTTTTATTTTTTGCTGTGGAAATAGAAAATATTTTTCTAATTCAATAAAATTATGGTCAAAATAAATTAGGGGTAAAAAGAAGAGTTTTTATAGACACTTCAATATTAATAAAAATGATTTATAGATTTGGGTTTTTAAGTACCCTCATTTACCTTGGTTTTAATCTATAAGTGTAGTTCTCCCCTCCTCCCTTCTTCTTTCTTCAATTACTTTCTAAATGAGATGAATTATTTGTATGACAAATAATTCATTTTCTAACGACGGTAAAGCTTCTATTCTTTTTCTTTTCCCAAAATAACAATTTTGTAGCAATATACAAGTTTGTTAAGGTATAAATTAGTGACTCTATCAGAATGATGGAAAAAAAGCTCTAAAATGAAGATGATGATAAACATACAAAGAGGCGAAGATGCTTTATTTCTAAATGACATAAAATACTTTTTTAAATAAAAAGTTTTTTAATAAGTATGTAAAGCTTTTTTTGATATGAATACAAAATTGGACTTAAAATATTTATTTTTATTTGTAGTCAAGTCAGTTTTTCAAATTATGATTTATATATATTATTTTTTCATAAAAAGTAATTTATGATTCATTATATATAAAAATCTACTTGGAACCATTGTAATATGGTAATTGAAGTTTACCACCCTTTGGCTCTTGTGAACTAGTTCAGTGATTAAAAAAAAAAAAAACTCAAAAATAGCTTTTTTTCCTTTTCTTCTCAATCAAAATTATGCTTTTGACTTTTATTAGTCAATGCAATTTTCATTAATTAAAAAGGTTTGATACGCCCTTCTAATTTGTACGATTTTTTATACGAGTTGTATATATTTAAAAAAAAAGATGAAATATTCACAATATCATTTTGTACTACATATGTTCATATAAACATGCACATTTTTCGCTTAATTATAGATTTTTTTTTGGGGGGGGGGGCGGTTTCTTAGTGTATCCTGGGAATTTTAGCTATAGAGTTTTCATATATTTCATATATGTGACTTTATTTGCCTCTACTATGGCATTTCAAATTAAATTAATCTTCTTTTTTTTAACTAACAACAGGAGTTTTGTGTAAATTATTTTTTTCACCATCTTTTTATATATTAATGCAATTATTTTATTAAAAGAAATGGAAAAAGATAATTATTATTTGGGGAGAGCCAATGGCTTCTACTTTTTTTAATGAAAAATTGTTCATGTTTGCTTTATCTGTGCAGACAGTCCACATATGGTCATGACTATATGTTACTTACTTCTCTACTAACTTTTTCACAAAACGATAAAAAACTTTTTATTTTTATATATATATGAGTATATATATATATATACTTATATTCATTTCCAGAATAAATGAAAATAAGTTGTAAAAAAAGTATAATAGCCAGAGTGTAATTAAAGTCTTTGTCTTACAAGAACCGGTTAGATTTATATTCCTAATTGTTTCAAGGATGTAACAAACTATATACTACTACTACGAAGAGAAGCAAGAGTAGAAAGAGCGAGCAAAAATTCCTCACAAAGGAGGAAAGCTTGTTACCAGCTTTGTTTCATTATTTTTATTTTTCTATTCCGTATCTTTTAAATTATAATTCAATATTGAATTAAATATGTTTTTACATGTACATAATTAATTTACATAGGTGTATATGTAGTAACCAGGAAGGAACCATTCAAACGGTTATGAACCCTGTTTATCTTCTCACGTTGCTTATGGTCTTTATCGTTATCTGCAATCTAAAAGTATCCACCCCTTACATTGTTTATAGTTACATAGTTTTTGTGTCACAATGATATTCATAAAATATCAACAACTCCTTTTAAATTGGTAGATTTCAATTTCTTTTTATGTACAATTGCCTTTTATGAACGTGGATTATTAAAAAATTTATTTCTGTTTAATTTCAAATATCCCCACTATCAAATGAAGAATGATGCAACAATGGGAGAAAATGAAGTAGTTGTCAAACTATTTTTTAATTTTAGATCTTTTTTTTTCTTTATATTTTTAAAGGAATAAAGATTTAGAGATGTATAATTTCTCCTCTCCGGATTATATTCACTGTACTTATAAACTTAATATAGGAGCCTTTGTTAGCTCAGACGGTATGAATATAATCTGCCCTGTGTCTATTTTTACTTGGAGCAATGTGTGTTGTCAACAGCATTATTTAGTTAGTATCCTATTGTTATCAAAACAGGATCCAAAAGAATTTGTATCATTTTTATATACCATTAAAGTAAGATATAAATTTACGAATAACAACCGGGTGAAACAAGAACAAAAATTGTTTTAATTAAATACAAACCAAGGATTTGCTTCTCTAACATTATTATCAATGTATCTACTATATAATTGTAAAAAGCTGAGTTGTTCTAGTTTATTATTTTAGTTTAAAGCAAATAATTGTCATTGGCGAGTGACTGAAAGCGATATTAAAAAGTAGTATCTACCAATCAACGACATGCCTTCTTGTACAAACTCAGTTTTGTTTGTCATGATGCATTTCAATGTATCATCATTTGTTATTGCACATTTCAACATTCATGAAACATTTAAAACTTTATAATCATAGTGTGACCGGATTGATGCATGTATTATGATTAGAGATGTTAAAAAGAGTCCTCCTGGTGTGCGTACAAAACAGGCTTACCATGACGACAAAAAACATACTGAAACACTCATTGACAGCTAAAACGCTGTAAGCAATAAAGAAGTTGTAAACTTTTTGCTGTGCTATTCTAAGGCAACTTTTATTTAATCCATTTGAGTACTTTGATACAAAAAAACATTGACAGAAGTATCTATTCCCAATAAAATTTATATTTTGTAATACATTTTTATAGATTTTGAACTCATCTGTTTTGGTCAAAGCTTATCTATATAATAGATATTGTATTTTCTAGTTATATATTCTAAAAGAAAACAAATAAATATATATGTAATATCTACATTTTGTCAACTCAGACGATTTTGGATCGAAAAACGCAGGCGTGGAGACTTTTTATACACATATATATTTATAACTAGGAATGTAAATCATATGCAAATCGGGCATGTAATAAAAAAGTGGAGTTGGCTCTTCAAACAGGTCTTTTTGTTTTCCGAAGCTGTTATCACTTTTTTTTCCCTTAAGAAGGTAACATCAACTTTACCTCAGCATAATGTTTTACAAGAAAAGAACAGTCAAAATATTATAATTATATTTATAAGCCTTTTTAACAAAATATACAACAAATGTTGGCGTAAATTCATTAATTCTTATTCATATACTAAATGTTTTCTTCACAACGATCTAATAAAAAATGAACACAAATTTAAAGCAAAATAAAAAAAAAGTGCCAACTTTGTTTAATTTCTTTCTAATCATATAATTGTAATTTCTTTCTACAAAAGTTGCATTCCAGCCTAAGTCTAACTCAATGTTCTTTTTTCTTTTACAATTTTGAGTATTTTTTTTTTTTGACAAATTGGTTAAAAAAAATGTAACAAAAGTATACTGATGATTCAGCACCGGATTACGATAAAGCACAATTTATATATATATATATATATATATATATTTGTCAATTGATAAAATTATAAAAGCTATTAGAGGACTCTTTTTCTTTCTTTTTTTTGAAGTAGAAGAGAAGTTCTCTAACAAGATTCGTTCATTTAAAAAAAACAGCATTGTTATTTTTTTTTCTAACATACAGGATATGTTTGTACATAAATATTATTTTGAATGAAGAGGAAATCTTGCAAACTACATACACGGAATAATATTAAACAAGAAATAAACAATTATATTTCTAATGACCTGAAAATGAAATAATCCATGAGACGTCACTTCAATGTACAACACGATCTAGACTAAATGAAAATGTTCAATAAATTATATCGTGGATTTATTTATATCATTAACAAATTGTGTAGGTCAGATAGGTTTTGTAATTTTTTATTACAATAAAACGTAAATTTCTAGAGGTTAGTACAGAAGGTAGCTTTTTCTTCAATAC
Organism: Lepeophtheirus nordmannii; assembly: GCA_963680855.1. Classification (NCBI taxonomy): domain Eukaryota; kingdom Metazoa; phylum Arthropoda; class Copepoda; order Siphonostomatoida; family Caligidae; genus Lepeophtheirus; species Lepeophtheirus nordmannii. The sequence continues at coordinate 24,128,813 of OY804524.1, read as the reverse complement.
AAATTGATTCCCTTAAATTCCTTGAAGATATTTTTTTTATATTTTTTAACCAATGAATATTATTTGTTGTACAGAATAAAGGTGAATATTGAAAAATAAATATAATCAAGAAAAAATCTCACTATCAATGTTGATATTTGATTTGATAGTATTTTAAATTTTAACTTCTTCTTTTTCTTCCAAAAAAATGAAAAATTTCTTAGTTTGAGGATTCTTAAAAATTGTTTAAAAATATACATATTATCATTAAAATTGTGCCTAAATTGAGTATATTCGTAACAATAATGTTGAATCAAACCCATAGAATATAAATATATTATAAAAACATAATTTACTTGTCCAATTCTTACTGCTAAAATTCATAAAAAAGCTAAGATTTTTAACTTACAAAAAATATTACTTTATCCTTAGAAATATGTTGTAGTTGTGGATAAATTCAATTAACTGTTTATTTATTCTTTATTTTCTAGGTATGTTCTTAAACTAATTTTTGAAATAGTTTTGTGTTCATCTATAGTTATACCTAGGATAAGGGAGGTGGTAAATATTTAGTTAAAAAAGTATTAAACCCAAGAAATATATAGTTTTTTAATATAAAGTATAGATAAACTACTTGATTGGCTATATACACGTTTTTAATTTAATCTTCCATGGGAAAAAAAATATTTTTACTTATTTTTGTAACTCTACGTTTCTTTGATTTAGAAAGATAATTCATCAAATTTTTATTGCCTTTGAAAAAAATAAAATGTTTATATATATATATATATAATATAAAAATGAAAATTAATAATATTTCGTCTATTATGTATATATAGTCAGGTATTTACATATATATATATATATATATAAAATTGATAACCCCTTATTTTTTCTATCTATCTAAAAAATTTTTGATTTGATTTTTCAAGAAAAATGATTATAATAAAATATCTATATTAAGACATAATACTGAAAAATTGCTTAGTTATATATATATATATATATTTATTTATAGAAGATTGAAAAAAAAAGTTCAAGGCACTAAAGAATATAAAATTTAAAAAAAAAAATGATTTGTACATATACTATGAATATACTTTTCAATATATGAACATCTAATTACGAAAAAAAGAAAATGGCTTGTCTTTGGCTTGACTCCAAATTTACCATATAATATTTATATACACACATATATATATAATTTTTTTGTCAAAAAGTGATAGGTTATTATTTGAAGGCTATTGTTGTTGTTTTATACTTTTCATCATTTTAAGCATGGCTGAAAAGTATTTGCGTAATATCATATTTCAAACTACATATATTTATAATGAAAAGAACCTTATACATATATCTCCTTTTTTTGCAAAAAAAAAAAAAAAGCCTCACTATTTTTGTTTTCGTTATTATTGTTGTCAATGCAAACATACAAATTAGGTAAAAATAATAATACCTTCTAAACACAGTCAAATAACTCATCAGAGGGAGCTGAAATGATAACAGAAGACAACACATATATTTATTCATTTGTAAATACTTTTAAAGAAATTGCAAATGTCATTTAATCTTTTTTTGTTTACATATTTTGCAATTTGTACATAAGTAATATACTATTGTACTTACATGTAGCACTATTCCCTTGGAAATGTTGTTTATAAATAAATAAATGAATGAAAGGTATTTGTTTTACACTGCAAAAGATTGGAAAAATATTTTTTTTAGGGTAAAGAAATAAAAATTTGCCTAACTTTTCTACACATACGTAGAGTCAAGAAATACAAAGGTCATTCTTGATCTTTGCTTTTACTTAGGTTAAAAGATCCCCTTTGTAGAATAAAATTAAAAAATAATACAAGCCATGTTAAAAACAAAAAATCACACAAAAAAAATTTTCTTTCTTTTTTTGTATTTGACGTATACATTACAAATCTATAATTCGTTTATTTTGTATTATGTCAAGTCGTTGATTTAATTTATTGTATATTTTTATAATTTTGATACTCACATTTTTGAAGAAAAGCGTACAAACAACAAGGAATAATAAAAAATATAATATAAATCCCCATGAAAAAATACGTTTGAACTCATCGTTAATATCAGTTATCTCTTCAAAGTGCATAATAAAAACTTTGCTTCTACTCATAAATCAGTTTAGTTGCTTTTTTGTAACGACCATTAAATAAATTTTCTCCAATATTTTTAGCTCATTTTCTTTAATAATTATATATATATATACAATCCATTCGACTATCTATTATAAAATCTGTGACATTAGTGATACGCTCAATATATGTATATCTAACAATAACACTCTGATGGATTGACATATTTGTAGTGAAGGGAAAATTTATGACTCTGATAGAAAAGATTTGTGTTTTTATATTTAACTACATACTGCAGATGGAGCTCCAATAAAAGCTTTGATACATCCATAAATAAATGTTCCATTAGTAAATTCTAATTATATAAGTATGTCAGTTTCAAAGATTTGGAAGAAAGGCTTCGATTTGAATGAGAGATTATCTCTAATCTACCTTTTAACGACATTTGTATTTAAATGAATATATGGATCTCTCATTTCTGTCTTTCTGAAATGTAATACATTTTAAGAGAGAGAAACAAAAAAAAAATCTTACTGCAGTCAATTCAAATAATTTTTTCTCTTTTCTTTCATTATTTACATATATCCAGGGTCTCTTTTCATACTTACATACTGTTCTATATACATATGAATATACATTCAGATGTATTTGAATAGGATTTTTTATATGTTAGTTCAAACATACATACATGTACATATATATGTAGTATCCTTAAACGGCCTTAACAAAAATATATATTAAAGAGGAAAAAAATCTTTAAAAGTAATCGATACAAACTACCTTGTCTTCCATGTCAAAAATGTGAACTCTTTAGTGTCTTGCAATCTTTTCTACAATAAGAAAAAGAAAACAACAGCAAATAATTTAATATTTAGCCAACTCTTCTCAATTGTGGAACGTCTTTTCATTCAATAATATACAGGAAGTAGTAGTGAGGTGTCCAAGACCGACTTACCCAAGACCAAAACACTAACAAGATCTTCTAAGTCGAGACTGATACTTTGAAAAATCAAGGAAACTGAAGATTTGAAGGTCATATAGGAGTCTACTCTCTATACAATTGATATTGCATTATTACTGAATAGTTTTTGTTGGAATTGAATGAAAGTATAATTTAAAAAATTCAAAACTAGTCAAAGCCTCTGTGACTGTATATTTGAAATATTACAGTGCTGTAGATACTTATTTAAACTCAAATCCAATCAAATAACGAGTTCAAAAAACAAATTGCTTTTGATGGGATAATTTTTGATTTTTATATTGAAATATATATGTATAATAGCACCTTGTAGGACTTGAGTACTATCAAATATGAGTCCTTTTTATTTATATTTGATTGTTACAGTGGCTTCATCTTTAATCAGTTATTTAAAACTATTTTGATATAGAAAATAACTTTTTTTTGCGTTAATAACACAGGTCAACAGTCAAAAATCCTAAGGGGTATAAGTACAATCAGTTTTGCACACTGATTTCAAATTTGTAAATTTTTTTTCGAGAGTCCGAAAAAGCTAATTTGGACCATTTTCCAACTTCAACTTCAATTCAAGTCTAGAAAGCATTAAAAAAATGATTCGCTAATGTATTTAATGCAGATTCCAATTTCAATCTTTGTTTTGACCTTAATGGACTGCTGAGGGCATAGGCGGCGAGAGTAGACCCAAAAGTCGGCCAAATCCATTGTGCTTAAATAACTCCTTGAATATTACATGAAATGGAGTAATAAAGAATACATAAAAGAGCTGAGATCTACAGCATTCAAACAAAATGTCAAGCGCCCGATAAGAATCCTTAATTAAGAAGAAATTGCCCATCTAAATGGCTCACGGTAGAGCTACTAAAGTACATAGTTGTGCACAGAAAGATTACGAAATCAGCTGAAATCCTTCTACACGCTACTACTTCAGTTTATTGTATTTGTTTTTTAGTAGCTCTACCGTGATTCATTTATTTCTAGCAATTTTTTTCTCTTAATGGAATGAAAATTTACGCATTTAGATAGACGATTACTTCATAGGATTTTTGAAAGTTCAAATTTGTTAACCTTTGTAATTAGTCAAAGCCAAAATTTTGAACATCGAGACTGAGATCAACGTTTTAAGGGTTCAGGACCAATACTCAAGACCAAAAATTGGTCATGAAACCGGTCTCGATAACCACATGACTAGGAAATAAATCATTATCCATAACTTTGTGATAAATAACAAAAGTTCAATACCCATTGTCATCTACAAGGTATTTCTCAACCATTTCTTGAAAAAGAGACAGAAAAAAAGCACAAAATTATGTGGAGTTAAATTTTAGCCAATTCCTTTCAACTTTGGAGCTATTCTTCATTTTATAACTCCTAATTTTGTATTATAAAACTTTAAAAAAAATAAACTTTTATAAAACTAGGATTACATTATAGGAAAGAGTATGGGGCAAATTGCTGGCTGATAAAGTATAATATGTTTTAGCTCATATTACACATTTCACCCCGCTTGTTATATGTAAAGTTAATTGTATGTTTAATAAAATGAGCAAATTTATTTAAAAAAATGTATTATCAATGAACGGCCTTCAAAATGAAAAACAAACTACTAAACATAGGGGAAAAGTCTGAAGATATTTATGTGTTTGTTAACAAATCATGTCATTCTATCCAAGGGTTGAGTTATTCTATATATATTAATCTAGGATATTTACAACATAAAAAGGTTTAATTTATGTTTTATAAATCAATTTTTAAAAAATAAAGAATAAAAGAAGAAGCCAAAGAAGAAAAATCAACAGCTGACTAAATAAATAAATAATATATTGTCATTTTATTGGGGACTGTCGTAATAAATGCATTTTTCAAATGAATTTAAAAAAAAAATTATTGTTGGTCGATTAACTTATTTTTATTTGATTGAGTGTCTAATTTTTGCACATCTTCATTAATATTTTGTTGTTGATAAAGTTACTTTCCTATCCATTAGGGCTCATTAATTAGACGTTTGATTTTGAATAAAAATAAATAGTAAAAGAACCCCTGAATAACTTTTACTTATATAAATCACACAAGAATAAATACTTCTTAAGTAATATATCAACAAAAAAAAAAGAAACTATATCATTAGTTTTTTCTTTTTATATTTACATAAACTGATATAACTGTTGATCAACAACATATTTGGCTGCTTTTCTCACTGTAACCATAATAAAAAGATTTCAAAGATTTAATCCTTAAAGAGCTACAGTTAAGTCCATCAGCTTACGTAACAAAAATATTTATGGAATGTGAACTAATTGGTTAGAAATAGTTCTCTGTAGAAATGTGAAAACAGAGTTATTCCCGGCGAGCATCAACCATCCAAAAATTAAATAAGTTGATTATTTGAAAATTAAAATGTTATAGTCTGAATAACATGAAATTTAGCATGTGTAAATGATAGTTTAAAATCATTTGATCTTTGAATGTTATAGTTAAAGATAAAAGAAAAAAAAGAACTATTCCCTTGTTGTATGTATGTCACTCCTAAAATGACGTCATAAAAATTGCTTAAGATATAATTGAGGCAATATTTTAACTCATTTGTAATTTAAAAACAATTTTACAAATTTACTAAATCTTTCATACAATAAAGAAAAATGTAGTCTTTTATGGTATTTAAAATTGAATGATGAAAAAGAAGTCAAAAATATAATAAAACTCTAGAGATTATTATTTGTGTACAATTTCTTAACATGCCATAAATATTTTTGTTATCTATGCTGTTGGGTTTAATTCAAGCTGTTTAACTATTTTTTTTTTTTTTTGAAATTATCAATTCAAAATACTCGACATAGATATAGTGTGACGAACTAACATCATGTTTTATGTACATACATATATATGTCGTATAGAATGTAGATTATTATAAAATGCTTACATTCTCTGAAGAAATCATAGAATGCAAAAAAATCTTTGAACTTGCCATGAAAGGATACATTCTATGATTTGTCCATAGAATGCGTACATTTTATAATTATCTACATAAGATGTAAGCATTTTATAATGATTTATATTCTATACAACATATATACATATATGAAGGTATGTATGTAAGTAAGTCAGTCGTTGCTTCACTGCTATCTCATTTCCATCCTTTTTCTTCATCTTTTATAAGTATATGTAGTTTTTTTTTTTTGTTTTTTTTTTCATCTTAAGTACTTGTTAATTAATTTTTTACTTTTTGTAAAAAAAAACAAACTTTTTCTTGATCCTACACCATATGCAAATAAGGCTAATTACTTTGCTACTCTTTTTTATTTGTATAAAATGTTAGACTTTTTATACTTTAAAGTATAGAAAGTGATGTTATATGATATATATATTCACATATATTTATATAAATAATTAACTAACATTACTAGTTATTAAAAGTTAAATATATATTTTTGTTTATAAAATGATGGTTACCAATTATTTTACTAGGATAGAGCTATGTAATTCAATAATATCTAAATTACTTATAAAAAGAAAAAAGATTTATATCATTTTCTTTAATAAGTATTTTAAGAGATTTTTATCTACCTTTATATTTAATTAATGTGGAATAGTCATATATATATATATATATATACATATATATATATATATATACATATGTAACTTTGATAGGTATCATACAGATTTATAAACTGTTCTTATATAATACTACTAAAAAATTTATAAAAAGCAATTTCGGCAGCATTAATAATATTAAATTTTTTATTCAAAAGTAATTACAAAGATGCTTTCACAATTTTTTATTAATATAAAAGTGCGGTTGTAAAACCTTCATTGCATGAATAAATTATTTAAATAGCTAAATTTATATATAAAAGTTATAATAAAACTCTCTCTTCCATACAGATAAGTTAAAGTTATGCATTAATTTTGTATGAATTTTTTTTTCTATAGTAGGTATAGTGAAGTCTTGTATTGGGTACTTTTCATACTAATTTATTGTACATATACATGAGTCTAGATCATAGAAAATCAAAGTCAAACTCCTAAGAAATAGTGGAGGTGACAATGCTGCATTGTTAATATCTTGAAGGCAATACAGATAACATGTTTACTTAAGGTTACATCTGTTACCAATTGCTAAGTAAACAAACATTCTACTATGATAAACAGACATTGGACATTGAAATTAACATATATAGATATATATATCTATAACATTGTCATACATTTCATTGGCTCAAAAATAATTTTGAAAAAACACAGACACCAGAAAATAATATAATGTGTATATGTAAATAAACAGAGCATCATACTATTGTTTCTAAAGACAATGAGTTCTACAAAAAATACATAGGAGTTAAAAAACAACGTTCGAATGTAGTGATGTGCTCTTGGTTTCGTCTTAGATTTGACCTTTCAATGTCTTGATTTTGGTATTTACCCTCACAGCCCTGGGCCTAGTTTCACCTTTAAAGTCTTATATCGACACTTTGTAAATTTATTCTACCTAAAAAGTAATAATCTAACTAATAATATAATTTTATCAAAAGTCGTAACACAACTCAACTGCAAATCCTTTTAAAATTAAGTATATGTTAAAAAAATCGAAACAAGAAATTTTGGCCCTTAATACCATCGATGAAATGAAGGCTTCATATGACTTAACAACAATAAAAAAGTATTAATTTTGATCTCAATGGCAAACTAAAGTGTAATGTATAACATAAAGAACAAAATACAAATGTCAAACGTTTCTCAACTTTGGCTCAATTAGAATATTTGTAGGTATACAAATAAATATCACAAGTATGTAAATAGCCTACTTGGTTTTGAATGTTAGGTTTATAAATATGTTTATAGATTTTTTGACCTTATAGAAACCATAAATTATTATTAAAGAAATTTTTAAATTAAAAAAGATATTGAGTGAAAAGTATATATTTTTAGAATTCTCTAGAATAGACTTGACCATGTTTATTTTTAATTTTTCTCAATTTTTTTTCCAATTATTATAAGGTTTTTTTTTTCAATTTCACTTTTAATTTATTAACATGTTGAAATATATATCTACACATAGCTATGTCTAGAGAGAGGAGTGAACATTGTTTAGGAGCGTTGTCATAAATATTTTAGCACATAAATAAATATATATATATATAGAAAACAAATAACCTAATGCCCAACAACAAAAACAGATTCATACATTTTTAGTAACAAACCATCAGTTTGCTAGCTGCAAAATACAAAATTATTTCACTTACTTTTCAAAAGTTATACTCACTTCTACTCTTTCTGTTTTTAGATCGCTTTATTGAAGTGAGTTTTTTAATTAACGTACTCTACAGAACCTTTAATTATCACATCTAAAGATGTGAAAAGTGTTGAAATCCAGGCAAGGGTAAATTTCTCATATCATAAGTCAGCCGGTGTTTTATAAAATATACCTCCCTATCTTAAATATTCAAACTTCCTTTGTTGTCTCAGCAGATATTATGTCTCTTAATGTAATCATACATTTTATAATCTAATCTAAAGGTGGGCTTTTAATAATCACCAATACGCCAGAAATTTTTTATTACAACAATTGACAAGCAAAGCCGAGAGGTGGGTTCAGCCCACCCATATTAAAATAAATATTGTGCACATTGCCAAGGGACAATTTTTTTTTGTTGACAGAATGGTCTTCAATAGATATCTTTTTAACAAAATGCCTCTAATTTCATAATTGTTCTTACATCAGTGTCCTAGACTGAAGCCCCTTTTTTTCTGTTACTATTTTTACATTGGCTATGAATTGAAAATATCACAAGTTCGTCCCTAAAGCTCTTATCTACACCAATGATTCAACACTTAAATTTCCCTTTTAACCCTGAAAATATCAAATGATATATTACACTCTTAATACCATTAGGGTCCAATGAACACATATATGGATAACAATATTTTTGTTGTTGTTGCAATTCTAATACTTCAAAGGAATACAAAGTCACCCAAACCATGGCTTCTTATAATCATAGGAAAACCAGAGTCATAAATCCTTTTTTTCAAAAATGAATCTGATGGACCCACTCATAGTTTATTTTTACTGCATAATGTATGTTCTTACTTATAAAACGCATTTTTCCTTAGAGATATCTTTATTGATCTTTTTATATAGCAAATCAATGATTCTTCAAAATTCAATTAGAAGATGTTTTTTACGATTAGACATAATAATATTATTACAACACATAATCTATCGAATATGTATATTGATATTGAAAATAACAATAAAAATAATAATAATGGCCTTCTCTTGTACCTTTTTTCTTCTTTTTAATCAGATATTGGATTGGTAAGAAAACATCATCATCATTTGATTATATAAGGAAGTTGAACTTTGATAATAAATATTTAAAGTAATATGATTTAAAAGAGAAAAAAAAAGTTTTTAAAGAACCTTTCCCGAGTATCAATAAAAAACAATAATTTTATTTATTGAAAGTGTTTCCCCTCTCTATACATAGATATGTATATGTTGTATTTTCATAAAAAATAATGAATAAAATTAAAAAACTATCCAAGGTTCACAGAAATATTTCGTGTTTTTCCTCTTACCAATAAACCAATATATGTTTGTATATATGTAATATTAATAACGTATCGATAGTAGAATTTTGCTTTTTTTTAAAGAGGAAAAACAGTTGAAGAAAAGGAGAACGTTCATGTATATATTCGTTCTTCATGTTTGACATTTTTTTTTGTTCTTTTGTCGTTGTAAAAAGTTTATTAATAAATATATATGAACTTTACCAAAACGGGGTTTTAATTTTTTTGGTTAGTGTATAGAATGCTTTCACTTATGACACAGATTGCTTGAGAAAATGAGAACTATGCCATATAAGGGACATAGTTGCTGATACATATATGTATCTATTAAACAAAATGAATATATTTCCAGTAAACTAAAAAGCTTTAAAAATGAAAATAAGGAAACTATGTTCTTATATAGCAACAAAGTTTTTTAGTCTTACAAATTTGGTTACCTTAAACAAGATAGCCAACTTCTTAAATGATGACGTCGCGTGAAGACATTGAAATGTTTAGATTCAAAATTCATAAAATGTTTGTCAATTGACATATTTTTTAGCATTTTGTTGTTATATTCATGTATAAATCTTGTTATTTTGATGATTGAGACTGGTAAACTGGCGGAAGAAGTCTCTTTTTAAGGAGCAATAATGTACAAGCAGGAGTATTACGACCGGTCTTATAGTTTTCTATAAATAAAACTCTTTATTTAGTGATGTGATTCTCGAGATCAGTATTGGACTCGATACCAATTTTTGAGTGTCAAAAAACCAAAAGCAAGGCAATTAAAATCCTTAAATGATATTTCATATGTTTAATAGTGGTAACATCAATTTCCTATAAAACAAACTTGTAGAATAAGTAATGGCTAAATATTGTCTCTGCATGCCTTACTGGTACTTCACAATTCTTTATTTAGTTAGCCTTCTATGGGAGATATGTATGATAAAGCAGTAAAGGATTAATATGCTCAGTGCTATAAATATGAACGATCAAAACAATTGTAAAGCCCAGGATTTTGGAATACTTGTGTGTAAAATCTTATAATTAAAAAGTCCTGCAGATATAAAATATATAAAAAACTCTGTGGAATATATATCCCTATAAAAAGGCGTACTTTAAAATACGAGCATATGCTGTCTTTAAATGATACCTTCGATACAAAATTCTCCTAAAGTTAACATTTGAAAAAAGGTAAACTAAATTAAAGTCATGTGATTGCAAGAATTTAAATATTGAAAAGACTAAATAGATTTTGTATTAATGGCTTTAATTAGTTTAAAATGATAATTTTCTGTTCTCTAAGCACAATTATGGAACAATTTTATGGTCGAGTATATACTATGTCACAATTATAAACATTTGTTTTTTTATACAATCTGTGTCCTTTTTTTAAATTCTGAATAAAGTAATTGAGAGTCATTACTTCTCTTTCTCTCTGAAACAAATTCATCTCTTCAAAGTATATTTTAAAGAAAAAAAACATTATTTCTTACAAAGCTTTTTAGTGCCAAAAATAAATATTATTCTAAGAATATATATATATATATATATATTTACAAAAAATATCTTGTAAAAGATCCTTTATAAAGAAAGAAGGAAAAAACGGAAAATTGCCTTCTATATATTTATTTAAGAAAGTGTCAATAACATTGTGGCTAAGCTGGAAGCAAGAGAGGGAAAGGTAACAAAAGATTGGAACATGGTGAAAAAAGGAAGAAAAAATAATAATATATGTTTTATATATATATATGAATGTATTAATATATAAATATGAAGTTTTCTAAGCTCTTATTATATGTAATATATATATATATATATAAATAAATATCAGAAAATGAAACTTTACTTTCAAAGGCTTACATACCTAGATACGTGTGCATACATACATTCACAGAGAGTAAATTAATGTAATACACTACGTTACTTTGAAGTACATACATATATGTGTATGTGTATTTTGTATTTATCGTTTGGCAATAATCATCTAAATGTTATCATCATTTCGACACTATATAATCAAAGTAATATACATATTTGAGGATATACATAGATAGAAAAATAATAAAATCATAATAATAATGGCTTATCTGAGTGTCCTTAGGGCATAGCAGTCTATTTTCACATGCATATATTATATATATTTTTTTTTTTACAATTTTATACATATATTTAACGAAGATTGTGAGACAATTAATTTCTCATTCTAATGTCTTCATCATTTTTTTTCCATGTCAAAAAATGATTGTAATAATAAAAAGTAAAGACTATTTAGTTGTCAGCCATGTACGTCATTATCAATACCTCTCGACTATTTTGTAGGTATAAAGATACAATGTGTATAAAAATAATAATAAATACTTTTATTAAGTTCAAATTAAGAAAAATACCTGTATAAAGTTTTACTGAAGAAATTATATTGGTAAACTTAAGTATTTTACTATACTATAAAACGATAATGATACTTTGTTGATAATGCTTTAAAGTTTGGGATTTTTTTTAAAGAGTGATTGTTGGGAGTGAGTGGATTATGCATCCTATATTAGGGACCGATATAGCCCTACTTGAAAGTAATGTATTCGTCATTTTTAGAAATAAGCACCAAATGAGTCCTTATGAAAAACATATGCAATAAGGCACTGGTGATATTTAGAGATTTGTACAGAGATGATGTCATAAAAAATATATAGTGACCTTCAGAGACAAGGTATTGAATCTTGAAAATAAGAAACAATAATTTTCCAAAAAAAAAAAATTATGAGAAATTTACACTCACCGGGATTACATCAATTTTCACCACCTCTCATGATAGTTTGTCAACATATGTTTGTACACCTCCTTATGAGAAGTGATCAAAGTGTGATAAATTCCTTATGTGATGCTTAAAGAATACAGTATACCTAATAGACAACATATGGCTTCAATATGGGGTTGAGTGAATATAATTAAAAAACCCAAATATTTTTCGAATGATCAACATTCATTTTTTTTAAATAATTGGTACTGGCTAGAAGTTATTCTTTTTTATATCTTTTTACTGTTATAAGTAGAGTTGCCAAAACAAAAGAAATGAAAAACACACGTGTAAAGGAATTGCTCTCTTGGTGATATCAAAAACAGTATGGTAACCATGGGAAAAATCGTCTCTACTGATAATTTTCGAATATAAAATACAAAACGCAATAGGTAGGGTGTTCGTCTTCGAAAAGTACAAATATAATTTTAAAATTAACAACTAGCAAAATGTTGTAGATCTCGACGCTGGCCAAGAATCCCACTTTTTCTATTGCATTACTGAAGAAACAGCTTATCAGATGATGCTGTTTGAATCTTTAATAAATGAGAAAAAAGTCATTGTGATTATTCCACTGTGGTATTGCATAACCGCTTCTTCTTTATCTATTTAAACTCGAGCTCGACCGAATTTCTAAAAAAAAATGTAACTTATTTTCAGAAATTTAATTTGGTTTATAATAAAAGGTAATTTAATATCCACTTTTTATATTTTCGTCAAAAGACCAAAAATCAATCTATCTTTAATAAATACGTCCTTAAAAAAACGAGCTAAAAAGTCATTTAAATTTTTGGTATATTTTCGTAAAATGTATATAGCGACGCGTCTATGTGTCCCTTATTGATGTTTTTCAAAAATTACCCACATAGAAAAAAAAATATGATAAATCACTTATTAATATATTTATAAAATTCATATATATCATTTATTTGGTAATTAGCCAATGCATTTTATTTATTTTTTGAAGAAAAAAGTTCCTGTATTTTTTTCTTACTCTGTTGACTTTTCATCTACATATTAGGTATGATATTGCATCAAAGTATTACAACTCGTATGTTTGAATGTGTAATCATATGTACATACAAATATAACCTCATATATATATTGCATTTTTTCTTGTCGTTGTTATTATTTTGGTACGTAATTATATACATATGTACATTGCAAATATACACAAAAAGATATAGACCCCCCCCCCCTTACAAACACAAAAAAAATATAGTAAACACCTCATAAGGGTTAAATAAAATAAACTTACATAATTGTGCAATTTAGTAAAAAGCATCAGTGGCCCAAGTGAAGTAAATAGACTTTTGCTATTTTTATTGTCGTTTTTACTCTGTGACATATTTTGCACTATCTATGTACAAAACCTAAGCAAGATTATTGATACATATGAACAAATATGAAGATATCATTCAATTATAATATTCTCTTGTACCATGATATAGGGTCAAAAAATTAGAGTTACGTAAAAAAAAATATTTTTTCTTCGCAAAAAAGTAGACAAACTTTTTCCCTGAGTATTCAAGTACTTATTATGCATTGCTCAAATAAAAAAATTACATAATATCAATTTTTTTAAACAATGTAGTATAAGAGAAAGATTGATATGAATACTCTGATACTCCTTGTAAGAACCAATTTTTTAATTACTATCATACACAATTTTAAAAATATGTACATAGAATATTCAATTAATTACGAAGTAGCCATTCAGAAATATTTTTACAACTTATTCATGTCATAAATTTATTTCCTACTCAGCCATAATTAATGAAAGACTTAATCTACTAGAGACATGGACTCTATAATTTAACACCTTTGGATGAAAAAGGAAGACAAATCTTATGTGTATTAAACTTTATGTGCAAAAAATAAGAACATAACTGATATTATGATCTAAAATATCCAGAAATTTAATTTCGAACTAAGTAAGTATGTTATATTCTTTTATTAAATAAATGAAGGATGCACTTCGTTTAAGAGCTGTATATCCCTTGAAACTGACCTAAATTGAATGTACTTTGTGTGTGTATTTTTTGAATGAATTAGTGTCCTTTTTTATAAGAATGGCCTCTTTCATAAACTAGGTAACTAAATGTATAGAAATAGAGCGAGTGGAAGAAAGAGCGAGTTAACAAAACTTTTATTTTTGCCTGAAAGCAAGAGTCTATAACATATATCAAATAAGCAAAAACCTTATCTTAATATGTTCCTCAAAGAAAAGAAAGAAGAAGTATTGGACTGAAATTTCGAATACTCTAGAAACCAACCAAATGTTAAATTAATACATGTATATTTAATTAATTAGTAATGACTGTTTTGTATGTACTATGTAGCCCTCAATGAACAAAGAGTTAAGTGAAATCGAGAAGAAGAAAGAAGGAGCTTTCCATACTCGAGTAACAACACAGCTTTGCAAGTGTTTTTTTATTTTATTTTATTTATACTTTTTCGATATGCGTCTATTGAATTTCGATAAAGTAAATAATCAGTAATTAAATGAAAGATACTCTCAAGAGTCAATGAAGAAAAAGGGTTTTTTTTTTCAATCAAAAAAAAAAGAAGAAAGAGGATGGATACATTATCACGTAAATAGAAATAAACAATAATTAAGGCAGTGCTTTTCAAGTGGTTCAAAACAATCAATATTACCGCTTGAAAATAGGTAAATATGTATTTATAAACCCATTCTTTTCTCAACATAGATGAAGAACTAAATACTCAAAGCTTTTATAAATTTTTGATAGGCAGACTCACTTCTCTTTTCTTTTTTTTTTTTTTTTTGCACTAAAACCGATCAAATAATTGAAGATTTAAAAAAACAAAAAACAGAATAGGTTTTTTTTAGATTAGAGTGAATATTTTTTTCTTGTTGTAAAAAAGAGAATGGTAATTTTAGAGGAGGATTTAAAATAAAAATATAAAATATTTTTTCTTATCACTATCCACATGATAATGTAGCAATTCAATTGGTAGGTATTTGTTTGTGCAAAAATAGATAAAGCAAAAATCGAGTTCGAATTAAATAGGTATAAAGATATTTTAAAGTAAAATTAAACGATATATTAGATGAAGTAAATTAGAAAAACATAAAATGTCTTTTCTTGCATCTGTAGGTTTGCAAATAAATTTCATTTAATGTTTTTTGAAATCAAAAACAAAGAAAAAGCAATTGAACTATCATCAAAGGGAAAACATTTTTATATGGTCGTTTCTACACCACCAACGTCATCGACATTCAAAATGAGGAAATCATTTTAAAACACACTTTTTATCGATAAAATGGTAAAAAAATAAGTAGGAAGACACGACGGTCTTTACCTAGGTATAACTTTTTTGGGTAGTTGTAGATTTTTTTTTACTGCAAGACGTCACTTTTGAGGTAAATATTTATAAGTAGTTAACTAATAAAGATGACGTAACTTTATTATTCTTTCTTCAAAATACATTTTTTGTTTTCATCAATCAAAGTAAATTTATGGATTTTTTGTACATATTTGGTTGTAGAGTAATTCATGTCTCTAGTGAATGAAACAAAAATTGTTTGTATGCAAGAAAATATGAAAAAAAAACTGATCACTTGATAGGTTCATAGGTTCACCTAGTTTCAGTTAATTATTAATAATAAATATTTTTTAGTAAAGGAAAATAATTTTTTTTATATTTCAAATAAGGGAATAAATGGAATTTAAAAAGAACCTTTGAAACATGCAGTCAATTCATTCCCTACTAAACCATAAGTTCATATCTATTTATTATAATAGCAGTATCAAAAAAAAGACATCTTGATAAAAATAAATCAGACAATGTGGCGATAAATTACATTAAGGGTCATTCTTAATTAACTTTGATATTGTCTCTACTAAAAGAAAATAGATCTAATGATATTCTTTCCCGTGTACGTACATCCTTAATTAGAAGATTCTTCATTGCAAATACTTTTTTTTTTCAAAACCTATCAATTTCTTAATTGAAATATATCACGAGTTAAAGAATAAAGATAAATTAAGTAAATTTAAAATGCATTGATTTCGTATATTGTTAGTATGTAGGATTATTTTTTCTTTTCTTTTTGCCAATTTTTTAATAGTTTTTAATTCACAAATCAAAAGATATAAAAGAAATCATAATAAAATATATAATTCCTTCAAAATTATTGAATTATTTTAGCTTAAAAGAAATTGAATTAATATAAATTGTATACATTTATTTCTTTTGAATTGTGTAAATAGGTTGACTACTTTACCTATAATTTATGATTTTCAAAAAAAAAAAAAAAAAAAATGTTTGACAGTAAAAAATTTAATTGACTCTGCCTTTATCACACAAATAATTTTTTCTTTGCTAATATGAAAGTTAATTCATTGAAAAGGAACAAAAAGAAAAAGAAAAATGGACTAAGAAATTGTTAATTAGAGAATAAATGAGATTGACGTTTGATATTGAAATGATGTAATTTGAAAATGGAAGTACGTATGAGATATGAAGCATAAAAAGTAGTATGTAAAATTCAATAATAATAAAAAAAGCTTTCACCTTTTTGATAGTCACTTACTTAAATTTATTTGGAGTGTTTGTGGTTTTTTTGTTATAAATTTGAATCAGATTTTTTGCGATAGAAATTATACAAACTATTTAAATTCGTAAAAAAAACGAATCAGTTTTTTTCAAACGAGGTCGATTCTAACAAAATTTACAACCTAACAAGAAATATAAAAAGTCTCATTGTGCGCTACGATGATTTTTTAAATTGATATACCTCATTTATTGCGTGAAAGTTGAAGAACAAGGCGAACTGGATAAACAAAAAAAAAGGTTTTTTGTGAGCAAAAAGTTTTTGTTTACTTTTAGCGATATATTTTGTTAGGAAAGGAGCTAAATATCATTTTGATTCAGTTCATGACCAATATATTCAAACATCTCTTGACGAATTGACTCTGAGAAGTCTGCAACTCATAAATAGTTTTATTGGTTCCTATGAGAAACTTTTATAACGAGAAAAAAATAGATTCCCATCACTCTCTTTAGGGAGGGAATCTCCTGTATTATGATTTTCATGCATCAACAATTCTCTTGTTCAAAATGAAGAGTTTCTATGACTTGAAACGTTGTTTTTGTTTGTTTGTACGATAAAAAGTGCCGCAATGTATCTGAACAGGTCAAAATCCGTGAGTCACAGACTCAGACTATGTAATGTGTGAAACAAAACAGTTCTGTATACTAATAAGTTATGAAATAATTAAAATTCTCCTCTCTGACTTCATGACCAGTCTACATACGTATATTTACATCTCTGATAATTACACATGAACCAATATTTTGCTCAACTCATTGGCCGTCTGTAGTCGTTCATTATATCAGACTAGCAATGATTTCTTTTCGATATATTAGTTATAAAAATGTAGTTAAATAATGAACTTGTTCTCAAATGTATAATTTTTTTTCAATAACTTATACATCATTCTCAACATTGCTTATAAAAAACTTTAGTGCGTAATATAATTTGTCATATAAAAACTATATTTAATTACTAATTAATAACAAATATTTATGTATATGACACCTTTCACGTATTTAATCTCATAATATTTGTTTTAGATACTTATGCTAAAAAAACACTTATGGTTAAATAAAATATCTGTCAACTTAATTGAAAACAAAGAAATTAAAACAACGCATTTTAAATCTGTTATTTATATTTTTTCAATGACTTTTCCAATTAATCATTTTTTTCTAAAGTGTATTTTTGAAATTACATTTGTACTTTTTTGTATACAAACTTTATTTTTGGAGTGTCCCACTATTGGATGTAACATGTGCATATCTCCAACCGATCATAGAGCTCAATTTGATTGATTATAAAAAAATATGTATAGTTCTAATCATTTATTATTTTTATTTTCCTGATATTAAAACGTATTCAAATACCCTTTTTTTAAAAAAAAAAACTCAATAAACAATTTGATTCATAACTGATATTAAGCATTACTTGCAAAAAAAATATAGTTCTTTAATCTATTTACATATCGTATATGTGAACAACTGAGACTGACAGATGGTTAAGCAAGAAAAACAAAACAAAAATATATATGTAAATACAAAAACTTTTGCATTAAGACTCATTAAATTTACAAAAATATATAAATTATGTACATATTTATAAATTTTTGTAAAGGGGTTTCTAATGCATAGACTCTGCTTTCGAAAAAAAATGGTTCATTTTTTTTTTTTTTTTTTTGCACTTTTGTTCCAGAGGAATATTTAGAGGGAGAGACAGAGCAAATGGAATAGTTATATATATTATAAATAAATTTTCAGAGTTTTTTCTTTTGACAAAATTGATGTAAGGCTTTCTGTTTTAATTTTTGTCAAAATAATATGAATTCGTTTGAACTTATCTACATATTTGATAGTTACGTTCAAATGATTTTTTTTTGTTCGGAAGTCACGCGGGAGTTGCTTTGTTGTTCTTCTTCTCTTCTTTTACTTCCATTCTCATACAAAGGAGAAGAAGAAAGAAAATTTTGAGCGTGCGCTTCTCTTGGTGTACATATACTATAATACAAAATTCTTGAGTTCTATTCCCCCGATTATTTTTTTGTAGTTCTAACTAACTATATATGTATATCTATAACCATATATCCTCGGCTTTCGAAACCAAAAGAAAAAAAGAAGAAGCGCTTCTCTTGAGTCTTTTTCGGAGAAACATACTAACGATGTTAGTATGTGAAAAAAAAAGGAAGATTTCTTTTAGTGGGCAACGAGCTGTGTTAGTAATGTCGTGAAACTAAGTCAATTTTTGTGATTATTTACATTTGCTTACTGAAAAAAACCCAACAAATTATTTGACTGAGCTAACGAAGTTTATATTCGTTACATATTTTTATTTAAATTTGTTACTTTCAAATTGTTCATCATTGATTTTAACGCATCTTCGTCCAAAGGAACCCAGGGGAAGCCGTCCGCCACTGAAGGCAACCGGAGAAGGAATATGGGGGATTGTTGCTGCGATAATGTTGGGGCGAGAGCCTCAGCCCTTTTAGATAAAGTCCCTCCTTGCACATGTAAGAACACCTTAGTTTTCTTCAAATCAATTAGACATGCTTGTTCATAGTATTTTTTTCAAATAGAAAGCTGTCAAATATATGAAAAAAAAAGACCCAATAAAATAATTATTACTGATGGTCATATTAGTAATATATATTTGAAATTTCCCTTTATTGTAACTTTATTCTCTTTACATTATATATATATGTATATATAGCCTCTTATATTTTTCCCTTTGCCAGACAATATCAAAAAAAAAAAAAATAGTAACCATGAAACACGTGTAACTTTTTTTTACAACATAAATAAGTTGTAAATTAATGATATTTATTAACGAATATCTTATTGGGTTTTATTTCATACATAATTAATGTACTTTTTTATTGCCCTTTTTGCAACTTCTCTCATGTATACATATTCTGACAGAGTCTTTCATTAGAAAAACTAACAAGAAAAACAATGTGTACAAATATATTCGTAATAAATTTGTTAAAAAAACAGATTGAAAGCTACATATACGAGCAGGTATTTAGGAACTAATAGGTACTGTATTTACTTATTTATTCTATATTTTCCTCTGTACAGGCATGCCCTATATAAATCCTTTTAAAAACCTTTTAACTAAATCATATGCTTTTAAGAAGAAAGAAAGAGCTTGGGAAAAAAAATCATCATATTTAAATTTTATGTATATGCAAGAATTAGTGGAGTTCATCCTAGTTACAAAATAATAAAGGCTAATTCACGCGTAATACAACTAGAGATTTTTCAAATGCATTTTGCAAAAAATAATAAAAAATAAATAAATAATAATAATTAGTAGTCCCTATTCATTCAATAATATTGTAATGTTTGTTTTGTTTTTAAATTGTAATAATAAAATGATAAGAAAATAAATAACTTCATTATCAATCGTGATCATTTGCAAACAAAAAATGAAATTAAAAAAAATCAATTGTTTATTTTGTTAAATGTCTATATTATTTGCATTTTTGATGCAGGAATTTAAATGAGAATAATGATATTTGAAAGGGCTGAACTCAAATACATTTAAAACAAGAACAAACAATAACAATAAGAACAAACGAAAAAGTAAAGTAAAATTTGAATTTCTACATTTTTTTGTAAAAAAGGTAAAAATAGGTAAAAAAATAAACAAACAAACAAAATCTCCCAAGAGTAATATTTTAATACAAAGCTTAATTCTTCAATTAGATCAGCTTTTATCTAATAAAAGCATCATGCCTACAAGTAAATTAGGTTAAAAATACTTTAAATCCCTTACGTAGATGCTAATTCATGACTTATGTTTGTCTTTAAATGTGACAATGAAACAATACATTTCTCAAGTGCTACTTAGGATATTGGAATGATATACCATGATTGACAATCTAAATATTTGAGGGAAGTTCATTAAAAAATGTATCTAATAATAAATATGAAAGAAAATTCGTTAAAAAGTAAGGGAATCTACTTTTAAGGCAACAAAATTTTTATGTTTTTTCCTCACACATATACATATATATATATATATACATAAAAGGTACTCACCTACTCAATATCTTTACCAATTCAATGTATGCAATAAATATCCTATTTTTTTTTTTCTTTTTTTGGAGAAAATCGGTTGCTTTCTAATATATATACTATAATAAATCCACAGATTTCTATTCCTTTTTTTTAATTATATACATTCTATAAATTATTTCTTGGAATTAATTATGCTTTAATTTATATTCAACGGTTAAAAAAAAATATTTTACCTACTTTTATTATTATGAGAAAAGTTTACGACTGAGTTTTTTGCTTTTTGTTTCTCTGTATGCTCAATTTGTAAATGAATCAAATTATGTTATCAGTAATTTCATTATATAAAATTAACGTGAAATAAAAAAATGCGATAAATTTTTTACAAAAACTTTTTCTATATGTACAAAAAAAAATGTGAAATTATACGGTCTACTTTTTACTGATCAAACTCTGGTTCATTTAGTACTCTACATAATATTTGTATACCCATGTCTTGCATCAACATAAAAACAATCTCAATACTATAAATTTATAAAGACGTATTTTGTTACTTCAATAATTTAAACAGCAGTACAATATTATTTCATAGGCATTTGTTCTCTGTTCATTATTGACTGATTTAAACTCAAACTTCTCAGATGAGTTGAAACACAAAGCGATGAAAGCTATAGTTCATATCCTTTATTTAATATTTATGACTCTATGTAGGCTCCAATATGACCTTTCAAATTGTAATTATCATCATAATTTATCATTAATTTTGAGTTGTAATTTTTGCAACCTTTATGTGAGATTATAGGGTTCTTTGAAGAACTAATAAGAAAACATCATTTATAAATATAGTTAAATGATAGTTATTAGACGAAAAGTACAAATGTAGTTAGGCCGTAGGGCTATTAGGGGTAATGGAAGATATGGACATGGCAAAAATTCTTATGTTTAAATACATATTAGTTAATTCAAAGAATTTTCGATGTAGATATTTTTTGAATTGGTATATCCATTAAAGGTTGCTCTGTTTACGAGAAGTTGTGTTCATGTAGTTACTTCTATCTAAATTACTTTAAAGAGAGAGCAAATTGTAAGAATTGCAGACAATGTTCCTCATTGTCAAATTGTGACTGTATTATTTAAGAAATAATTCTACAATAGATACTAATTTAAGAAGAACTTGAATAAACAGTGCACAATCTTCTTCATAATCATTTTGTTTTATACCAAAAGAATATTTATGTAAAAGAATAATATGTGGTAATAACATTAGAATTTACTCTTTTTTTGGAGAGTCTATAAAAATGTTGCTCTTATACAAATTTATTATGTAGCAAAAAAATTGTCTTTAAAGAATTTCTTCAACGAAATTTGCTCTTATCCGAATTTGATTATATTTTTACAAACAAAAAGCACATATCTATGCAAAACAATGTCTTATTTTCCTATAAAAACATGATTGTGTAGGAAGCAACTCCCTTTCTTTTTATGTATGTACATACAAAAAAAATTCATTTCATTTCGTCATATTCCTTTGTTGCCAAAATCATAATTTGACTTTATTTCTTGATAAAATCTCCTCTCTCTTTTTTTTTAAATAAAATAAAGATCTCATTTTATGAAAAAAAAATGTGCATATTTCTTAGTATTATTAAAATCCAATAGTAAATTAACTTCATCAAGTAAAAAAGCAAACAAAACATTCAACACAATAAATTACAAAAATATTATCCACTGTTTGGATTAATACAAAATTCTTCTAACGTCCTATCAAGAAAAATATATATATACATATTTTTGAATGTGTAATTTCGTTCTCAGTTAATAAAAACAAATGGTGTATATATATATATATATATTGTATGTATATAAAACTAAAAAAAAAATTATTAAATTTTTCTCTTAATTAATTATTAAAATTCAGATTATATTAATATTATTAAGTCAAAATAAATGAACAGACAAAGTTTTTTTCTAACGTTTTTTTTTTTACTTATCCTTCTATTAGAATGAGTTCCCTCTCTCTCCTTGTATATATAAGATTAGATTAGAGTCAAAATGACATAGAAATTAATAATTCAAATTAGATTTGCTCTTTAATCTGAAAGATTGTTTGCTATTGTTGTTGTTTTTTTCTTCACCTTCTATAAAAAATAGTTATATTCCTTGAGTCATTTTTATAAAATTATCATATCATATTTTGACATATTCTAAATAGACAACAATTTAAATATAGTTTTTTTTTTTTTTTTTTATTTTTTTTTCAAATAGTATAGTATTAATTTCTTAGAAAGGCACATATATTTATACAAAATATAAAAAGAGTTCACTTTTAATCCCTCAAACACCTTGTGACTTTATCTATTTATATAAGAAAGGGTTAGGAGGAAAACCGGAAACAAAGGATATTTATAAAACCTGTTTCCTTGTTTGTAGATCTTTAATAACCAACACATTCTATTTATATATACAATAGAGCCACATATATATTTTTAAATAGTTTACCGATAAAATAATAAAAAAAGAACAAGATACTTAGTAGCTTCTTATTTATTTTTTTTTAACTCAAGGATAGATGGATACAAGTTTGAATCTAAAAAGTTTTTTTTTAAGAAAAGATTTTGGTAATTTGAGAGAAGAAGAGGAAAAACTTTTCTCTAAATTGTATGCTTTTTTGTGTTTTTTAACAAACACATACGTAGATATAAATCAAAATATTTTTTCTTTACAAAGAAAAAAAATGCAATTTTTATCAACCAATTCTATACTATTAATTGTTCGTTAGCCACTAATTATGTACATGTACATATACTTGTTCGATAACGAAGGATATTAAAAAAATATATATTTCTGGTATATACAAATTCGTTTTGACAGAAAAAACCATGTTCCCTTATGAGCAATAAATTTGATTTATAGAATCGGTTAGTAGAGGAAAAGGAAGGGAATGAGGTGTGTGTGGGGGGGGGGGGGGGAAGGAGTGTAGCTGGGTTTTTGTGTGATAAATCATAGATAATAATTATATAGAAAGTCGTATCTTATATAAATAATCGCATAGTTTATTAATAGGTACAAGGAAGATTGGACTTGTTTATTTGTTTAAATACAGTAATACCTCAGACTGTCAGAGTTGGCAGGTTAGTTTGAATAGTGATGGTGGGATGGTGCACCGTGATAGACCCGGTTTTTTAACGGTTTATTACCACATGCATTAGTGGGGTGTGAGTCCCGTGGGAGGATGTGAATGACATACAGAGGGCTCTACATAATACATATTGAAATTTTAGTTACTCACCCACCAAGAGTGATACATAGTATCATTTGATTCATTTTCTACCCAATTATGTCTATGATAGTAGATTTTAATACTAATGAAAAGTTTAATGTCTCATATGTCTAAATGTTACATCACAAATGCCCGACAGATACATGTATTATAACTTATGAAATCTAAATGAGTGAAAAAACCACGCCTAAGATGATATCATAAAAGGTATGGTAACTCTGTGAGATGCTATATTTGCTGAGCATGCCTGGTAAGGGCGTTAAAATCTTCAAAATATGAAGAAATATTACTAGAACAGAAACAGGCTGTCATTTAACATGCTGTATGAAAAATTTAACCCTTCTAGAATAGTAGAAATGTCACACCTATATTATTTATGACACTGAAATATAGAAAAATTTGGGTAAATATTGGAAAAACAACGGTACATTCTGCAAATGATTAGTTCTGGAAATCGAGTTCTCATTATAAAATTGGATCGCTTACAAGTTTCCTTGAATGTATAAAACTATTTAGGCAATGTAGACTAGGAAAGGGATGCATGTATAACTCAGTTTCTTGTGACTAGACACAGAGTCGTTAAATGACAACAATTAATATATTTTTAAGAAGAAGGAAACTCAATTAGTTATAGTTGGGGATGCAAGTGGCCCGATACGGATCGCAAACTTCCATAATGGGATCTTGATCCGGTTTCTTAAAAAAATTGTGTAAAATTGAAATATGTATATTTTCAACGACGACCATAGTCTTCAAGTTTTTATGACACTCACATTATTTCATGTTGTGCCCATTTGGTTAATACAACTCTAAGGCAACTGTTTTTTGAAGACTACTTGTATTAGGTATTTATATCATGTCTGTGTGGTATAAGTCTCTAATGGTGTCTAAATTTTACATATGACCTTCTATGAGACTTGTGCTACAAAGCAAAGTTCCATGAGTCCCCGTTAACTTAAAAGTTGTGATCCATGACATCTCTTGTACTCCTATGATTGGAAAGTTACTCATAATAGAAAAGGGCTTTATACAAATGTACTAAAATATGTAGATCTTTACAACAAAATAAAATCGTTCAATACTTTGCATGTTTTATTTTATTCAAGGTTTATCACAAAACATGGTTTAAGTGGTAGTAAAAATAATAATAAAAATACTGAGAGACGTGAAAAAAAAAGACTTATGCAAATTACATCGACTACTAATCCTCATCCTTTTACCTTTTTTTTCTTTTTTTTTTCTCTCCATGACTTTTTATTCTTCATTCCCCTTCAAAAATTTATCTACTTCTTAGGTAGCAAGAAGTTTACATCTCAGAAGAAACAAAATCTCTTGTTTATAAATATAAAATGTATTTAAAAAACAAACACTTATACACATTGGAAAAAAAAATAACATACATTTTGGCTGATTTTGTTGTAGATTTCCTATTTACTTTAGTGTTTAAAAAAAAATGTTTCATATAAATAAAAGTAGGGATGGATATTTTGTAGAGGTGAATAAGTATAGCTTCAATTACTCTCTGGTACCTTGATTCATTTTATTGTTATGATTATTTTTTGACAATAATAAATAATACTCAATAACAGATCAAAACTGAGAGGACTGAAGGGAATTTGAATTTAAAAAATTTAGTATAAAAGGAATTTATTTTGTTGGCATAATTTATTAATAATTGGAAATTGAACCACAAATAATTGTAGCAAGTTCTTAACTCAACAATAAGGAGGGGACTAAATTCAAATTGATTATCCAGGACATTGGAGTATCAACTGTTATTTTTCTTTCATTCCTTAAGCCCAACACTATCAACACATTTTGCCCAAGTCTAAATATGAGACAAACATGTTGATGTATAATTGTAGCCCTCAACGTGTAGATACTTATATGTAGTACCCACGTACAGATTCATTAGACAACTTAAATATCAATGTGTGTGTATATTTAACAATGCAGATCCACAGAGTTTGATGTTCTATTTTTCTTTGTCTACCTTCAGGACAAGGAAAGAAAGACGACAAACAAAAATAATAATTAAAAAAAAAACTAAAAAAAAACATGGGAAAAATACAGAAACTTTCTTGTACATTTAACTAACACTTTTTTATATATATGTTATATATTTTACTTCCTTACTATTTTCTCCCTCTATTCTAAAATGGAAGAAGGAGTTTAGTATATGTATATATACATGTTTATTTCAAGGTCAAAAAGAAACTTGGAACTCTTATTGTATATATTGCATAGATACATTCATAGAAGAGATAAATAACCCTTCACTCCATATTCACATACACAAACATTTATAAAAGACCCACTTTTCCTAGTATCTATTAATTAGTTAAATTACATTTAAAAAATAAACTTTTCCCGTTTTTTTACAATTGTAAAATTGAATTAAAAAGGCATGAAATTCCTTGAGGAAATGTCTAAAAAAGTCATTTCTTTCCTTATAGCAAATACTAAATAGAAGATTGAGTTGTTTGCTCAATCAGGGTCTTGTATGTCAATCAAACTCCCAAGGTTAACACTTTGTACCCTGTTACCTTCTTATATATGCTATATATATATTGTATAACCATAGTATAAATTATTTGAATTGAATTCGTTTTACATTTCTTGAACTCTTACACATAAAGGAAAATCGTTTGAATGGGTGGAGAAATATACTTCAACTTTATTTTTCTTTTCGTAGTTAATTTTTTTTATGCTAGAATAAACTTACTCTTTAAAGAATATCTACACAAATCAAGGAAGGGCATTAATGCATTAGTACCTATTTAGACTACTATGATCAAAATATGACCTTCAACACAACAGATTTCATATATATATATATATATATATATATATATATATATATGTTATTTTAAATTGGTCTTTAACTATAACAAAAAAAAAATCTTCCAAAAGATTTCTCGGATTTTTTTATATAGCCAACATCAAAGTTAAATAATATTTTTATTTTGTCCTTTATAAATCCATACATAGCTATTGCTGTTATTGTATAAAGTCAATTTATTATAAATCAAATACTAAACAATATGAACCAATGAATAAAAAATATATATTTTTTCATTTTTTATATTTGTACCCACCTAATTTTTAGGAAAGAGATTTTGTATATTGCCTGATGTTATCATTCTAGAAGCTAGATACTCTTGGTTACAGGAATAAATAGTTAAAGTTAATAAGTTTTATAGAACATGTTCTATAAAAACAAAATTTGAATCATTTTTTTTTCCAATTTGATTGCCATTAGATGACGTTTTCTTAAGATTTCTTTTACTAATTAGATATGTATACAAACTTAATTCCACCAAGAAAGTCGTTACTTTACAATTTAGTATGTATGTACTCCATGGTGTCATTAAAAACAGTTTACAATGCACCAACTTCTATGTTCATTTTATCAGCTGTCGATTTGCCAAAAAATTTGCCTTCTATTAAAGAAAGAATTGGGAGTCACTAATTGATTGACTGCCAGTTAATTTTGTAATTTGTCTTTTTGTGTGGAAAGTTATAAAGATAAAATAATGATACCTATCATAAAAGCCTCCTCCCTCAAAAAAATATTGTTTACATTTGCTAATTACGTACATACATATAATGATGATTTGATATAATTACCGTCTCATTAACCTCCACACAAATGAAAAAAAAAAGAAGCTCAATTAAAGAGTTCAAACAGAAGGTATAATATTCAGTCAATTATAGAGCCACCTGAGCCAAAAAGTGATGTGTCTACCTATAAAAAAAACTAATTCATTAGCCTTCACATTCGTTAATGAGGCAACAATTTTCTTTAATTAATCAGAAGTTCTTGCCAAAATATATACTTATTTAGGTTGTTCTATAAAAAGAATGATTACGTGGTTATAAAAAGTAAATATTTTTATTCTATGTACATGTCTACTGCTACTACTCTAGTCATATATGGATCAGTTGACTTTCTTTTGTCTTACTTTTAATGATGACGTAAGTCATTTAAAGATAATGAGTACTTCTTATTATTATCAAATAAACACAAATGTACTTTATGTTCTCTCTAATCTCCTTGAAAAAGGAATTAAAAAGTTAAAGATTTAAGAAAAAAATTTTTTTTTAATTATTTTATAATAAAAATAATTATATGCTATCTAGGTAGGCACACTTAAAAAATCACAGGTACTTCAATTAATAAATGTTATTAAAGTAATTTATATAAATGTATGCATGTATTTTTTTTTTTTTTTAATTAAGTGGTAAATTTATGATGATTTTTTTTATTTTTTTATTACTATAGAAATTGTTGTAAAAATATAAAAATACTTGGTCCTTCAAATCCCATTAATTATTATATATTAACTATATATGTGTAGGTGCAACATTAAAAGATCCTCAAAATATTTTTTTTGAGAACTTATTCTATTGCATTGACTTTTTCCATTGGGTATTTTTCTATAAACTGTATTAGTGATATTTTTCGCTTAATTAATTGGGAGTCCTGCTTATAGGGATTACATTTGAACGCTACTATACAATTTTTTATCTATTTTCCTTACGATAGTATTTCGACTTTCTAAATAATTCATATAAAGACAAAATAAATAGTGACGTATTACAAATTAAAGGAGAAAATGAGATCCAATATCGAACTACTTGTTTAAATTGAGTGACTTACTTCCATTTCTTATCAAGTATTTAATGTGATGATGACTTAAACATCAAATTGGGTGGATTTATATGAATAAAGTTCTTTTAAAAATATAGCATAAAATAATTCAGATATATAGAGCGCGATGCGAATGCTCGTGCGTATAGATTGAAAGTTTCAATCTATACGCGCGAGCCAATTTTCACCAAACAATTTTTACAAAGGTTTGAAAGAGCAAATAATTCAGATATATAGAGACTTTTTACATTGATAATATCACTGGGGTTAAAAAATAATTTTTGGACTAATGGTTACTTTTTATGAAGTAAAAATAGCTATGAAAGAAAAAAATAAAGTTGTCTCATTTGTCTCTCTGAAATCCCAGGATCTTTTTATACTACCATTGTACATACATACATAATTACACATATTTATTTAATGTTCACTCTATAAGCTTTAATATATACTTATAAATATATGGGCTATCAAAACAAAAACAAGCAGGAATGAGTCAGAACTGCATTTGTGTACACACATTACCTAATCAATATTTTTATTTTTGACAAATCCTTTGAAGTATCTTCAAATTGTACATTTTGCACAATTTATACATAACAATAAATTCCAATTCAGGTTAAAATAAGGGTAACTTGACCTAAAATAGGACATTAGCTCGTTTGCGTTGACCTCTAAGGTTGCTTTAGGTTGATTTTTTTAAAAAAAGCCATTTAGGAGAACGAATTTATAGTATCAAAATTTTCAGAAAATGGTCAATTTAGGGGTCTCAGGGGTCCTATGTAGGAATTAACATTAAACAATGTGCCACAGGCTACCGTTTTATGGCTAGTGTAAAATATTTGTCAAATAAAATCAAAAGGAATCTTACTAGTCCATACATACCTATGATATTCATATGTACAAATAAATGCTTATTAAAGCCATTATGAAAGCACAAAAAAAAAATGAAAAAAAAAACTTGAATAATCCCCTACTCAGAGTCTTAAAAAAAGAAAGAAAGAAAGTTAAATAAATCTTTTTTAATACTTTTTTTTCTTTTTTCTTCTTATGCCTTCACCTGTTTTATATGTAGACATAAACTTTATTCTGATGAAAGGCCTATTATTCATTGACATTTTTAAGAGAGAGAGAGAGAGAGAAAAGGATTCAACTTATTTCCCTTACTATGCAGCAAGAGGCGCATTCTCTTAATCAATCATGTCCAAACGAGATAAACATACGAACGTACACGTTGGTTAAAAAAATAAAAAAATACATGTTATGTACTATGTATATGAATAAAAGAGAATGAAAATTCTTTCTTTCCTTTATCTCAGCTATATGCTTACTATGTATGTACATAAAAAAAAAATTCCTTAATACCATCCATCTCATTCCTTCAAGTTCATTTTTTTATTATATTATATGTTTTTTATAATAATTTATATGATATTTTTTTCTTAAAAGAAAAATATTATAATGTTTCTCTAAATGTCAAAAGAAGAATTGCTTGTACTATTTCAATTAATGTATAATAATATTTAGTTACTTTGCAATAGAAGAAGACAAAAATCCATTTAATCCTTGTGGAAATCTGACAAAAAAGCTTACATCTTTTAAAAAGGTGCTTGAGTAACATCTAATATATATAATTAAATAACTCTATTGTAAATAAGACTCTAAATGATTTAATGACATGTATATTTAAAAAAAAAAGTACATTTGAAAACTTATAAAACGTAACATTCATTTTACAGTGCATGTCTTGAACATTGACAACCCTTGTCTTCTTCTTTATACAATCAAAAGTTAAAGTACTCATATTTCTATTTATGTATATTTCAAACTTAAATCAGGTTGCCAAAAGTTACCCATATTCTTATTTCTTTCCATATTCTCAGTTGTAAAATTTGGAGTTTAGGTTTAATTTGAGGTCACAAAACTTTTAAAACTACATGGCTTCGTACTTCTCATAGTCTATTTTATTACATATTTCTTAATGAGCATCTATTTTAATATACAGTTTTCGAAAAAAATCAGGGAATTATTCTAATTATCTCCAATTTTTTTTTGATAGCATTCACAAAAAGTCCAAGGAATTAAAAAGTGATTTTAGAAATTTTTTAATGAAAAACAATATCATAAATATTGCATTTATCGACTATTTAAATTTTAAATTTCATAAGAAAATTAAAAAAACAAGATTGAAAACTTGATAAGGGGTTTAAATATATTTAAATCAATCACAATCTATTCAATATCATTTTATTTTTAACCACGTGTTGAAATTTCTTTTTTTTGTTTTTTATATATTTATTCCTCGTTTGAAAAAAAAGGACATTATGAATTGTGATGGCTCATAAAATAAGAAAAAGTTTTTAAAACGTTAAGAAAAAGTATTAAAACTAAATTATATAATGATATGAAGGAATATTTGTATGATTTTAGGAGTAACAACTAACTGGCTCACTCAAAATTGAGTTATTTGATGTCTATTGTACTTATATGAGCACTATTATTTTTATATTTCTCTTTATATTTTCTTGCATTTAGTGTGTTTTAAAACATTATACAATTTGTACACATATAAAATTATTATATAAATAAGAAATTATAAAAATTTAATATCGATGTTTCTTTCAATTCACAAACAAATAAATTCATTTTTTCAATTACCCTAATATATATATATTTATGTAATATGAACAAGTGTTCATTCAACTCAACTTTGAGTCAACCGCATAAAAAGAATAATATCAACAAATGTATTTGGGTGAACGAACGTGATTTTAATAGTATGTAGAAAAAAAATCTAAGGAAGTTAATAAAACATATATCTACAATTGTGACAATGTGCAAATACATTTGTAATATGCGGAAATTATATTCATGTATAATCCTACATTCTGCACGTTTAAAATGAACAAATAAATAAATAAGAAAGATATTTAAATGAGATGGTTTTTAAAATTTATAAAGTGAAGTTGTTTACAGACATACATAGTAAATACAACATAAACGTATATATATATATATATATATATATATATATGTATTTATGTATTTATCTTTTATCTGAAGGAAAGTGACATAATTTATGTCGCTTCGTTTTCTCTTCTGAAATGTTGACATTAGGTGTACATTATACATATATGTATGTATATATACATAGATGATTTATAGTTGGTATGTACTTGAGACGTTAGAAACTTTTGTTTTTTCTCCCTTCCATTATGTGTTATATAACAATATATATAACCTCAGAAAACTTCTACTTCCCAAAAAAAAAAAAAAAAAAAAAAAAGTATGGAAAAAAAAACCAATCTTCACTATAAAAGCTATTCATTAATTATAAACATTAAGTAATTAATCTACCTAACTCTATGTGAAGACAGTAGAATTATAAAGATGAAATTTTAAAATGTACAATAGAGTGTTTTAACGTCACGTCATCATTCTATTAGTACGTATATGAGCCATATCAATTGATCTTATTTGAAAAAAGCTTATAGGTACAACCTTTTTTTTTTGTCATTTAAGAGATTATTAGTTGAAGTTTCCTGGAGACTAGATACATAAGTATGAAGAACTACAACAAATATCATTTTGATCGTTTG
Source organism: Lepeophtheirus nordmannii (assembly GCA_963680855.1). NCBI lineage: Eukaryota > Metazoa > Arthropoda > Copepoda > Siphonostomatoida > Caligidae > Lepeophtheirus > Lepeophtheirus nordmannii. The sequence goes on along the minus strand of OY804524.1, from coordinate 24,096,300 downwards.
TTTTTTTAAGTTGACTTATTAATTAGCTTGTTAGTTTAAATTGAATTCGTATATTTAATTGTATATTTCCTAAATCTCTTTCACTTTCACTTTTAAAATATATTTTGATAATGATTGTGATCAAAACCCATCATTTTGACAGCTTTTATTCATGAATCATAATTAGGTCTATTATTATACATACCTACTTGACATTGCCTAGTATTCCTCTTGTTTTTTACAATACAAATAGTGTTTTATAATTAATGAATTCTGTTCAATAAAAATAAATAAAATAAAAATCCTAACCATAGTCGTAGTTCATAGAACAGCTATCAATTAAAGATGTATTTATTATTTTTATTCAAACTAATATCAAAATGTGGGACAAGAACTTAAACACAAGTATCTACATATTAACAGCTTAATAAATGTTTAAACATACAAATGAACCCAAGTCATCAAAATTATGGCTATGATAATTCTAGTTTTTGTATTTCAATTATTATTTTGGAAATTTGTCCAGTTTTTCTAACACATAACTGTTTCAACAAGGAGATACTGTCACTTTTAATTTATTTTGCAATCTGTGACATCAGAGAAATCATTTAATTATTGAGTCAAATTTCTTAGTTTTTTTTTTTAAATAGTATATTATATAATAATTAGATACATTGATCTGAGTCTAAAAAGTCGACTGGTAAAACATCTTATTTATGTATTCTACATTTATTTCTAAATACGTCAAAAGTTGATCTCTGGATTAGACATGTTGATAAAGAGAGCACTGATGATGAATTATAATATACTTTACTAATCAGCATAGAGCACAATTAATTTTTGATTGTTTATAATTATTTAATATATATATTATGTATCTCTAGCTATTCATCTTGAGAATATACATAAATCAAGAAATTCCTTTTCAAAGAAAAGATGAATAAAACAAATACAACGGGATATTAAGATATTTATATTTCCTAATTTATTTACGTCATAGATACGTGTTTGTAAAAATTACATCTACACACAAAAAATCGGTTTTTTTGTGGACTAATGTCGACGTCTTTTGTAATATTACTTAAAGATGCAGAAACAATAATGCATTCCTAGAAGGGTCTATAAATCAATAGATTCCTTCCTTCTTTACCAAGATTTATCTATTTAGACTATCTGTTTCTAAGTTAGTTATATGTCTACTGACATATGTATACTATTTTGGTACATTTTGCATACTAGCATCTAAAAATAGAACATTAGTTATTAAAATTGCAAATTTCAATCTTAATAAAGAAAGAAATGTGAGTCACAAATATTCTCACTGAAGAAGAAGAATAAATTTGACATTGAAATATGTGTGTAAAAATCATAAATCAATGGAAGGAAATGACATCTATAAAATTTGGCCCTGTATTCAATATTGTATTTTTTTTTTTATTTCTTATTGAATATATCTTTATTTTTATTTCTGTCTCAGAGAGAAAGTAGACACAGATCTCTGTATGTATGAATATAATAAATACACATGTAATTTTGTACCCAAAAGAAAATTGTTTATGCTACAGAGGAAATGATAGCAATTGGCTTTTTATATTGTGAGTTGCTTTCTGTATAACTTTGAATGTACTTTTCTCCATACAATTTTTTTTGGTATAAAACATGATATATTATATTATGATTATGTATATATTAATATCTGGACTTGTATTGTACAAATGAACAGAAAGATTATATTCATATCAATATTTCCACTAAACTGTTTATGTACCTAAATGCTCAAGAATCTATAATAACAAAAGAACAAATAATAACTTATGAATTGAACGTATTTCCTTTTGCAAAAAAATAAAGATAATTTGCAAAAATGAATTTAAATGTTAAACATATTATTAAAATGTTGTTGGTTCGACAAAAATACATCGATATCAGGAATTAACTACCAAAAGTTGTGTGGCCGAGCAAAATATATAATAAAACCACCCCCAGCCTCAATAAAAATAATACATAATTTATGTTGAATTTATCCTTTCACTACTGCATATATTAATAATATTTTGAAACAAAGAATTAATAATTAATTATTGATCCAGAGCTCAAATACATCCTTTTCCCCTTCGGAAAGACCAAAAAACTAAGAAAATATTCCTACCCTGAAATCAAAGATATTTAAAGATATCTCTAAAGATACCATTTACTCAATCCTGTCTTCTAATCTACCATTTATTTAATTTGAACACTTTAATGCTTCAAATTAACATCAATTTTTTTTGTAATCGTTAAGTTTATTTATGAAAGATTATAATTTTTTTTTGGCAAAGTTGATTATAAGAGATTTATATCAGGACTAAAAAAATATGCAATCTAATCAATATTTCTTCTTAATTAAAACTTTTAGAATTGATTACTGCACTGTTTGAAGTAAGCATTAATTTAAAGAGAGAAAAAAGATTAAATTTACTTGTTTATTATATCACTGTCAAAAATGATTTTATAACTATTTAACTTTTTTCTAAAAAAAAACCAAACAATTAAATAGATTAAGTAAATAATTTGTCAAGCGACACAACTTATCAAAATATGCATTTATTTGTAGCTAAAGTTATATTAAATCACACCTAATAAGTACATATACAATTGGAAATTACCTGTTACTTATTTAATCGTGGTGGGTCTGAATTGGCAACATGATCATCTACATAAACATCCTTTGAATCTCCTTGTGAGTTTACTTAGTATTGAGAGTGTTCGATAGATACTTTCTTTATATATGTATTTGTTCAAAAATTTTTGATCTATAGAAAATCCACGGTGTCAATTTGATATATTGAGCTGAACTATAGTAATTTAGCTATCAAAAGTTAAGCATTGAAAATATAAAAAAAGTGTTACATTTAACAGCACATAGAAACACCAACAAGGTAATTAAATTTTTGGGGTCTTGGATGCTTGAGTAACGCATAGTAATGTTTAAAATTAGAATTTGTTAAAAAGACCCACTGGTATTTGAAGGGTTAATATTTTTTAATTCAATAAATATTGCTTATTTTATAAGGCAGTGTTGAGTAGTGTTTTACAAACTGTGCTTCCCAGAGAATATCAAAGTGCACCACTAAATTTATGTGTCTGTTATTTATATGAGAACAAAAAAAACATAAATTGGTTAGATGGTCCGCCCTATGAGTTTGTTTATCACTTTAATGCACTTAGGATTTGTTGTTATTTTTGTTTTTGAGGAGCACTGCATTAAACACTTTTTTCTTTTGAAAATGAATTTTCAGTCATCTAAACTTCAAATAAAACAGATATAACTGAATAGATGAAGATATTATTCATTTTGGAACAACAAATTGCTAAAAGAAAGAAGTTTTTAATCTTTACTTTGATTATTCTTTAGCAATGGATCATTTGACACATTTGTATTTTAAAGGTTAAATAGTCAAGAACATACACTTTCCCACCCTTGGAATATTAAAGAACCACAAATATGAAATATGTATAAAATTTGTCGTATTTTCCTTAAAATAGGACGGCATGTATTAAACTTCAAGCCCTTGAGTAATTTATATGTACTCCACTTATGTATATATTAATAAAAACCAATCTATTTTTCATACGTATAAATAATACATCATCCCTTGTAAATTAATAAACAAAAATACAAATGTTTATAAATATATATACACTACATACATGTCTATAAAGGTTTTTTTGCTGAGAGATATATGTACATATCTTGTCAATCAAAATAAATAGTAATAAATAAATCTTTTCGTTTGAATGCAAAATGATAATAAAACTTTTCTCTATATCATGAGTTGTAGTTATACACAATATTCATCATCTCAATATAATATTTTAGTTCAAGTAACTTATTCATATGCACGTATGCGTAAAAAATAAAATTTGGCATATTTTATATATATCTCCTTGGTTTATGCCTTTAGTTTGATAGGCTTGTCTCAGACTCATGGAAGTTTTAATAGTTAAAAGTGAGAGGAGTTTTTCTAGATATATGGTTACAAGTATTTTTCACAGAAGGTACGAACGGATAAAGCCTTTGGGTCTCGTGTATACTATTGGTTGAAAGTTGATACCATTGACTCCATTAAGATTTTTTTAAGCACTGAAGGATTTCCAAAGTAGTAAATAATCCTGTATTTGTGAAAGATTGACCAGATAACCACCAAATGATTTGATGTCTTTTTTCCCCTCATTTTTTGAAGAAAAGAATGGGAGATATAAATAACAATAATATTCTGCATGTAGAAAAAATACGCAATATTTATAAAAATTGTCAAATAAGACATTTTCCTTTGGTTTTAAAGGATCTAAGCCAATAGAGGGGGTTTTCAAAAAGGTTATCAAATTCGCTTTCTTTTATAATAAATATTTTTTTTATTTGTGAAACTATAATTATTTTTAAATGCTTACAAAAAAATATTGAGATCCTTAAAGATTGAACTTAAAATCATTGAGATATTTAAAAAAATAATAATATGCACTACCTCATAATAAATAATATACACACAGCATATCAAAAAACGAACCAAATAGTACAAGTTGTTTTTATTTTGTTTTGCGTTAAAATGTTTATTGATGAATACTATTAACATTTGCGAATATATAGTAATTTTCTTTTTATATATTCTTTGACTGTTTGTTTTTAGTATTTGTTTTTCATTAAGTATTCACATAATAACTAGAAAGAAAAAACAAACTAACCACATTGAAATGTTAAATGTTTAACTCCTTCATGTTTATACAAAAAATCTCATGGTTATGTATTCATTTAATTAAATTTTTTACAAAGTTATGAAAAGTTATAATGTATAAAGTGTGTGTATTTGTTTTAGAAAGAAATCAAAACTTCGTTCCTCCAAATAAAATTTCTTTCTTTTTTTTTTTATTTGCTAAAGAGTCATAGTTATATTTAAATGATTTATGGATTTTGATAATAACGTAAGTGTATCATATTTATGACCTTTCACATCTTTTTTTTGCTATTGCAAAGTTGCATTCAAAAATTATTGGTTGGATATTGCTTTAAACCCTTTTTTGTGACTATTTTGCAATTTTGATAATTGATTTTTAAGTCATAGATGTATACTAGAAGTATTGTCCATAACTTTTTTTTATTATAATTTTCTAAATTTAATATTTTATTATAAATTATAGCGGAGGATAATTCCCTTTAAAATTTATGAATAACTAGATAAATTACAAATTAAAAAATGAAACGGAATAAATAGGATGCTAGTGTTATATCGAAAGCTGACACTTCCAGATAAATTACGACCTCATTTTTATCTGATTATAAATTGAAACAAAGTACAAAACAAAGGAATAGAGAGGAGATGTGAAGGGATATCAAATCCTTTAGCTTCTCAGCTACACATGTCTCTCTGGCCAACGACCCGTCTAAAATTAGTGGATGGAGATGTTTTCATTTGCTAAGAATTATTTGCATTATAGAATTATTCACAACCAATGATTCCTTAAATTTGCAATCAATTATATATCTTAAAATACTAAATGATTATTTAATGTGTACCCACTAAATACCATCTGGGTTATATGGTCCATATATGTATATATAATCTATTTGGCAAATTTCGAAAAATGCTATATTTTGTCAATGGTTCTTACAAAAGTATTTTCTTCGATCCAATAAATTATATTCATTATTGCTGCTTATGAAGTAGATAATTATATAATTAGAGAATAGGATTCAAAAAATTATTTGTAATTCAAGTTTAGACACTTTAAAGGACGCAAGAGTGAGCAAGTATGGACTTGCTTTGATCCAGAGGAAAGGCATATTCAAAAATCTTTTTTCCCCCTTTTAAATGGGTCAAATTAACCTTCTGATGATTTAAAATACCTTGTGTCATTAAGATATTTGTAGAGAGAACAAGGGCTGATCTATGTAGCTACAATGGAAATTTTATTAAAAAGTTTGACATATTTTGTTTTTTTTAAAGAGCACCATAGATTCTTTACATAACACTGGCATTGTTTGATATCCACTCGAAACAGCAATTATAACTATATATTTGATACATCACAAAAATGTAGTATAAATGATAGTAGCTCTCTGCTTTTTCCCTTAATTTCTTTGTATAATATGTAAATAAGAAATTCCCCCTTTATATACATAGATTAATGGCTTGGAAAAGTTTTTAAACAAAATCCATGAATATAACCAAGAATTGGTTAAATACTCTGGAAATGCATCTAATATGATTATTTTAATGTTATTAATATTTACAATATTCATACATAATTATTTCTTTTAGATATGAATGTATATATGTAAGTATAACTATATAAGAAGGACTCTTTCTTTCCCTTTCTTTTAAATAACTAACAACCAAAAAAGGCTTTCTAAAAGACCAAGCTAAATTATCATTAGTATTATTTAAAGCAAACAATGGAGAAGATGGGGGAAAAGAATTGCTGCTTTTATTGTTTTTTTTTTTCGTTTCCAACTTGAGCATCGCTGTTATTGTTAGATTGTCCCTTCATTTCTCTTCTTTTTTCTCTCTCTCTCTTTGGTTAATAGTCTTTGTTTTCATTTATGTGTTTGTGTTGTTTTTCAAACAACAATTCATCATGATATGAAGATCATCATAATGATTTGGAGAGCTCTATTATTATTTTTTTTTGTTACCATTTCTCATAGATACATACATAAAAGGAAGTATGTATATAGGAGTAGAAGTATCTACTCTTGGAATGAGGGTTTTATCATATTTGGACTCCATTATATATATATATATATGTTTTTACGCAGAAAAAAATGCAAAAAGACCTTGATAATAGATAAATATTAATAATGATAAAAAAGTTACTTTTTATGAGTTTATGTTCTACTTTTATTTGACAAACTAAATTACCTTTTTATTTCATTATGTACAAAATACCTTTTTTTTCTTCTTTTGAGTGGATAAAGTAAGATAAACGAGTACATCTGCATGATGAGGACTTTAAGAAATTTGTAAATATAAATGTCATCAATCAATATTTAAATGTTCATATAAGTATATCTCATTAAAGGATGATCAAAAAGGTTATTTTTATTATTTATTTCTTGGCAAACCATTTGTTTATCATAAATGATATTTTGATATACTCTATATATGTATATAAAATAAGCGAAAATAAAATAAGATTGTAGAAATATATATTCTTAAGGGCACATTTTTATATGAATCGTGTTTTGTCGGTTCATAAAAAGAGAATTAAATCCTTTTAAAAGGAACATTTGAATATAATTCAATAATTGAATTTTATTCATATGCATATAACCAATTATGTTTGCTGTGTTTTTGCTCTAATAGAGTTGAATGTAAATAAGAATCACATTGGTATTTAAAAAAATATCAAAAGTAACTCCTGCATTTCATTTTGTCAGCTGTGTATTTTCTCCTTGAATTTGAACCTATTGTTGCTAAGGAGGGAACCATTCCCACCTAATATGTAAATTGAGATTAATCCCACAGATGGGAAGAATTGACCAACTATCAACTAATTTTGTACATTTTTTCTTTTTTCTTTCTCTTTTTGGAACTAAAAGTTAAAAGATAAATTTGAAATGTATTACCTAAAGTAATTACAATGGGTAGAGTAGGAGAGAAAATTATGGCAGAAATATGTGATGAAAATTATTTTTGAATGGATATTTAAAACATTTTTGGAAATTACTAATAGTATAAAAAAATTTAGCTCAAACCAAAATCATTCATAGTATGGTGATGCTTTTATACACAAAAATATAAATTTCATGGTCTAAAAAAATATTTCTAGGACCCTTTTTAACAAATTTTGCTCGTATTTAAGCTGTTCGTTATAGTAATATATTATATAATAACAAATGCTATTTTTCTAATATGCTAAATTTACGATGAACGAAATTTAAGGATAGAAATGCAACTTATTAATAACTATCTACTATGATATTAAAAGAATCAAAAGCTAATATAATCAAAGGAATTAGAAACTTCAAAGTTTTATTTATTACCGATAAAATATAATTAATATCCACATATCTATGTTTTATTTGATGTATTTATACTTACAACCAAGTTTAAAGTATTTAACAAGAAAAAAAATATCATCAATATCATGCTAAATGATGAGTTTGCACAGTTTGCTTTGAAGTATTTATTTATATAAATACTTGTACTCTATCTGGTAACTCTATGAAAAAACAAAAAAAACTTTCTATTTTCCAATGAAATTAATTTTAATGGAGTCATAGAATTGATTTTTTTATTGTTAAAAGTTTTAAAAGTTCATTTATATTTCATTTCAAACATTAACAGATATCATGTTTTAGGATTATTAAATAAAAGCTTTTTATCAATAAATAAATTTATTGATTAAAACTCTAGAGGGTGTTGTTCGTCCTACATTTTTCCAAAATATTTAAATTTACTGTGTACCTTTAGAGTTATTATTTGTTTCAATATCTATGACGTATTTTTACATTTTTTTAATTGAGCATATTTTTAAATTAAATCTAGTTTTGTACATAATATTTTTCTACATTTCATTTAAGTAGTATGAAATGAAGAATTGAAGAAATTCACAGACAAAATGAATACATAATACTCTAATAAAAATAATCATTGTGTATCCTTATAAAAAAGATATGATTTTCTATTTGTATACATTCAATGTGTGTATATATTTATGAGAAAATGATAAGAAGTGACTAAAACGAGGATACTTACTTTGCAATATAATCCTAACACTAGTACATATATTGTATATAAGAACTTCAGTACTATGATCTGTATTCAAAGTTAGGGGGGGGGGGGGTATAAATATATTTTGGGCCCATGGAAAGAAGAGAAAATAATCTTGATAAGTGTGTATAACTTTTTTTATAAATTGATACCCTTTTTGCTTTTTCTCCTTGCATAAGTGCAAAAATATTCATCTGTTTCAACCGTTTCTTGCTTCAAATTGTAAAATAAATGTCTAAGGGACAAACGATATTTGTTCTCAGTTGCAATTTATATCAAAGTGTTTTTAATTATACCTAATAACAAATTTATATAATAATATTTGTTATTTTGCTTTTCTACTTAAAAAGGGGCTTTTTTGAATATTACTTCTGTATCTTTTGTCTCTACACTATTGCATTTGTATACTAACAGCATAAATATTTTAATTATCTTTAAATACTGTTTCTATTTCATAGGAGTGAAAATGCACTTCTTCTTTTTCAACTAAATCAACTCTCCCTTATTTGTTTTTTATTATATTTATTTACTTTGATTACAAAGGTATGTGTTATTTTATGATTTAAAGTACTTCTATAGAACTTTAGCTCTTTCAATGTGTTTTTTCGTTGAATAAAAAGTTTTTACAATTTGACCAAAGTTAAAATTCTTATTTTGTTCGGAATTTTCACTTTTAGAGTCCAAAATCAGTTTTTATGTGTACTTTTTTTTTCTATTTTACCCTTCTCAATGTGATGCAAAATGGAGGAGCACATAATTTTCTAACAATAGGTGGATCCACTCATGAAAATATTCATTAATAAACGCTAGAGAGGGGATGTAATAACTTTTCCTGCCTTTTCCTACTTTGTTGGGCAGGGAGAGCTGATCTTTCAAGAAAAAAAAAGATACATTACTAGATTCATTGGGTTGAAAAAAAAAACACCTCTAAATGATATCACATGTGTTCCTCAGAAAGGTTTCAAATATAATATGATGTATTAAAATTTATTTGTTTTATACAGTAATCATTAAAAAGATATTTGATATGAACAAATTCAAAATAAATACTTTGCAGTTTGAAATGTAAAAAATTTAACCATAGATTTTATCAAAAATTCAAATTTAAGATTTGTATTTTTTCTGGTATATACGTATATCCATGCATAAATTGAGAATGTACCAGAGTTTTTGGGGTTTTTTTTATAAAAAAGAGAGAAGTAATATTTATATAATACTCTTCAGGTCTATAGGGAATATCTTGGAGAAAAGTATACATGTATATCCACAAGTTTATATATTTTTGAAGTAACTTCAACCATTATTATAAAACCATCATTTGAGCCCCCCCCCCCAAAAAAAAAGGCTATTTAAGTATATATATGCAGACATATATATATATATATATATATATATATAGTTCGGAAACAATCCAAAATGGCTTTTGTATCAAATATGGGTATAAAAATATTCATTTTTTTTCATTCAAAAACAACAACACTCATAAAATATTTCCGGTACTTTTAGAAAGTCAAGGTTTTTCTTGTTCTCTCTCTCTATATATATATTTGTTAAAACTCCACAAAAAAGTTTTTTTTTATTCATTTCTTTTTCACAAAAAATAAAGTCTTTAAATTTATTTCTGATTCACTAGTTTAATTTACTATTTTTTCTTTTTTTTTCTTTTTATTTATGTATTTGTGAAGAATAAGTAATAAAAAAGTTGAAAAAGAAAGCTTCCCCCCCCCCTGTTACACAAAAAAAGTTATCTTATTTTTTTTTTTCAAAAAAAAAACTTGAATGACAAAAGATTAGCATATAAATACAATGGAAATTATTATAAATATGCTAATGAAAACAACAACAAAACTCTTATGTGTATATTTTGTTCCTGTTGTTTTTTGTCAACAAAAAAAAAAGAAGGAAGAAAAATGGTTTTTTTTAATGGATGATTTGTAAGGTGCAAAAAAATTACGTTTAATAGTTGGCAGTTGTAGTATTTCTTTCAAAGTAACAATGTGTTTGATTAGTATTTTTTAGAGTAGGATTTAGTCATGACTAATAAGATATTTTGATCTTATTTCTCTTCTTTTTTTAATATTGAATTAAGGTATATAAACCATAATTACATTATTACATTAGAGAAAATGAAGAAAAGATAACAACAAAAGCATTCAAATAATCTTTTTGTGTAATGAAATTGTCATTGCAATAAGTAAAGGAGGTAGTAAAAGGTAAAGAATTCACTTGACCCAGATACTTAAACTACTCTACATTATATGAATGTACATAAGTGAGTCTTAGATATCCCCCCCCCCCCTCTTCTTCCTCTTTCAATCAAGCAATTTAAAAGATGAACATCACATGAGTCATTTCTTCAAAAGGGTCCTTTTGACAAATATTATTAACTATAAAGACTTAGGGCATTAAAAGAACAAAAGTATTTTGTATCCACATTTCGTACCATCATATGTTTATATTAACTCTATTAATTATAATAACTTGACCATGAGTAAAATAATATGGCTTTGTGAAAAATTTCAGTTCAGTTCAGTAATGTTTAATTTGCTTCACTAAATACAATCGTTGCCATAGGGAAAGTATTCCCCTTTTTTATAGCCATTAAAAAAATTTAATTAATGAATGAATTTGGCACATGACATTCCTCTAAGAATTTCTCGGCCTGTTCTCCTTCTATTAGAGGAAAAAATATCACAAAATTCGAAAAGTCTAATAGTGATTGACTAATGACGTCATTCTCTATAACTATTGACTATTTCTTAATATTAATTTCATACATATTGACATTGATCAAGTTAATGATAGACGAACCGACAACTGACAAAAATATTTAAAAATACTTTTGAAGATACCATATTGTGTTCGATACGAAATATACAAGAATCAGGGACTTGACTTGAACTCTGAACCCCATGGAATCCCTTTAATCATAAATTTTGACTCTTTTTAAAAAAGAAAAAAATTATCCTAGTTTTGTGTTCTTGAGAGCAGATATCAAACATGTTTTCCGTCTTCCCCTAGGAGTTATTGAAGATATAAGTAACTTATAAGTATTGTGCGTTAGGGAGCTGCTTCTTCAAACATAGTTCTTTTTACACATTTAAGACTTCATGCCAAAATCGAAATTGATGCATAGATCAATCTTTAGTCTACTGCATCTTAAATTAAAATCCTAAAAGTTACCTATCCATGTACTTAATAAAAAATCTCAACTATTTGATGGTTTTTACTCTAAAAGCTCTAACAAAAGAAGGGTTGCCCTAATTAAGTTCGCTAAAATCAGCAGTTCATGAGATACTTTACACTGCATTAAGTTCTATTATCTTTTTTCCCCCATAAAAAGTCGATTAGTATGCAGGAGGTTAAATGGGTCTGAAAGGCCCTAAAAATCGGAACAAATGTGTGTGACAACCATTCAAATAATGCTTAAATAGTGCATCTTGTTGCACATGAACTCCTGCTTTATGACCACTCTTTACTGTCGGCATACTCATTACCTAGGATTTGTCATAAATTGAGTTAAAACCAAATTATTGGATAAGAAGGAAGGAACTAGCATTTTTGAGCAAGTTGTCATTATCACTGGAGGATTTATAGTGACATCCTGCCTGTACTCAAGTTTTAGGTTGTATATGTATATAGAAGAAGTAAATGTTTATCCTAAATCCTAATTCATCAACATTCCACCGACTTTCTAAATTCATTTTTTAACAAACTAAAGTTTGTTTGTTTGCTTCTTTTTTTTCATCATTTTGAATTCATGCCAAATATATATATACATATACTATATATATAAGGATATGAATGAAGGAGACTTAAGAACCGTCTAATAACCCATTTAAGCATTAAATTTACACAAGTTTTTTGTTATAATTTATTAGATAAATGTATATATTTTGTTCAATTTGGCAGTGCTTGTCCTTAGACCTATATATATATATATGTATTATTTTCTCCTCTTCTTTGTACAAAAGGCAGTAGTACAAACAATTTATGTAAGTATATATTCATACAATGAAGATAATATTGGTCATAGTTTTTTTATTTCCAAGAAATAATTTGCCAAAATAATTATAGACGATTAAAAATAAATCAATTGATTCTCTTCAACATTGTTTCTTGATGGTAGGTATGAGAATAAATTACTATTTCATATATAATAATAGTTATAAAAAAACTGATTTAATATATGGATAAGAAAAATTAAATTGCTTTTTATAAAAAAAAATTCATACAAAAAAAACCTTTTTCGAGGTTTTTTCTGTGATTAATGAATATGTATTTGTGTCTACACATATGTATATAATTATAATTAATTAATGAACATAATATTTTGAAAAGTTTTACATTCTTTCTGTTATGGATTTATATGTATGTATATATAATGGGAAAGCAACCTCAAATATAATATCATTAAAGGGTTGGAAGTATGTACATATATAAAGCAACCCCCTTATGAAAATAGGAAATAGAAAAACATGCATGGTTCATTAAGTAGTCTCCCCTTTACGAATTTACGAAAAGAGGGGAGATTTGTTAGAAAGAAAAATATATGAATAATTTATTATGCTGCATTTTTTAAATATATATACAGGGTTTGCAGAAAATGTTGTTGATACTTATACTTCCTCAGCTGTTATAATAAGTGTTTTTTTGATAGTTTACTGGCTAATATCATTATTAGTGCAATCATTATAATTTAATGCATTGAGGTGTAGATTTTTTGTTTTTTCTAACTCCCATTGAATTTCACTTCTAACCTATGTATATTTTCATAATGATTGTGATCAAAACCATCATTTTGAGAGCTGTTATTAATGAGTCATTATTAGGTCTATTATTACACATAACTACTTGAAATTTCTTCTATTACATAGTAGAGTATTTATTTTATATTTTTTAACCTACAATGTGTGCTTTCGAATCAATACATTCCGGTTAATAGGAAGAAAGCAAAGGAAAAAGAAAACCATAGTTCTAGTTCATAGAGTAGTTATCATTTAAAGATAAAATATGTTTTGACAAATCTATATTTTTATATTGAAAATGTGGTTATAGCAAAATAAAACAGAACAAAAATTGGAAACTATATAACTGCTTAAATTTATAATTGAAATCAAATAATAACCTTCATTGCAATAAAATAGGGACATATATATAAGTCTTCAAAATGACAACGGCTATGTTAGTCCATGTAAGGAAATTTTTTGGGTGTTTTATTATGAGTTTATTTTCTTATTCGATAAATTAACTGTTCAACAAGCATTGAACCTAAATCATTGAAAGTTACAATATTTGATAAAAACCAATGCAGATTTTCATTGCAAATGGTCACTTTTTGCCTATACAGGTTTAAGTCAGCATGGAAATGACTTGCAGGAATTGTAATGTCTACATATTGAGACGACACCCTTGGATCTTCAAATTGTGCTCGTATAAGATTTACTTTTAAGAATAGATTACATAAAATACCACATACCAGTCAAATCCCTCTCATTCCAATAATGGTTTCTTCTTCCATTAGAGACAGAACTTTTGTTTGTTTAGAAAAAGTGGAACAACATAATTGCTCAGACCTTTGACTCCATTGAGTATATTTATATCGATTTATAATTTTTGAACAAAACTTTTCATAAACCCAATACATATATCTATTGCTAAGGCTTGAGAGTAGGTCAAAATATATTCTATTTTTTGCTAAGTAAAAATATATTCATGTGTAATTTTTATTGATTTGTTACAAAAGGAAAACAAAAAGTTATTGCATGATTTCTATTTATTGTTTGGTCTGCTATTATGGTGTTATTTATTACTATTATTTGTTTATTTGTCAGGGTTTTTTATTTTTTTATTACTTTTTTAATGTAATAATTTTACAAAAAAAAATTTCATATATTTTCTATTTTTTTCCAGGTAAGAGTTAGAAACATAGTAATCAAATTATTATGATATCCGCACTGTCAATCAACTGTCGATTTGTCCAAATATATGAATATTTTGCTGCCAGAAAGAAAAAAATAAACATTAATAACGGTTGTTAGTAAGGTCAAAATTATACATTGTTATACATTGGTAAATGAAGAAGAGACTGTTGCCGTGAATATATATATGTGCCTTTTAGGAACGTAATCTTGAATTCAGGGATATTTATTCATTTTTGTACTCTCCTGTTGGTAGAATCCATTCTCAATTTAACAAATGAAAATATGATACTATGTGTATCTAATTATAGATTCTTTCTTTAATGGATACAGAGGAATATATCTTTGTCATTATGATTACTAGACAAAATTCGCTTTTGATAAGAAAATGTCCTCCTTTTTTTTAAAAAAAAAGAGTTAAATAAATATGACGGATAAATACCTTTTCGATAAGAAAGCTCAATATTAAAATAGTCTACAGTTCTTTGCATTAAATCACTTTGTACCCTTCTCAATAGACCCTTTCCTCTATAAATACTTCTAAGTATATACCTGATTAAATTACCCCTTTTAAGATTCATATCTAATTTCATAAACATTTCAAATATCTTTTATGTATAAACCAATATATTTAATATCCTATGCAATAGGATCTCTAAAAAGGTTTAGAAATTTGATATTAAGTTTAAAACTCATTTTAACAAATTAAAATTATGTATGAAGACTTTATTATGAGATAGCAACTATGTTTGAGTTATTTACTCTTTATATATATATATATATGAAATGACATTGTTTGTACATATTAGGTATTAGGTTGAAATATGAAAAGCAATAAGGAGAGAAAAAAATGAAAGAGAGAGATAGAAAAAAAAAAAAGAGTTGAAATCTTATTTCAAAGATGAAATTTCTTGGATGAATACACATTTGGGGGAGAAAAATATTTTTTTTTCTCCCATTAACTGTATTGCATTATATGTATATATAATAATCTTAATACAAAAATAGGGGATAGTCATTGGATTCTTTTTTTTTCTCAAAATAATGATAATTTAAATCAAAAAATTCCCATTTATGTACAAAACATGTATAAAGTAATAGACGTAAATATACATAATTTGAAAGCAACACAAGAATAAGCATGAATGAATATTATATTCAATGAGTTATTATTATGTAAATATATTTGTAATTATTTAATATATTACTTTCTAAGAATCAATAATATAAATTCATCATCCTTTGAAGGCATTAAAAATTGCGTTTAAAGAACAATTTCCTCCTCAATGCTAAAGAATGTTAATGGTAAATGATATTTGATAGGCCATATTGGAAGCTACATAAAGTTTCTCAACTAAATTTATTAACTCTAGGAGATTCCTAATATTCCTAAACATCTCAGTACATTTGAAATTATGAAAAGAAAGTCGATAATTGACGGTCAAAATATCTGTGTAAATAACTTTCATGAACGGGAGTACAAATTATAAAAGAGGAAAAAAAAATGTTTACTTTATAGAAAGGGACAATAGAACAATTAAGATACACTAAAGTATTTTCTCCAAAATCAAAAATTAATTAATCGTATCCTATATCTTAACACTTGAAGAACAAACATATTTTATCTCAATGAACAAACAATAGGGCTAAAGGTTGTAAGTTCACATATGAACTAATTTAATTGAATGTCTATTGAGACTCAACAATAACTTTCATTTAAGTCTTTCCAAAGCGTCAAACTGAGACCCAAATTAAAACCATAGGTCATTCACAAACATAATAGAAGTGAAAAATTATATATTTTGAATGGCAGTTTTATAGGGTTTCAAGATTATTTTTTGTAATATATTAAATTAATACAATTTCAGTCTATTATTTGTCTTTTAGGTATATAAATCTATAGATTAGTTAGTTAAAATTTATTCCTGTTTGCCATACATACATAAAATAAAATTGTACAAATATAAGGCCACGAACATGACCACACAGCGCAGTCTTTGTGCTACTACAGAAGATTCTAAAACCTAATTTACATTTTAATTTTGTTATACAATATTTTTCATTTTTGTACAATTCATTAATTTTAAAACACGAATGATTTCATTTTGTCCTTGCAAGACTTGATGTCTTTCGTTTTCATTTCGTTATTGATGAGATGGTCTGCACTTTGCAATTCTTCCATACAGACATTGCACGTCGAGTTTATGTCTTTCCACTTGCTTAGGTGGGATAGAAAAGGGAAATCTATAGATTATTAAGATTTTAAAAAAATATAATTAAAAACAGTCCCTGTGAATCAAAGATAAAAATAACATAATTTTAGATTATATATATTACAGATCATGATAATTAAACTTAATTAACGGATTCAAAAAGGGATTTATTTATAATATTTTTGTAATGTGCTTATTATAGTAATAAGCAAAGAATATTGATCCGATTTTATCTCAACTTTGAGAAAAAAAAACTTATTGAAAAATTATTAATTAAATACAAAGCGTTTGGACTGACGTCATAGAATGTATAATACATTGAAGTGACGCCTTATTGTGAGTATATGTAAAATTGATATATTTATATAATAAAATTGAAAAGTTAAAAAAAAAAATCTTATGGAAACTTTATCGAATGGCTTTTTAAAAAAAAGAAGACTTTACATTTATATTAAATAAATCTTAATGACCCAAAAAACAGTGATACTTGAATAATATAAGATAATAAATACTGAAAATTCCTATTAAATGGCTAAACTTTAATAATTAAGTTTGTTTTGGATCGGGCTAGGGCCAAGAAAAGTAAAATAATTAAGGAAAAATATTGGATCCTTGCTAGAGGAATAGACAATTTATTGTCTACCCCATTAAATATACAATGGTGTAATTATATATTTTAAATATATACTATTCGGGTCTGAGATATAATAAAGATGCATAGATTCTTGAAAAACGCTAAAGATTGAAAATTATTTCATTTGTCGTTCTCATTGTGGCATCATTCAAATGTAGGGGAGTGAATACACAATTTTCCTTCATTTAAAAGAAATGAAGAATTGTCATCTTAATCAATTTGATTGTTTATGCCTCTTTCCAAAAAGGCTGACGTACAGAATAATAACTTCACGTGTAAACGTGTCTGTACGTCAATGAAATGTTTAGAGCATTAATTATGATTATTTTTGAAGTAAAACATAAATGAACAAAAAAAAATTTTCCGAATTTGTAAGGGAAATTACATTTGTAGGCACATTTTGAGGGTCCTCATTATGTAGGTCACTCTTCTACCTCTCATTGTACGTATGTATGCAAAAAAACAAAAAAAAAACAAAAAAACAGAATAAATATATAAAAAAACTTCTTATACAAAAAACAAGGACACATACATATAAAAGTGTAATAATGTGTTTCAGTATGTTTATACATATAAAATAAGGGTATAGTATCATCATGATATAGGTATAGAAAAGATGGACAAGTAAAGAGAAGAAGGGGGGAGAGAGAAGAAGAAGAAGAAGTCAAAATGACGACGAAGACGACAACAAAAGGATATGAGTCCCTAGAGAATCTTCAATACAAACATACAAATATACATACATATATTTGTACGTGTCTTTTCACGGATGTTAAATTATTATTATTATTATCATTTTAAGATGACGATGATATACAAAGGTAAAAAAAAAGGACACACTTTTTTTATTACCTACTTTTTGTTGTTGTTGTTATCTTGTGTAAAAGGTTGACTCTGATATAGTATATACCTACATAATTGAGTAATGGGCGGCTGTTAAATGATTAAGTAAGATCAAAATAGAACCAATACTAGTCTATATATGTACATATATTTATAATTTAAAGGGCTATAGATATTTAATATTGACATTAATGATGTATCAATATCGAGAGAAGATGTGAAAGAGAGTCATTCCCGGCAAGGGTTTTTAAAAACAGATCTGAGGGATGTAGTAAATAATAGAGAAACACAGAGGGACATAGTGTCACAATGATATGCTCTGGAGTCTGAAAAAAGAAAGGAATAGCTGTTATACTTTTATTTCAAAGCAGCTTTTATTTGAAATATTTAATAACATTGCTTCGTAAAAACGAAGTAAGAAGTCATTCTCCATAATTTATTGTGGATACTTCTTGAGTGTAAAGGAAATGAGTTTGGTCATTTTTAATATCAAAGCATATCTGCATAATAAATATGTATGAAGAAAAAAGACAGCTTTAATAAAATGAAAAATAGATGATACAACTTACCAATAAAGACTATTTTGAAGTGCTTGACATTCGACAGGAAGAGCTCTTTTTTCACATCTTTATGAAAGTATCTATGCTGATGCAGAAATCAACTTTTAGAAATTTGCAAAATGATTTGAAAACTTTTTAAAGTACATATGGACAGTCTGCAGATAGGACATTACAAAGCTAGTCATGTATTTTAAGGAATTTTGGGGACAAAGGGACTTTAGTTAATTGGAGTGGGTTTGTTCTGCTTCCACCGCTCTATTTCTTTTGCCTTTGTATGATGTCTTAGTTCATTGCTTCTCAGACTTTTTCTTTCTTTCTGGGACCATTCGTGAGATAGCCAAGTCGTGGAAGGACCCATGGAACAATTTGTTCGTCCTATTTTCCTTTAAATCTATCACAAGGTCAATCATTACGCCATTAACAAATTTGGTGCATATAATTTCCATAATTATATCATCTGGCTATTGTCGAGGGTGAACTATAAAAAAAAGATATTTATAGTTTTAAAATGTAGATCCTTTAGTGTGTGTAATTTCGTACCTGTGTGGTTAGGAATATTTCTAGAATACATACATACAGTTAATTCAGGAATTCAAATAGTTGCTACATAACTAATTTATATAGTTTAAATCATTTAACAAAAATACGATACAATGTCCCTTTTTAAAAATATTTACCCATATATTACTGAGGTATTTTAATTTTACATGACAATAAATAAATGTACCCTAGAAATTTCATTCTTTAACCTAATAAACTTCTTTTTCTTACGTATTACAACATATTTTTTCTTAGATCCCAGCCACATTCTGTAGATACCCTTTTTATGCTTTTTCCTATATATATCTAAATAAAATATAAAAGCCAACGTTTCAATATTAATATTGAATCAAATTCAATTTCCCCTTAATTTAATCTCATCTTATTTTACTCACTTTGATCTAGAGGTCACACATTAAGCCTACCTGGTAGAACATCAAAGATGCCAAATATATAAACTTACTTAAATTACATTAAAAAATATAAAAAAATCTATACATTTTTCTTAACAAAAAAAATATTATTTCTTTAGAAATAAGGAGATAATTTCGAGACTTCCTTGTCAGATTCCTTATACTTTCGTCACAAATTTATGCAAGAATGTTTCAAACAGTTTAGACAACCGATCCTTATATATAAAATAATCTATTTGAGACACAAAGTTTGTGTGTGTGTATGTATGTCTTGGCTAAAAAATAGCATTTTAGTCTTTTTTATGTAAGTAAATGGTAGTATCTTTAGTTTGAAATTGTTTTGAAATGAAAAACTGTACAATACCTAGTTAAACTCAGTTAAATCCAGATACACGGGATCCTATTGTACTTGTTGTAATTTAAATTACCTTTATTTTGTCACTAAAACCTCAGTTTTAAATTTTGAGCTGAATTTCATTCCCTAGCGAACCGAGTGTTTAAAGCATGGCCATACAGATACTTATAAAATAGTATGTTGAAAGAGTATTTATTCTATGCTTAAATAAGCAAATATATATTGATTGTGGTTTGTTATGTTTTGAAGACATCTGTGACCTTTTTTTTACTTTTTTTTTTTTGCATTTATAAATGAAATAAAAAAAAATTATACAGAAGCCAGCAAAATCAAGTTTAACAGTTACTAATGTATTTTGACTATGCTATTTTGTATTTGTTACATAATGAAAAACTTTTTTGAGACAAAAAAAAAAAAAGCAACAAAAACGTAGTCTCACCAAATGGAGCTTTTCTACGTTTAACAATGTTCTTTTGTCTTTTTATATATAAATATATATGTATATACATATAACATACATATGTAAATAGCATGTATATAAAAGTTTGCAAAAGAATTTGCATTTTGGTGTAAATAAACATGGATATACATATATGTATGTATGTTCATACATAAATGGCGAGAGTAATTTTGTGATCTGTTGTATAATTTAATACTTTAAAAAGTTTGAATTGTTCTGAGGGAAATATAAAGATATATATTTGACACTTCTGCTTGCATTGGTTTTAAAATTGATATAATATTTTAATTAATATTTTGTATTGACTTTGATGAAATACATATTTGATAAGAGGAATAAAAAGGAATCATATTTAATTAGATTTTGAGGGAGCACATACATATATCTATGTATGACACTTTATCTAGATATATTGTTACATTATTTCTAGCATCATAAATGCAGCTTTGTAACTGGCATTTGACATATTTCATTCATTTTATATTTTTTATTATTATAACGTACTAAATAATACAATACATATTTGCTTTGACAAAATGTGTATTTTCTTACATTCTACCCATATAAGTCCCTATTTCAGTGTTTAAAACTCTGCAATTAGGCAACCGTGACATTTTCTCTAACCCAATTAGATTGTATTAAATACAACAAACATAGTTGAAGATCTGAAAAAAGAGCAATTGCAGGTACGTAAAAAAAATTCACTGGAATTAATGTTGTAAAAAATATGAAGGATAAGAGAAAGTCAGCTAAATATGAAATTTTTCGAATCGTATATAAAATAGGAGGAAATATTGTCCCTGTTTATAGAAATATAATTAAGATTATTTGCATTTCTTTAATTTTTTTTCTGTAATTTTCTGAATTTTTGGTTCACACTATTTAGTATCTATGCTGATACAATGGATTTTTTTATAAGGAAGAGGGGAAACAACAATAATAACAACATAGTAATTATAATTACATTTTATATTTTCAAACATTTTATTTTCTGAACCATGACTTTAAATTATAATCAATGGTTTTCAAGAGTTACGAAGTTAACGAAGTCCTATTATTATTATTTTATTATATGTAGAAAGGACACAGATTTTTTTTCTTTTTTTTTTTTTTTTGTGTGTGTGTGTGTTTGCACTCCCTTCCTCCCATTTTCTCCCTTTTAATCCGGACAAAGGGTTATTATCCGATTGTACATAGAAAATAGACGTATATACTTATATAATTGACAGGAGTCAGATTATTATTATTATTATTTTTTTTTGAAGATGGATATTTTAAAAATTGGACGGAGAGGAGGAGAAAGTTTTTTTTCCCAATATTTTCATCTAAAATGTACATGTATTTGTGATACAACGTGTTCATACATGACAGACTTTGAATGATTCGAAACAACTTTTTTTGCAGTCTCGATCCAAGTCATGTTTTTTGAACTGTTCGGGCTCTGGTGTTTACAATATGGGACTGACCTTTCGGTTTTAGCCAAATTTAAATAAAAACACACATCACTAAAGTTGCCTCCTGAGGTCAATATCTTAGTAATGCTGTGAACACCTTGTTCCATCCTTGTGAATAACTTTTTTCCTATATGGTTTTCATATTTAACTGATGATGACTGATGATATTATTTTTTAAGATCATTTGATCTTTTAAACTATTATTAATAATTATCTTCCATTTCCATTAAATAAATTATTCTGATGCATCCATTAAAAGCCTCCCAATAACCCTTACAGTTAGCCAAAAATTCACAGTATGAGAAATTCCATATGAAAAGCCAAATAAAGTTTTAAATAAAAAACTTAAGACCAGGTTTTCTCTTAAACATTGCACCTTGGAGAATTGTTTGATGCCTTAGAAAATCTCTGTTTATATTATTTACAAATAAAACAAGAGCAACAATCGTATCAAATGGTGTGCTCCATGGTTTTTGGTGAGTGCTTCCACTCGTAGGGAATTACAAAATTCGTAGAAATAATTAATATTATTAAGTGAAAATAACTCCTTATTTTTCTCTACTCCTATTGCTATACGCATAGAAAAAGTACAGAGTTTTAGTGATAGTGCTGATATTTCTTTAATTTGCTCTGAGTAAAAAGTTTGAGGAACACTGTTCTGTGTATGTAGACTATAGCAAGCATTCCCTGACTTCTCAACCCATCCCAGAGTTTACAAAATATATTAATACATTGTTCATTGCTTCCTCATGTTTTGCTCAAGATTTATTTTGTATTGACGCATTTATGTATGTAATATACTTATTTATGGAAAAACAAACGTGCAAAATGAATAGGAAATCAGGAGGGTGAATAGTATGTGTATATGCTATGTAATAAATTGTGTTTTTTTTCTCTCTCTCCATAAGATGCTCTATGTACGTAGATGAAGGAGCAATACATATTTGTATTGTTATTATTATTATTATTATTATTGAAGGATAAATAAATATGCTCTTTTGATAGCCACTGGGTTTTGGACATCATATGTGTACATAAATAATGATTTTTCCAGAAATAAACTACGCTTGAATACATAGAACTTTTTCATTCAATCTAGTGTATGTAATAAGTATATAAATATATATATATATATATATATATATATTTAGATTCACGCAGAGATAAGATATTGTTTTTTATCAGTATATATATACATATATATATATATATATATATATGGGGAGTTTGAGAGGATTATAACAAATGGTTAAGAAATAAGGTCAACAGTCTTTTCTCTCTTTCTTTCTTTCTTTCTCTCCAAATGTCTCTCTTGTTATCGAAAGGATGAATATATCTATCTACCGACATTCATTTGTTCACATTTGTGATTATTATTATGTTAAATATAAGGATGGATATACATAATTTTCATTTTTTTTTTTTACATTATTAAATCCTTCTATCCCTTCTTTCTACTCCTTATTTTTTTTCTTCTTCAACATGGCTTATAGAGATTAAAGTAAGAAGGGAAGGAGGAGGAGAAAAGGAACTCTTTTGTATCAAATATACTTGCCTACAGGTACATATAAGCTAAAAATCGATTTGAATTAACTGATTTTTTATAGTTGGGGATTCAATAATTTTAGTACTGATGTATTTAATTGATGACCAAATTTTTTATACAATAAAAGAATATCATTTAGTCGGAATCTGATCAAGCCTAATTTTTCTATATATATATATATATAATTTTGAACATAAAAGGATATTCATTTGAAAATAAAGATTTTTTGACAACTGAAAGAAAATGACTTGTTTTGACTAATACTAATAATAAGTATTTTTTATGAAGAAAAAATAATTTATTTGACTACATTAAAACTTGCAAGCTCTTTGTTCCTAATTCACTTTTTTCTCAACTTGTATAACATGGGTCATTAAATAAGGAACAACAAAAAAAAGTAGTGATTATGTGGCCCAAAGTTGTTTTTTTTAAAAGGTAATTGTTTTGTGGGTCATTTGCTATAATTGATACAATCAAATATTTAATAAGTTGCAATATTCCTTCAGTTCTTGTCTTATAGTTAGTGTTTGCTGCCAAATACCTGAGGTGGAATAGTTAAAAAAACACATATACCTATTTATGAAAAATATAGGATCAAATTATTTAAAATTTGTGAAAACGTTGTTGTTTTGTTATATACCACGACGTTATGCCACCAACATTTACTATGTACGGTTATTAGTTTACTATCGAATAGTTTTGTTTTGTTTAAAAAAATTCAATTTTGTTGTTAGGATCTTCCTATTGTTGAATAAAAAATAGTCGATTAGTTAAGTATTATGACGCCATTGACAAACTACTAACTACTACTAATAATATTCAATAATTTTTCTTCTAGGAAGAAAGGTTGAGAGGTGAAATTAAGATCTCATTTTCATTATAAAACATAGTACAGTACTGACCCTTAATAATAACATCAAAATATATATTTGTATTCTATATGTAGACTCACTCCACGTCATAACCCTTATTTTACGACTCATTCTATAAAACACAAAAGTAATTCAAGGCGAAAGGAAAAAAAATATTCTTTCATTTCGTAGATAAAAAATTGAAATACGTACATATATAAAAAAGATGGCAAGAAATAAATAGTTATATAATTTGTTAATATAAAACTTTTTGTATAGTTTTCTTTCAAATGTAGCAACAAAAGATGTCAGAAGCAGATGTAGATATATTTAGAAAGTTGTGACGTCATGCCACCCTCCGTGTTTTTGATCGCTACCCTTTGACAGAATATATTAATAAATGATTTGAAAATAAGGGTTATTTTGTATGTCAAAGACCATTTTACGTGTCAATAAAGAGTGCTATGTGTAATTTAAAAGAAGGAAGGTGGAGCACCCACACATCCCTCCACCATGGATGATAAACAGGGACATTCATGAATAATAATAATATTCAATCGTGTTCAAGAATAAGGATTTCTTCTTTTTTTTTTAATATATGTAAGAAGCTTATGAGGGACAAAAGAAAGTCTTTTTTATGACTGCAGATTTTTCCATGATTTCTTCAAAAAAATTCCTTATGAACAATGAACATCTTTCAATGAAGAATAATTATAAGACAAGAGAAAAATAATAATATTAGGAAATAAGGATTATTAGCTATTATCTGACGGATAAATAATTATTAACTACATAACTAGGGGATTTCTTTTCCTTCTTACATACATATATTTCCTAAGTCATAAGATCCACAATTATTCTTATATCTTTATTGTATCCCTTGGTTGTGGAATAATTCTCACTAGATAAAAAAAAAATTAAGGACATTTGCTTAAATATTAGGGATATACCTTTCCACATCTATAAAATAGCTCATTAATATATACCATAAGGACTTTAAGTTTATGACCTTCATAAATCCAACATTTCTCTATCTTTTTTTTCTCCACTTCATACCCTAAATATGGCTATAATTATCACTAATATTATTTATTAAAATATATCTCTTCTTCACCTTATATATGTATGTAGTAACTACAACCATAAATTTAAAGAAAGAATCAAATTACTCACACCTGCGTTTAATCTTAATTAATGCAGTCTCGTATACATTAATAAACGATATTTGGAAAGCCGCAAATAAGAAAAAAACATACATAAATAAATAAATATAGAAATATGGGCAGTTAAAATTGCAAAAAGGTTGCGAGATTATATAGTGCAAAAGTTCCGTTGACTTTTGAATAAAAATATGACTATAGTATAGAGTGTAGTTTTCAAGGCAGGATTAATTATGAATGTTCCTTAAGGCTTTTTTATACTTATCTTATGGTACTAAAAATATTTTAAAAAGTAAATGGAACGATGGAGAAAGAAGAAGACTATAAACTAAGATCTCTCATAAATATTTACTTTCTTACAAAATATATGTACACAGTATTTTTTCTTACTAAGCTGCTGTGTAGATCTGCTCCTAGGTTTCATCATAATAGGATAAAATATTACATTCCAACTTTTAGTCTTGCAGAAAATTGTAGGAGAAAAAGGAAGTTATTTGAGTATTGAATCTGTATTTTTCTATTGATCATTTACTTCTAGTTGGTCTGATTCATCAGAAATATTAATTTAATTTCGATTTTTATGTGGTAAGATTACCTCAGGGTTCATGGACCTCTGTTCAAAGTGTATCTTTTAAATTTGTGTTTATTTACTGGGGAACAATATTTACGTAATTTCAAATGTTTCAGGAGTTAACATCGAGTTAACTTTGCCCTTGCAAAAATTATAGCCTTATAGTTATTACTACCAAACTATGTAGACCCACTAGAAACAAGTACTTTTTTTTCAAAATGAAAGATTTATTCTATAAAGCTCAAATGAGCACATATTTTGTTAATAACCAAGTGAATAACATAATTAATACCTAAAAAAAACTTAAAAAATTATATTCATTTTACTAAACTAAATGAAAACGTTTAACATGAAATTAAGGGATAGTTATAAATTAAAGATCTATTTGTAATGACTGGGGTCAATTAGATTTAATTAAGGAGCATAAAATATATTTTATGCAAGCGTACATAAATCATAATTAAGAATATTTCATACTTTTGTTAATATTTGCTTTTAACAAATATTTTTTATAGTTTTTATGAATTATACTATGTCATTTATACGGATGTCATTTTATCTTTTACAATCTCTCAGATCTGCGAATTAAAGTATATAATCATATCCCTGTTAAGACTTTTTACTCATTCCTCCTATTAAAGCCCTTATGTATCTTTTATGTGTACTTTGAACATACGTGTAGGTAGTAATAAATCTTTTTTTTTTATATGTTTTCTCCTTTTATGTGTCGACTATGACATTCACATCCAAGTCACATCAACTTTAACTTATTTGCTTATTTCCCTTACCTAAATGCAGACACCTATCTACATACATATAGTATGATGCATTTCATTCCTTGACGATTATTAATCAATCTTGAATACCTTGCATTCAATCAATTTTATGTATGTGATGGTTGTTACCGCCCTTGTCTTTTAAACGTAGGAACTTGATTAAAAAGTATTCAAGTTTTTGAGTAAGCCTTTCAAAATTCTATAAAAAAAGAGTTCTCTCAAAATGAAAGTCCTTCATCAAGATTTTTTTTTTGTTATTTTACCTTATGGTCCTAGACAATACGATATTTCTCCCTTGGGGGAAACAATATAATTGCTGTATAGTTTATCAAGACTCCAATGAGGTTTAAAGATATAAAAAAACCCTTAAAACTTAATTACTAATGGGAGTTGTCGATGATAAGAAATGTTTGGTGGGATTTTATTTTTAAGGATCTGACTATTTTTAAAAAGTTCAAACACATAAATGATATATATATATATATATATATATATTTAAGACAACATATATTTGCATATTTGAGGATTTAATTGTGT
Organism: Lepeophtheirus nordmannii; assembly: GCA_963680855.1. Lineage (NCBI taxonomy): Eukaryota > Metazoa > Arthropoda > Copepoda > Siphonostomatoida > Caligidae > Lepeophtheirus > Lepeophtheirus nordmannii. The sequence goes on along the minus strand of OY804524.1, from coordinate 24,068,737 downwards.
ATTATCTCTTAAAAAATTTACCCCCCCCCCCATAGTACCTAACAGGCATTCTCTGTTTTCAATAATATATATACATGTTCCTCAAAGCCTAGTAAATTTTATGAATTTAATAATAATTAGTCAGATTAAAACTCAAGGCATGAGTTGACACTATAAACTGAATACTTGTGCAATTAAGGAAAGGTATGAATGCGGAGAATGATACTAATGATCTTAATATTCATGATTAGTTCAATCCACCCCAGAATTTTGAGTAAAAAGTCCAGATTTAATTAAATATGTACATTTTATGTCAATGACATATTTTATACTTATTTATGAAGTAAAAACAGTTATATTAAGATATTTAATTTATTTGAAAATAGTCCTTCTGCAAGATACTGAGGAATCCATTTCTACATTTTTGAGTGAGATACTAAATTATAAATGCTGTGAAAATTAAATAAGTATATATATATTTTAAGCAGAAAATATATATTATACAAATTTTAAACAAGTCTTACACATATATTTGTGAGTGATTCCAGAAATTTCAATTTATTGAAAATATATATTAGAACTAATTATATGCACATGTTTAATTAAAATAATTAATGTGTACATGTAAAGTATCTAAAAAATGTATAAAACTCATTTAGGAATAGCAACTTATTTTCACAAAATTCAAGACATCTCATACTACTCCATAAACAAGGATTCTGAAAAAAAAATTGTCTTATATGAAATAAAAAAAGTGTCATCAAGAGTTTGAAACATTTTGGTCATTTGTGGGGACTTCAACAAAGATTGATTTCATGTCGATGAACATAGCAAACATAATATAAATCATGAAAAAAAAAATTTCGAGTGAATTATTAGAATTTATTCAACTTTTAAAAAAGGATGCTTACAACTATGTAAAGGCGTGATTTTCTAGAAATCTTTGGAGAGAAACACTTCGAAATACATATTTGCATTTTATGTACTTACTGGCAAGTTTCTCAAGTTCTTGATTTATTTCATATTGTTTTTGTGTTGATGTAGGGCATATGAATCCACAAATGGGCAATATCAAATTAATCACTTAATAATGTTTTGTATAATTAAATTGTCCTTAATAATTGTGGATTAGAGATTTTGTATAGCTGATAAATATTATTTGCAAATTTGAAGGATCAAAAGGGATGTGAAAAACTCTTTCAAATCCTTGTAATTGAACCATGCACATTCTTTTCTTTCTGTAGCTTGACTTGTCGTTGTTATTTATGATCAATGTTTTAAAGAAATTCTCTAAACAATTCTGTAAATGTCATTATTGTGTATTATAAATATATATATATATATATAATGAATCTCAAATTAAACAGCATCAAGATACTTACACTTATACTTAACATGAAAAAATACCATCCATGTGGATATATATGTTATCACTTTATAACATGGAAAGTGATAGACACCTGAAGTGTCGGATGTACTTGGTTATCCTTCCTAGAGCCTGAACAATCTTTTTTTACACTCTTATATTTATCTACATATATTAGTGTATCTGGTCCATTGACTAATAAGGATCCTTGATTAAAATTAGTGAAGCCTGTATGTACTACCTACTCTACTCATTGAATATCAAATTGATATATATATATATTCATATATTCTACACGGACTGTGACGCATACGGTCAACATTATTCTCAAAAGGCTCTTAACTTTTAAGAGTTGAGTTTTTAATATACATATTTACATGTATATATAGATAATTTGTAATTGCTCTGCCTTTATTGACAGAATTCATCTTTTTTATTAGGTTGATATACTAAAAGAATATTAATGATAAATGTAAGAGGCAATATCAACAACAATATATATAAAAATATATAACGTTCTATCCTCACGTTTTCATATCTATATTGTACATGAATGTATTTATGTTTATTCTAATATTCCGCATTATATTTATTTAGTTTTTAAAGCTTTTTTTTTACTATATATGTATATGTTTTTATACAATCTCAAACAAATTATACATAAATGTACTTAATATATGCATATAATATGTTGTTATTATACTAATTCAACACCCATACAAAAGATATGTACATACATAAGTTAAGTTTACCATCAAACATGGTCCATATTTCATCTTTGATCACAAAAATTAACCTTTTCTTATGATAAAGTTTTTTTAAACTGTAAAAAAATAAAAAGGAATCATTTTCTATCAGAGCAATTTTCTTTTTTCTTATTAATTTTGCATCTAAAATTGCAAACGCCATTGATAATCAATTAATAATGAATTAAGAAAGTAATAATAGGTTTGTTAATCCAGATAGTTGTATACCTGATCTTTAAATTCAAATATGTTGATAAAAAGTTTATCTCCTGAATGAATAATCGGTCCTCTATTTCAGAATTTTCATTCGTTATCAATTCATTCTTAGTATTTTTCCAAGTATGGGATGTTTTCTACTGAACCATTTGTATATCAAGTACTTAGCTTCGTTTGAGACATACTAATAATGTAACGACTAAATATTTATTGTATAATTTAGAATCTAATCTCAACTCAATCTCAAATGATAAACAAAAATACTACGAGAGTGTTAAGTCTTCTTTGTCTAAATTCAGCATATGGATCAAGAAAAAAGATCAAAATTCATTCATGGTTTAAAACTATTTAAAAAAAATCTTTAAAATTATAATGACATATTTTATGACATCAAAAATCTCAAAATCTTATGAGAACTAATATAGTAGAGCTGTAATGATAAACAAAAATAGAAAGAACTAATTTTGGAAATTTCACAATTTTTAATCCTTTGGTATTTTCGATTAAAAAAAATATAAAAATTAACTAAGAAAAATCATTCAAATTTTCAGACAATGTTCGACAATATGCATGAATATAAAAATGAAAAAATCAATGTAAAACTCGCTATAGTTTAGAACTGGCAATGGAATAAGAGCCACTATGGTCATTTATGACCCCTTTTAAGAAAAAAAAAAAGGTTGATGCTTTTTATATACATAAATAACTACTTAACCATTAGATGTTTTTGTAGTAGTATCTAATGTTCAAATATTGACACATTCCCTCTAAAAACATTTGATTAGTTAATTTAGTTTTTTTTATTTTTGAAGTTGAATTCAAGACCAAGGAAACTAGTTACGTACCCGTCCATACATGTGCATAAATTTATTCTCTCAATCAATATTGACATTTCCCATTAAGTGAGGGATTGCCTCATACTTAAATATATATGGAACTTATTCAACTTAATTTTAAACTATGTACTTGGATGCATTTCTAAATATTTATATATTTCTTAAGCATACATACTCATATATTTGATTAAATATATAGATATAACTTTTTTCGGGTAATTGACTTTAATGGTTGCCACACTTACAATGCCTTGAATAAAGGACAGTATCAACTTAATCACTACTAACTTCATCAGTGCTTTGTAGTATCAAACTGGTTTTATTGTGTATGGATTAGACGCTAAAAAGGTCTGAAAAACATTATTTGTGACTTTGATGGATCAGAGGGATGTGAAAAACAGATTTAAATCCCTGCTACTGAAATATCGAATGAAGAATTCATGACATTTAGTATATCCTAGATTTTTATTACCTTTTATTAGTTAATAGCTAGAACGGACGGTTTCATCTTTCATGGGACCACTTGGAAAACAAAAAAATGTTATAGAGAGCTGGATCAAAAGACTCCACTTAGTTTTTTATCTTCTAATCATTTTAAAATAAAATAAAAAATAATATCTTTTTTGGGGATTACGTCCACTGACATTTTTGTAACAAAATGATAAGAAAAAATCTACCGTTCTTGATGTGTGAAAGATTTACGATTCAAATAATGTCCTAAAAATAGAGTAATTTAATGTATGGCAAAAATGTTTCTATATTTATCCATGCATTTAATCATTAGAGGCATAAAGACAACAACTAAAAATTTTGAAATAAAAGTTTTTCATCCAAATTTCTAACAGGCCTTACACAGGATGGTTAAATTCAACTATTGGGTCCTATGTGATCTATTGTCTATTCAGTCTGATTTGGTTACACATGTTGCATTGCAGATTGTAAGAAAAATTGGTCCGTGGACGTCATAGATATTTTTTATTACTCATCGTTAGCACAGTGAAACAAATCATAAAGACTCAATTAAATCTAAGTATCCTTTTTTGTATATGTATTACATCTTTTTTGTAGGAGACACATATAATGTGATATCAGCCATAAGGTAGTACCTACTCTTTATTTTATAAACTAAAATATATTTTGTAGAAAAATAATAAAACAAGTAAAAAATATTTACTTGTACTTTTGAACAATTTTGAAGGCAGAAAAAAATCACTTGAATTGTCTATAAAGACAAAATATGCTTAAAAAGTTGAGAATTCATTGTCAAAAGAATTAAAGTCTTTTAAAAAATCTTTCTAAAAAAACCATTGTACACAAAATCCATAAGGTCATTATTGAACAAATCTATGTTTTGTTTTCTTAAGAATAACAGAAAATTTTTTTTGTTGTACACTTTGCTATTCTCTTGGGAATACAGTTTGTACAACACTATATTCATTAGATTAAATTTTTTAATATTCTCTATAAATTAAATATATTAACCCTTAAAATAACAGAGAGTTTGGATCAACCCATTGGTAATTTAATTTTACTTAAGCCACATAAATCTCAAGAATTTGGTGACTGTAAGTTTATCTAAATGCTGAAAAAACAACTCTTTTTAATAATTCTCTAGATTCACCAAAAAAAATTTGATTAATAAATTACTATAATGCAGCTCCATGTACTTATGGGTTAAATTGACCCAGTGTGTTTTCTATAAATAATGCTATAGAAAATAAATACATTACATTAACTCTTAGTTACTCCCCATGGGTCAATTTTACCCACAAAATCATAAAATAGCCTCTAATTCCTTTTAGATACCATATTTCTGCCTGTCCTTTCAGATAGTCCTCTAATTTATCATTACCTTACTGTCTGTAAAATTAAGTCAGTATTCATTATATTATTTAATTACTTTTCTTATATTCTTCTTTTCCATTCGAGGTTATGTTATCAGATATATTAAGTCTCAAATAGTATTATTGCCACAGATCATTGCATAATGTTATGTGCTATTCTTCTTTTACTATATTTATTTGTGCATTACTTTACTTTATTACAGACATGAGAGTTCAAAATCAACGAAACCTACCTCATTTATAATGGAAATTTGATTTGAAGTAAAATTTATTCTCAAAGTTTCAAAATATGACGACACTTTGTAAAATGAAATGATAGTAAACATCTGTTATTTTTTTAAGTACTAAAAATTCAAATATGTTTATTACACAACAATTTAATAATCAGAAGATAACACATGAAAATGACTTGATAAAAACATAAATTTCTTTAGTTATATATTAAGTAGATAAGTTTAGCATAATGCAAAATTTATTAGAATATGTTTTTTAATGAAAAAGCAGTGTCAATATGATACAAAATTCAATTTTATAACCGGGTAAAGTTTTTTTAGGGGTATAACTGATTGAAAATTTTGAAGAAGCTGTAAAGAAGGGTAAACTCACCAGTTTGCCAATTTGACTCATTTTGAAAAAAAAAAGGTAGATAACATGAACAAGATGATATTTAGTGTGAACGTAGTAAATCATCTGATATTTTGCCTGGATGGCAAAACTTTAACTTCATAACTTCTTTCATATGCACATATACATAGATGTAACATATAAAAGTATTAACTATAAACTGAGAAAATAAAATTTTAATAATTGCAGTTATACCATTAAATAAATCAACATATGGACTATTAAAATGTTTTAAATGACCTTTTTTTTCAAATAATATCTGAAAATATTTTTTTATGACTAACTAAATTAATTGTAGTTTTTTTTGTTCGTCTAAAAACCCAAAAGATTACATTTAAAATATTAATTTTTCAAGAAATGATGACTGTAACGCTTCATATTAATGTGATGTTGCAAATTAAATAAACATATATAATATGAAATTTTCATTTAATTATTGTTAAATTAAGCTGTTGAAGTTACCTAATACAAGAGTTTTATTAAGTTTTAAGATTTTAAAAGTCGAGGAGTGTGTTTTAAATAAGAGTTCAACTTAACCTTACCCATAAAAAAAATTACCCTTTTTTATATTCTTGATATTATTTATAAGAAACAATCTTTGATCAACTTTCCCGAATAATAATCTTAATTTAAGTTTGTTTATTTTAATCCATTTTCATTAACATGTTACATTTTCTACGAAGGTCTAAAGAGTAAAATGAATTTACAAAAAGTTTTGATTTTAAGTTCATTCGTTACAATAATATTATTTTGTTAATCTAAATATCAAATAGTTTATTTATAGTTTTTTCTATTAATAGTTCTTAAGTAACAAAATTAGAATAATTTAGTTGAACAAGATACTGTATGGAATCTGATACTAAATTTAATTTAATTTCAAATATAATACTAATTGACGTCATGCATCCAAATGCATATGTTCATTTTTTGACCAAAAAAAATACAAAATACTCTCAAATTTATAGTTTTAAAACTTCTACCAGAAATTTAATAGTTTATTCCATACAATTACATATTGAAGGAAAAAATTCCTAAAACTCAATTTTATATTTTATTCAACTCATTATAAAATTTTTTAGTAGTCTTTTGAAAAGGGTGTGAAAACTATTGAATTTAATCAGAACCACCTTTTACAAAAAAAAAGAAGAAGAAAGTCATATTTAAGATATAAGTACCGTAAAATTTGAAAAAATCATAGTTTTTTTATGTGTGGTAATATTTATTATCTGATAAAGTAGCTCAGAGTTATTGATAGCAGAAGGGTCAGTTAATAAATCAAAATGTCTTGTTTATACTCGATCATAACGTGATTGAAAATTAATTTGTTGGCATGAAAACGGAATTTGTCTGGAATCCCCTGTATGATATCAGTATTTGTGTTGTAAAGAAGAATCCCTCCCAGCTAAGAGTGCTTAACTCCATAATCATCTTAGTTGTCAAGTTCTATTAGGTTTTTATTTTTAAGATGTCATTATTCATTCGTAATTGTTATAGAGGACACAATATCTATTAAATAAATTGGTTGTGACATAACAAACATGTTATAAATGCTTTAGTCATTCCCTTTGCAATGAAAAGGTGTCATCAAATCCAAAACTATGTAAAATAAAGACTTTTTTTAACCTTTTTTGTAGCGAAATGCTCAAATAAATTATAAAAGTGCTTTTTAATAGAAGAGCAAAATAAATTAACCAGTCTTTCACTTATTTAAAAATCGATAACAATTCAGATGACATCTCATGCCTCTCAGTGCAACCCACATAGGGTCATATCAGGCCTTGTTTATAAACTCACCAGAATTTTTTGTTATCTAATCTCTAATAGAATGTGGAATAAACATAAGGAAAACCGAATTTTTTACAATAGTTTAATCAGTTGATATTTTAAATTAATTTTAAAATAAATTTTCATTATAATAACTCATATACTTAAGATTTACAAAAGCACCCTAATGGATAAATCGATGTATAACAAACTATGTATGTTTATACAACACATGTACAGTTATGTACACATATATATGAATAATAATTAGTTGTCTCTTCTTTTCGTGGGACGCTCAAAAAAAAAAAAAAAAAAAGATTAAGAGAACTAAAAAAAATATTCTTCCTTTTTATATTTCCCTTTTCTATCACAAAATATTCACCAACACTACCCAACCTCACAAATACAGACAGTTAAAAAATAAAAACTGAGGTATACAAATATTTTTTCTTTGTGAAAGTGCTTTGTATAGCAAAGGAGAAGAACAAAAAAAAGTAAACAATGAGTCTCAAAAAACGTTAAAAATATTATAAAATGAAAAGACGAAAGAAAAGTATTGATGATATATAATTTTTTTCAAGCAGTGACCTCTATTTATAAACGCCTTCCAAGATTATGGCAAGTAAGTCAAAGATCAATCTTACCCTTACCCTTAATATAATATTCTTAAGGACATGAACTAATGAATCGTCAGTATTTTTACATATGGAGAAAGATTGAAAAGCAGTTGGTGAATTGAATTCAATAATTTATTGATTATTGACTTAACATTTGAGTTTAAATTATTGCACTTCGATGCAAAAAAAAAAAAATCAAAAGGAAACATTGCCCATTGGATTTCCTTCATAGAAGGGGGAAATTGTTCTTATACACTTAATTAAGTATTGTAAAAATGTTCTTTTATTTAAGATAATTATTGTGGAAGTCACATCCTTTTATATGAATTTGAAAAATAAAACAATAATAGCTTTCAAGCATGATGACTTTTTTTTGTATAAAACATTCAAAACTAATGTTAATACAAAATAAATTAGTTTCTTTTTCTTTTTTAAAAAAAAATGAAATAAAATTATATTTGTTTATAAAAACGAGAAAAGAACAGTAATAATGAACAAAAAAATATTTAATGACATGGAATGAATGTTTTTTTTATTTGGATATCAGTATTTTTTTCTTACATTTAATTTAATTACAAGGTCATTTCAGTTGTCTTAGAAATATGTATATACATACATATATTTAAACTGATATACTTTAAATCCCTGAAATTAAAAGTAACTAGACAATTGATTTAATAGATTTGCTCCCATAACCACAAAAATATGAAAGTAATTCCTGACCATTCGTTTCAAATCTTATTTTTAAAGTTTATAAATGAACATTAAAATGCCTAAAAAGTTCATATTAGCTAAATTTATATGATCACTAATATATAAATATAATATGCATATATTAAGTTTTTATTTTCTTGTAAAATCGATTGAAACAAGACTATACTATATAATTGATATTTTTGTGAAAATACACAAATAAAAAAGGGAAAAAAATAACATTTATAGTTCTCATTTGATATTAATGGCAAATATTTTACGTTTTTATTTTTTTATACCTTTTTTGCATTAGCTAAAACTTGACAGAACATAGTAATGAATTAAATGAAGATTTGTAAATTCATTCTCCTTATTCACTCACTTTTATGTATTGTGAATGAGTGAAATTATCCAAAGAAATTTTTAAAAAAACTAATTTTTAATAACTTATTCTATAAACATTTTCTGAATCAATACATATATAATGGAAAATGGGAAGAGTGGAAGTAGCACAAGTACATCAGTTGCCATAATTTTTGTGACCTTCCAACAAATAGTTCTTTGGCTATATGGGAATAGGGTACAACTATGTGAAAAATACTTTTTGCACAGCGATTTTATTGTTTTATGCCAGTGTTATTTAGTCGTTAGTATAAAAATTGACTGTTAGCTTCTCTGAGTTCAAAATGAGAAAATATTCTATTTTTTAGGATTTCTATAATTCATAGAAGAAAATAAAGCTTTAAGATCTTCAATATTAAAATACTCTTGAGTAGCATTTGCAAATAGTTTTTTTCATATAAAATAAGGTTTTCTGAAAATTTTCAATTTTAATTTTTGTAATTTATACGCTAATGTAGGTTTTATCCAACCTTTTATTAAGAAAAAACAATGAAAATATTATAAGAATAGACTTGTTTAATAAAATTTTAATATTTCGAAATGTATTAACTTTAAATGAGAATATCTATTTAAGAGACATTGCTATGTAGATATAAAAAAATAATCATTTTTAACGGTTTTGTTGAGGAATAAATAAAGCCTTTGTTTTTCATTCGTACACGAGCTAAAGATAATTAATCACAAAAGACTATGCGGAAATTCTGAACTCATTTTTTTTACTTAAAATGTTTAAGAACTTGATTCGATAGAAAAAATTTATCATAGATTCTAAATTAGAGCATATAAGACTTTTAGAGTGGAATATGGAATTTAAAGTGTATTTTTTGTTCATATGTGTTATATATGTGGAGTTGTATAAAAATAGAGACTCCCGGTGTGTAAAAAATTTGCCCTCCAAAGGATATTTAAAACAATATGATAATCAAAGGAAACAGCTTTTCCTCTGATGACAGTTGAATTTAAAAAACTTGGGACAATAACAAGTTTGTTTGTCTTCAATAAATTTAAATATATTGCAGAATAGTAATAGACAAGATTTTGGAGTGATCAAAACTCTTGTAAGAATATTAGTTATCGTATCTTCACATTAATATCAATTGTTATTAATTAAGAATTACTTTCTTATTTAAAAAAAAATTGGTTCGAGTATCCGACAATAAATATAGCATAGGTTGGCAAACAGGTGAAAACTGAATGTTCAGCTAATGTAGAATTACAAATTGTAACAACATCATTCTATAAGAAAAAAGCCTCATACATCTCGTTATCATTAAATATTTCAATGCAAATTTAACTATGCCTGTTGTGTTATGGCTTAATTTGTGTACTACAAAACAGAGGCTTTCGTTTTTGTTTTCTCTCTCTTTTTTTATGAAATGAAGCTATTAAAAAAAGTTATAGGTGATTTAGAATCCTCTCAAAATTGTAATCCTTTGTGCACTAAAAAAAATGATGATATAAATTACCCATTTGATATAAATAACTTATCGTATAATTGATTTTATCAGAGATAACAATTCATTTTTATTGCTTTCATAAAGGCACTAAAAGTATGCTAAATTGCATTTTGATGCAGAATATGAAGCTGTTTACATTTCAATGAATAGCAGTTTTGATGCAGAAGGTTAAAAGATTTTTTTAAAAACAGGTTCAAATCAGTTAAAAGGGGATTTCGATTGCCGATTCCACGAATCGACTTCTTCAATTCTTTCACATCACATTGAAACCACAATCTTTAAACATACATTTAAATTTTCGAAACATCGAATTATTATCAATTGTTTCTTGAAGAGCAATGTTTGAAATTGTTGGAGAGTTCAAATAAAGCCAATATGATATCTTCATCAATTTGGCTAGAAAAAAGACTCACAGAACACACAGTTATGATAACTTTTATACCTATAGTTAAATTTTCTTTGAATAAATCGGTAATTTGTGAATAATTAAGGCAAAAATGGAGTTCACCATTCAAAAAAAAGAAAGATAAAAAAAGTATTTTTTTGATTTCTTGTCATATTCTGATATTTAGTAATTTAAATATAGTCAATTCTCAATTGATTTAGATTCAATTCTTAAAAATTTCTTTTAAAAAAAAAATGAATTGAAGATGAATAATGTTGCTCCATGAGTCTGCTCTTGACTGGAAGTGTACCTTCATTTTAGGGACAGATATCATATTTATGGATCCAACTTATAAATAACATAATGCTCTATTATTGTTGGTGTAAAAAAAAATATTGATTTCTGCAAAATAATATCGAAGAAAAGCACATAAATGTAGGTAGTGTTAGGGAAAAAAGAAAATGGAAATACACTAAATCAAACATGTCAAAAAAAGTTTTTTTCTATATTATTTCCCCATAAATAGTCTATTGCTTCATTATTTGTACAGTAGCGATTTCTATTGTTTATTTGAAGATTGGGTAAATTGAGGGAGGGAGTTGAAGGGAGGGCAACTACCCCATATATATAAATATTTTACTTTTCATTTGTTTCATTGTCTTAAAGACAATTCCCCTGCTACAAAGAGTTTTCTTTTCCTACAAAATCATACAAAATGAAAATTCAATAAATTTTCATTTTAAATTTTCAACTTTCATATTCAACATATAAATATTTGATTCAAAAATAAAGGTCATCAAATGAGGATGAAAAAAGGGTTTTTAAAGTTTCTTAAATCTACCTATCTAAGAAGGTGATTTATAGTTATTAAATTTGTTATTATAAATATATATGTATATATTTATACATCACTTCATAATCGAGGGTTTGTGAATGAGAAGTAAATAATTAACCTTTTCATCAATTCTCAACATTTTTGGAGATTCATCTGCTCGAAATCTTGAAAAATTAGATCCTGTGAGGAAAATTTGTGGGGGTGATCAATGTCAATTTTATCGACTACATATATTTCAAAAAATATGATTTTAATGATTGTAGCATGCTTTGTAGAGTTGTAACATCTTATTGAATAACTATGAACGGATCACTTTTTGAGATCTTTGATGAAAGATAACAGAATATATACCTTTCAAATGTATAAGTCCAAATTTCCTTCGCATATCCAAGATCACCTTTAAACTCACAAAAACTTTAATTTCTTTTTTCAAACTTTAAAACTGTTGATTATGCTCCATATCATTCCCTAGATCTCATTTCGGGTTACCCCATTGTAGCAATATATAGTTACAATGCACTATAACGATCCATAGCATTTGTTTGCTTAATAAAAATGTAACAAATCACGTCTTGGCGTTGTGTCATCTAACATTGTAATTCATGGGTTAATACCAAGTTCATGAATTGACAAATCAAATCCATGTTCATATTTACGTTATAAGTAAACAATAGAACTCCAATTTCATTTAAGATTGTATTGGTCGATTCAAGAAGTTAAAATAATTTAAGTAAATAATGCTAAAAACTAGGATTGTGATAATTATAGAGAATGTGGAAAATTCATATTTACATATTTTGATATAGTTTTCAAAAGCTGTAGAGGTCAAATAAACATTAACATTTTTTGAAGGATAAGGGATTTTTGAACACACAAGGTTGTTTTACAATATTTAAATTATGTGTTCTTTGGCCATTGTCGAATTTTCTTCGGTCCTAACAAGTATTTTGAACATTGGTGGATTGAGTTCTTCTTTAGCCGGTAATAATTTTTACTATTATGTATTGCAGGATAAGCTCTTAGTTGGGTAGAATTGGCATCCTACCTACTAGCTTTAGGTCTTTTTTTTTTTTAAGGGAGGAAACAAAATGGTATTTGCTATTTGATAGATCACAAAAGTTGAAGTTTTATTTTTTATAATATTTTAAAACAGTGCACTAGCAATGGCATATGTTTAATATGTGTTTATATTTTGTGTTATTGAGCACCATTCTCTTAATATATATAATAATATAAAATATAAATGGTGTATATTAAAGATTGATAGATTGCCAAAAAATAATTTTTACACAATTAATGTATATATGTATAATTTTAAATCTTTTAATGAATGAATGTTTAACTTTAATTCATTTGCTGATTTTTTATATAATAGTAAATACAATTTATAGTATAATTTATTGCAAATATGTAAACTGACTTTTTTTTTGTAAACTAACATTTTTTGAATTTTCTTATCACTTTTTTTGTAGATTAAGTAAACTTGCTTCCATTCTTAGAGAAATACAATTTGATATATATATATATATTAAGAGTGAAATAAAAAGAGCTGAATAAACAATTTGAGATAGAGTCATACTCTACGTAGTTTTCTTCATATTTCATAGAAAAGGATAAAGAAAAATCTAGTAAATTAGAAATGTCTTTTTTATAAGAAAAAAAAACCCCATTTTTTTATACATATTATATATCTTTTTTATTCTAAGCCAAATCAATTTTTTATTATACATACACTTATAATATTAAATGAAAAAATGAACATCTGTGTACCATATTTATTTGAAAAATTAGTAATTTAGTCATCATTCTTGAGAATAATCATCTTGGATAAGGAAAGGCATAACCCACATAATTATTTACGGATAAAAACTTTTGATCCTTTAAAAGTGTTCAGTCAGTCATCTTTAATGACACTAGATATAGTTTCTATGTGATAACTTTATACAAATGTAATTATTTTTAGTTATTATCTAAATATATCAAGAGCTAATGCTCCAACATGATGTAGCTTTTTGAGTATTATGTGCTTTGTAACATCAGTGAAAAAGTTTTAAGTATACATTGAATTAAAGAGTATTATTTCTTTCTTGGTAATTTATGTTTTTTCTTTCCAAAAAAATTTTCACAAAAAAAAAACTTTATCAAAACTGAAACTAATGAATTAGTCAATTCATTTATTTAATAGACTCGTAAGTCCTTTCAACCCAACGGCTTATCCGACTCAATAACTTTATATAAAATATTAATAATAATGTCAAAATTATGAATTTTACACAATAATTGTATTGGAAATATAGGGTAAAATCTTTTGTATCTAATGAAAAAATATCTTCTTCCTTCTTAAAAGTTCTTAAATAACAAACACTAATTAAAAAAGTAAATGAATACTTTTATAACATAATGGTTCAACATATTTTAGATCAGAAAGAATTAAGAGGGATTCTTAAAATTTGTCATTTCAAAATGCTTTAAGTCAAATCAGAACCTACTTAATGATATATTTAGTAAAAATAGATAGTACATCTTATAAAAGTACCAATGGAGCAAATAAAGTTTCTTATATAAAGATATGTTTCAAGTCATGAAAAGTATAGTTTATACGAGTACATAAAATTTAAGAAAAATTGGTATTCGTGCCTATAAAATGAGCAATAAATAAAATAAAGGCAAGTTTGAAAAAAAAAATGTGGAAATGACAACATTGTGATCTATATACAAATTTTTTTGGCTACTAGATTTTATCAATGCTAAAAATATTTTTTTGAAACAAACTGCCACGGTTTATTACTTTTTTTTTAATGAAAAAGTTCATGAGCTGTACTTTATGATCTTTCGATCAACTAGGAAGGATTTTTCATATACACCATGTGATATGAACTTAAAGCTTAGCTTGCATTAAATCAGTAACATATAAATTTATAAAATATAAATCAGGTTTCAACTTTTAGTTAATAACAAATTAGTATTGTTTTTATTTATTGTAGGAGGAAATGTTCCGAGATACAATATATGTACTCGTGAAAATAAGAAAACTTTCTAAAATGAGTAATCTTTCTATAATTTATTTAACCGTTTTAAAGTCCTCAATTTTATTGAGAAATTAATGTTTAAAAAAGAAAATTTAACGTATGATGGGTGAACTCTATATAGTAATGAACTATTGTCAAATTACTACTGAAAAGTTATCAATATTTCATTAAAAATCATGGTTTATACAATCACTACGAAAGAAAACCCAATGTATGTATATAAACATTAGATAATAGTTTAAAAATAAAGTAACCATTGATTGATAATAGAAAATAGAAGATTTTTCTTTTGCCTTAGTTCTAACTCACTTATGACTTGCACGTTCTCATTTTTTTTTTTTTTTTACATACTAATAAAACATAAAAACCATACATTTATATGTGGAAATGAAATGATGTATTACATCTCTACTTTGCAATCTCACCACTACAAACCATTTTTATATAAATAAAAAGGATTTATGTATAGTGTTAGAATTATAGGTAAACCCATTATATGTATATTTATTCGTTTAAAATTTCTTTCCACAAAAAAAAAAAAAAAAAAAAGAGTGAACGGTCAGAAATGATTCACATCTCTCTACCCTTGAAATAAAATATATAAGGGGTTTTATAAAATAGAGGTATTTACATATGTAAATATATAGATCTCTGTAACCATAAATCGAAAAAAAAATTAGGTAATATTCAGACATACATAGTCTGACAGTGAAATCTCTTTAGTATATATATATTTGTTCTCCATTTTCAAATGACAAATGACAAACTTCTTATTCGCTTTTTCTTTTTCCATGTCTTATTATAGCAAGCATTATGTTAATATCGTCATAAAATAGAGGAAAAAAGGAGAAGATTTATATTAGATGACGTATAGATATCGAAAATCCTTTGGTTTTCTTCTATTCTCTCTTTTTATATGTATTTATACATTTGTAGAATTATATTTAACTTGCTTATCCGTTCATAATAATTCAAGCCAATTGAAATTAAATTGGCGAGCTGCATATACATATGCCTTCTTCAAAGTGTGTATCCATATTGAAGTGGAGTATATACTATACATACAAAAATATATTTACATTTGCAAATCTTGCAATATTTAAACATAGATGTACTTTTAAATCTCACATTAATTTTATAGCGAGTTCATACTATTCTTTTAAATCCTAGCTATAAAATAAAAGAAATGAACACTATGTATATTTATATATATATACATTTATATAAGTTTAACTGCCCAGTCTTCATTATTATTATTATTATCGTTATTGTAGACAGTGCAATGAGGATTGTAGACTTTTTCTTTGGCATTTAGTGATAAAGTCAAATTGTACTTCCTATTACTTTAGTTTTTTTGACTGTGAGCGAAATGAAAATTAAAAAATACTTCTATTGTGTATACTCCTAAATAAATATTACAGGCATGGACTAAAAACTGAGAGGTTTTAGAGTAAATTTTTGGTTAAAGATAACAATGGTTGCGGGTGTCTTCCGTATAAAATGTCAATAGAGTCTTATTTGATGCAAACAACAAATACAAACAATCATTAAAAAAATTATTAGAAAATAAGTAATATGACCTTTTCATTACCAAACTTTAGTCAAGTCCTTTCATTAGTAATTAGTAAGGACAAACTATCTCATTACAGGTTAGTAGGTAAACTGTAATTTAATAATGTCTTGAGCATTCATCAGTTTTATTAATTACCTAGTTTTGTAGGTAAACTGTAATATATTAAAGTCTTGAGCATTCATCAATTTTATGAATTTTAATAATTGTTGTTCAAATCAAGAAATAGAATACATACCAAGATTGGGTCAAATTTACGAGTGCTAATTAAAGTCCCCGAAATATATATTTATTAATTTTTTTAAACTAAGTTAAGTACCTCTTTTTATTTGAAAACTAACCAAAAATGCATGGTCTTCAATAACAAAGTACTGAAGGTTCTTGTGCCTAAATATTTAATTTCTAAGATGAATAGGTTCTTACTGATGTATACAAAGAGTTTTAATGGTAAAGAGAATATATTGGTAGAAATTACTTTTTTGTACAAAATTCGAGTAAAAATCAAACTGAACATATTCTATATTTTATGAAATTAGTTAAATATCTTTGTTTTCTTTTTAAAAACTTATCTCTGTAATGAGGTGCTTTTCGTTAAATTCAAAATTGTATTGAATATATTATATTATTTAATGTAGATCTATTGTTTTATTTATTTTTTTAAATATGTAAAAAGGTACATACATTCATAAAATATGTTACAAAGAGACAAAGCCATAAACTTCTTACAACAAAAACAAATAATAAATATGTGTTTTCTTAAATATTATTTGGATAATAAGTCTCGATGAAAAGAAAAGAAAGGGAAGGGGGGGGGGAGGAAATAAATATAAGTACAGTGTAGTTGCCTTGTTGGTTTGTTCTGTTTATACTTACATAAACGAAATCTTAAGTTTTTATTGAGCTTACCGCACTGCAGATAAACGGAGAGTTGAAATGAGACTTGGGGAGAGATGAAGAGAGAGAGAACAAAGTTAAATATGAATATAAAGTCAAATTGAAACAAAAAGGATAATATTGCAATTTTTAAATTGTTTTTTGTTTTTGTTTTTTTTGTCTTTGTATGGCTGTTTTTATGTATGTGGGGACACATACTCTTTGCATTAGGATTTTACTGTGTCCTCTTATGTATTTAATTAAATCACTACACAAACAAAGAGTACAATATTGTTTGGGTAAAGAAAAAAAGAAAAAATAAGAAGAACGACGATTTACCTTTGTTCCATGAAAATAATAAAAATTGAGGGTTTTAGATTGAATTTATAGCTTTGTTTCTTCATTGTTATTATCAATTTTGATTATTCTAAGCCACCAATAATAATAATATAAAGTATAAAATATGTAGATACCAGTGACGATACAGGTCCTTACATGGGTTTTTCTGTTTCTTTACTCGTAAGATCACGGATCTTGACGGGACATAAGCAATTTGGATGGTTCTCATCCTGTCTTAATTTTAGAAAATACTTTTTACATGGAATCTCTATGGTCCTATCAATATGCAAATGATTTGCATTTCGCTATGCAATTTAAAAAATTATTACTCCAACAACAGTTGATCTGTTTTGTCATCTTGCCAAACCTCTATGTATAATCTATGTGCATCAAAAAAAAATTATACTGACCTTACATAATTTTGTGAGGTGTGTTGATTCGATTCTGGGCTACACACGACCTATATACACTAAAGGGATTATCGTGTCTTTCCTGACTGAGAGATTCAGGTAACACTAATTTTTGAAGGGTTTGTTCTTGAGCTCTTAACCTTTAACATACCGGTTGATTTACAATGTTCACACTGAATGCCGTCTTGGTTCAATAGACCCATACTTAAATACATATTCAGCTTATATAGCAAGTTACATACACTATATTTCAATACCGAAATTATTTCTTCCATAAATATAATGTTCTTAATCATTATCGATGAAGTAAACGAATTACAGAGTTCCCAACTATCAAAAAAAAAATATCTGACTTTTAAATTTCTTTGAGTTATTGGAAAAACAGTATCACTATTAAAAAAGACCAATGAGCCTCCTCGTACTCTAAGGCATTGGTTTCATTTTTGTTTCAATACGTTAAAGTTTTTCTCTTAAATTAGATGGTACTGACTACAACATGCCTACGTGTCGTTCATAGTTCTCACTTACGTTGATTCAGGAATCGGGTCAAACTTACAATTCCTGACATCACTAATACATTTATGTGCTTAGGTATTTATTATATCAAATATTTAGAAAACTTATTATGTAAATGGGATACAATTTGTCTTGGCGTCTATTTTGAATAATTATTTTCGTTTTAACAATATTTTCTTTTATGTATAATAATAAGTTTATAGATAAACTTGAGTCATGCCAAAAAAATTATTCAATTTCTTTTTGAATCTTGGTAAACAAATAATATAAATTAAAAAAAAAACAAAATAAAACATTTATAAACCTTTTCCTTTCCACTCAAGGTGATATTATACGATATAAAAATCCTGAGTGTAACTCTCAGTATTTATTTATATCCTTTGTTTCCTGAAATAATAACATTTTACAGCACTTAAAATTTTAAAAACTTCAACCTTAAACTTCCATCATTTTTTTGGTCTCATTTTATAAATATGCATGTAGAATTAGACTCTGTAAAAGTAAAACGTATTTAAAATGAAAAGTGAACTTCAAATAAATCCCTTTTAGTACTAAATACATGAAAAATCAAGCTGTTATTTTATTCTAATATAAAATTCATTAAAAAAGACTATTTGATGCATTTTCTCTTAATTAAATCGTTTATCATAGAATTCAAAAATATTTCTGAAATTAAAAAATGCGATTATGAATTTTTGTTTCACTACTTAAAAATTGCCTCAAAATGTATAGATATATATAAAATTTAAAAATAAAAACACTTGCAAATGAAGAAACAAACAAAATTACAATATATGATTGAACCATTGTACTTTTATTATTGGAAAAAAAACTTAAAGTTTATTTTTTTCTTGACTTGCATACACCAAAACATTAGGATTTGAATAAAAATAATAATACAAGGCTTTTTTTCTTCTTTTGTACTTAAAGGAAATATTTTTGGTGAAGAGAGGTGGGGAGAGGCTCTTATACTGGAAATTTGCCAATGAATTACTTACATATATAATCATACATACATATGTATGTATAGACATAATGATCTTATTACATTTTTTCATTCTCATTAATTGACAAGTAACGCATACATAAATGAACGTATAACAAAGGAGAAAATCTTTTTATAAAGCCTATTGATATGTAGATTCATAGCGTACTATAAGGGTAATTGAATAGGGAAGAGACTATAGAGGCATATTGGCTGAGTTGTCAGCCTCATTGAACGATCTTCAAACAATATAAATGTATTATTATTTTTTTTCCCTCTTCGCTGTAATGCTAACTAGCCTGCAAAGCAAAAATCAATACTTCCATACCTAAAGAGGTAAATATGTATGTAACGGGTGAAAAATTCATTTTTTGATTTATCATTGATGCATTTATTTTGTATAATAAATGCTCTGTTATTTCTCCTCCTTCAAGTTCTATTAAAGTAGCACATTTTTTTGTATGTACATATATAATTATCTCTAATCCAAATTTGTTATAGCTAGTAGCTCCATTGCATAGGTAATATAAAAACAACTCTCTATTGAAAAGAACAAAAGCAATCATACAATATATATATATATATATATTTATATAAATGTATGATTTATGAGTTTGTAGAAGAGGTACTTCATGTCTGCGTCGGCTTCTGTTGCAATACAAAGAGTTATCTTATCCGTTATTTCACTTCTTTGGCTTTCACCTTTTTCTTTTTTTATTCTTCTATATAATACTTTATGAAGCATGATCTCTTTTGGAATATATATATATATATATTGTTATTGTAAATTTGTGGTAGAAACATCTCATTTATAAAAAAATAAAATATATTTAGTGACCTAATTTAGAAGAAATGTGTATTGTTAAAAAAAGGATGTCTTTGATAGAAAGCAAGATATTAAATTTTAGTTTAGATGTGTGTATTTTTTTTTCTGTTAATATGTTACAAGTAATGTGTGATACAAATTTATATAGTTTTGACTACATAACTATGAATATTTTAGTATATCGGCATGTAATACGAAGACTGTGTCCCTTTTGAACAAAAGCAAGCAAGAATAAAGTTAACAATTTGTATTTTTCAACTAATGATCTTATATAGCATTTAAAGGTCACCCAAAATTCTGGGTTACAATTTTAAATTTACATATACATTACCATATATAGATCTATTTAAAAAGCCAACACAGAGTTGAATAAATTCTCATTAACATAATAAAAACATACATAGAACAAAATGTATTTAACTAATGCCCCTTGAATGCGCTTGACGTATGTATGTAGTTCTCAAATCAACATGGCATTGTGTACTTTGTATTTCAATCATAGCTGAGATATCGTATTCACTATTATCCAGTATTCACTGTTTGAACGTGTATTGTATGAGCTTTATTAATTTTTTTTACCCACTTGATACCCTTGATTTTCAAATTATAGAGATGTAAAAAAAATGTACCCTTTTCGATGAATGCCGATCACTCCAAAATCATGTCAGTTGGTAGACTGTATTACCAACTGCATTGTGTTGTTATTCATCCTTCACTGCATCTCATTAAATTCTCATAGGCTATATTTTAAAATTTCAATATCTTGAAAATTAATTTGACTTCTTGTCAAAAAAATTTTTTCAGAGTACTTGATTTTACACGACTATTCTGGTAGTTAAACATTACCAAATCACCAAGAATGGCTTTTTTTACATCTCATTAAATCTATGAATATGTATATGGTAATGATTAGTTTCAACTCTCTACCTATTAAGGATTTAGCCATCATATCAGCGAATCTTAGAAAACAAGCAGCTTTTATTTTTATTCTGAATAAGTATGTGGCCCTTACATGGAAAAATGTTTCAAAAACCTATTCTGCATAAAATATATATATCAAAAAAAAAAATCCTGAAAAGATAAATATATGAAGCTTATGATATGCATATGAGTGTTTATTGTTATTTTTAAAGCTTGAAAAAGAAAAAAATATAGATTATAACAAAATTATTTTACATTATACGTTAGAGTAATTCAATTCCCCAAATAACGTACATACATATCACGAGTAACGACGGTAAATTAAGAGGATAGCCATTGATGCCTTTGTTATAAATATGAATATATTTTAATCTTATATACATCTGTATATATGTATTTGTATAAAATAAGTCCATCATCCTATATTTCAAATGTCTGTCATTGAGCAATGAATGACATAAATCAAAGTATTTTTTTTTCTCCATATGATAATCATAAAAAAATATAAAACCTATAGTTTATTCCTCATAAAAAAAAGGGGAAAAAAACTTTAAGGTACATTAAAGAGAGTCGAGATAGTAAATGTCGTTAATTTTTTTATCACTTATAACTACCTATACATATATGTATACATGTTCAAAATTGCAAAAAAAAAAAAAGAAAAAAAATGGAAAGAGTGAAATCTTATATTTTTAAGAGTCCCAAGGATTCTTTTTCGTTATAAATATCTACCTATAAATACCATATATAGGTATGTACATATACTTTTTTTTTCTTTTGACTTTCTTACTCGTTAAGACTCAGAACACTTATATACATACATATATGTCTTATTCTAAATCTTAGATAGATACTTGAGAGGAAATGGCACTCACTATCAAATATATATATATATATATATATATAAATTACTTCAGAAGTGAGTTACAAAAAAAAAATTACAACATATATATTTTGATAAAAGAAAATTCAATTTGTATTAAGTAGAATCTGCTGGCCTTTTTTCTCCCCTCATTTATTACCCTTGTGCTCATTTTAGGCAATTAATGAATTAGAGTCTTTTATATATATAATATATATATAAGGAGCTTATGTACATATCTTTTTATCTAATATCTAATTTTCTGTGCAAAAAAATAAAAAAAAATGTGTAGGGTTGTATAATTAAGTACGATATTCTAGTAACACAGTGAATTAATTTGTTTACTGAATAACAAGTAATGAACATACGTATGTACAAAAGAATAGAATGAATGTATGGAATTTATTTCAAGTTGAGGCCTCAGGGCTTAAGTTTCTTGCTTGAGTATATAAAGTAACTCACAGATAATGAGAATATGAATATATATCTGTAAATAGTTAATGCTTTTTTGATTATTTTAATGCATAAATGATAGAAAATATAAAAGAAATGCATTTCGATGAAATTTTATTTTATAGACGTCATAGTTTATGTTACAAACCAAAAAATGACATCATTTAGAAGCTATACCTATGCGATTATTAAACAAAATCTCAAAAAAAATGAAGATAGCTTTATGTAATGGTTTTAAAAATGAAACAACTAAACCTTTGTAATAACAGTAAGAGTTTTTATTTTTATAGAATTCAATTGTTTATGAATTCTTCAAGATAATCGACTTCCAGAATCATGAGGTCACGTTAAAAGTGTGATTTTTTACTTTTAAATATTACCTTATGGATTTTGGTCATAAGGTTATAGCTTTTTGTAAAACTTTTAATGTTTCTCCTTTGATATTCATCGAGTAATGCCTCCAATTCTTTATCTTATAATTTTTTTTGGCTGTCTAGAGTGAGGCTTGTCTTCAACGCTGAAATCACCATTCTCGAGACGTCAAAACTCATTTATCAGTTAGAACATTGTCGTTATAAACATCTACAAACATTCGATACAATTCAGCTGTAATTATCTTCCAATTAAAGTTGACACATAAAACCTCCCGCAAATGTTGCTTAGTTACCAAAAAATTTGACATATTCAACAAAGTAAAAAACAGGGTTTTTGTTAGAAACTCATAGTGATATCAACTGAATATTATTAACATATGTCTAACCTCTCGGTAACTACCATAACCAGCTATAATTGACAACAGTCAGAGCCATTTTTTGAAAACAAACCGAACTAATTTGTACTTTCTATTATACAATATAATAAATTATTGCTAATCTTACGTAATTTATATTTAAAGATAAATTCTATTGATTGGTAGCTTATTATTACCAGTGATTTATCACGATATTAACCCCAAAAAAGATATCAACTATTTTTTTTGTAGCTATTGATTTGTCTACATATCCCAAGGATAAGCGCTCTGAATGTTGATTGTTTAAATTTGAATTATATCGTATTAAGCTTGCTGCCAATATTTCAATGATTATGTAGACAATAAATAAAATAAAAACAGCTTAATTAGATAGCTACTTACTGATTTTGGACCTGCCCCCCCCCTCTTTTTGGAGGAAAGGTTGGGAGAACCAATAAAGACTGTATGAAGATCGGTCTTCAAGCCATAGGGAATATTTTTCTATTTGGATGTATGATTTATATGAGCAAATGATTTTAAATTATCCGTTGATACACATTAGTTACGGATTTATATAAATAATAAATCACCAACCTTAATGGAGACTCTTATTTTCTTAAAGAGGTTACACAAAAATTCACTTAATTAAGAACCATTTAAACATATGTACATACAAATGAGATAGGAAAAATATAATCTTGAGATAATCCTCAAGTCAGTATTGATTGAAAGTTCAATAGTTATCAACACAAGTTTATTGATTTGGGCTTTATGAAGTACATAACTGATCATGAAATGTTAGTTTGCTACTCTCAATTATTGGTAAGCTGTATGTTTTTGGCAAATATGTTTTTTCTTTTCTGAATTAATCCTTAACTATAGTCATTCATATATTATATGATTTTTGACCTTGTGAAGTCAAACAAATTTTATGCATTTACTAATCTAATAACAAAGAAATAGAAAGAGAGAAAAAAAAAAAAGACTGAGAGGAAGACCAACAAATGAATATTGAATATTTGTAATCTTTGTTCTGTTATGATCATGTTAAAGTGTTCAGTGTTCTTCTAAAGAGAGGAAAAAATGACATAATTTTTTCGAGAATTTTACAAAAGTTTAAATAAGACTCTATAATTATGAATCTTGAGCAAAAGGAGAATCGTATGCTCAGTCCTAAGAGACGAAGTTACTCCTCAGGTGAAGCCAAGAGACTATTACTCCATGAACTTTCTAAACGACAAAGTACATCTAACTTTGTACCCAAGTTAAACAAAAAGACTCAACAAACCACCCCAGTAGCGCCAAAAAGACCCTCGGATGAACAAATCATTCGCTCTATACAACGTCCACCTCTACGTGCACCAAATGTTGTCCGTGAAAACTCCGTTCGTGGACGTACATTTACCTCCACAATTGATGTATCTGCTTTTAATCATTGTAAATTGTCTATCCTTTCTTTCTTATCTACTATTTTTTTATTTTTTTTTTAATATATGTATCACACATGCTATGATTTCTTTTTATAATAATATACTTTTTCTTTTCTTTTTGCAGCCGATGAATCTGATAATGGAATCGGCCTCTGCGGTTGGCTTTTGACTATGATCTCTTGGATATTGGTCGTCGTTACACTACCTTTCTCACTCTGCGTTTGTTTTAAAGTAAGGGAATCTATTAAATACATTCAATTAGTGAATAATTATATATTGACATTCATTAAATACAATCAAAATGATCTGATGTATTAGGTTGTTCAAGAATACGAAAGAGCAGTTATATTTAGACTCGGTCGTCTTCTCTCAGGTGGATCACGAGGACCTGGTAAGTATACATAAGGGCAAAGTAGTTTTGGGGAGTACAAAGTCATATATATAACAATATGTATATACTTTTTAGCTTCTCACTGTATCTTTGTAGTAAAGCCCCACCATTGATAAAATTCATTTTGCTCCCCCCCGTTCAAAAAAAATATTGTCATACTCTTTTTTTCTGACCTAAGTTATATATTCATATATATAATTCTTTTTTTTTTGCATGACGGCACACTCATGTGGACAGACAAAGAGACGATTTCATTATGTGTTTTTTATTAATAATATCCTTTTATTGTTTTTTACAGTTTAATTATCATTGTTCCATTTCGTTCATTATTTATTATTTTATTTATTTTGCATTCATATTGATAGCAGAATATTTTATCGTTTTTGTGTACACTACCCATCTCATTATTTGCTTATTCAAAAGTTGAGGGTTCGATGTATGTAGCACAGAGTCTATCCAACCTACTAACTAACCCTTCAATCGAAAGCATGATTTCTATACATATATATATGTATATATATATATATATATATATATATATATATATATATATATAATATATATAGTACAAGCCACAAAAATCAATCTTTGTCAATTTAAATCATCATATTGCTTTCACATTCAATGTTTTTTTCTTCATTTTCTCCTGAAGAGGTAACTACAATTATTTTGTATTTTATGGGTATGATGTATATCCGAAATAGCTTTTATTGTATACTATTTATTTAATAAAATTTAATGTGTATTACAAGTTATTTAAATGCTTTACAAAATATTAAATGCCTTTATCAATCTTTTTTTTAAGAATAGCTTTTGATCCTATTAATGAATGCATTAAATATGATATGAGGATTATATTAAAGAACATAATATTTCAAGCTTGATTCTATTCTAATCTTGATTCATATCTATGTATTTTTATAAACACAAACAGGGCATTGATAAACCCTCAAGCCTCTTCTGTGTTGTAAAGATGGAGTTTCAATGGCTTCATGCAAAATAAGTAAAGGAGAAAAAAAGCAAGACCATTCATCTTAATTAAGTGAGGCTTTCTTAGGCGCTTTAAGAAACGATGTATTTATGTGATATTTAGAGTCTTTTTTGAAATTGGAGATGTTTCATTAAGG
Source organism: Lepeophtheirus nordmannii (assembly GCA_963680855.1). Taxonomy (NCBI): domain Eukaryota; kingdom Metazoa; phylum Arthropoda; class Copepoda; order Siphonostomatoida; family Caligidae; genus Lepeophtheirus; species Lepeophtheirus nordmannii. The sequence goes on along the minus strand of OY804524.1, from coordinate 24,042,511 downwards.
GAAAGGAAAATACTATTTTTTTAATATTTAATTTCTTATTTTTTGTGTTAAAGAATACAAACATAAGAATTGAAAGGTGAAGCAAATAATTTAAAAAAAAGTTCATATGAATTAGAATTACGTACAAAAATTCGAAAAAATGAATGTAGCAATCAAAATAAATAGTAATTGGAACGTTATAAGAGTTTAATTTTTTTAAAAAAAAGCTTTATAGTTTTTACTCCAACTTCCAATATTTTTCTCCTATTTTTTATTTTTTGTCTCAGACCAGTACTATGTTGCGTGTGTCGCAAATTTTAAATTAAAACATCCACTACCTATACAATTATCTCCAACACTATTATCATTTCTCATTTCAGCCTTTATCTAACTCAAAGACAGCCTCATTGCATGCTAACCAAAAAAATTTGACAACTATTAGAAAAAAAATTACAATATAGCTTTTTTATCTATTCACACACAACAAATTTTACAATAATGTAAAAAAAAAAAATTGTATCAATTATATGTACACTATAAACAGGAGAAATCAACTACTCTGATTCTCTTTATTCATATGTTTTATATTTATGTTTTTGCAAAAAAATAATTTTATTTTTGACACAAAGTGACAAACTACTTAGAACCACTTACTTACTCGACAAAGACATAATAACATTTTTGTATAGTTTTTTTTTTTTTAGTGGCAGATAAGTTTTATATCAGAACTTTTTATTTTGTTTTTTTAAAATGAATATATTAAAAAAAATTAATAAAAAAAACGAGAACACGTGTAAATGGAATATTTATAGCAAATTAGAAAGCAAATAATAAAAAAAAATTTCCATATTTTTCCGGGAAAAACAAATCTTTTACTTTCTTCCTTTTTTAGGAATATTCTTTGTTCTACCATGCATTGAGTCATATCAAAAGGTGGACTTAAGAACAATCACACTCGGTGTCCCACCACAGGAGGTTCGTTTTACATTCCCTTGAAAAAAAAACCTTAATTATAGTTACGGCCTTTTAAAGGAGATGCATATATTTTTTTCCTAACAACAACAAAAAAAAAAAACACTCACAAATTGGCATGATCACTAAGACATCAATTTCTTGTCAAAAAAATCACCTATTTTTTGTAATTAAAAAGACGTTTTTAATAAAACTTTGGAAAATTACGAAAAATATGTATTGAAAAAAAAAAATAATAAAAATTAGAAAGCCACAAATTGCTTTTTAAATTTTTTTTACACTCCAACATTTAAACACATTATTTAACTTCTTAATTTAGTTAGCATTAATTAGATACTCTAAAATTAGCTATATAATTAATTGATTGATTAACTTAACAAGGAACTTTTTCGACGTCTTCCTTTATTCTATCTTCTGTTGTTCTTCTATTGTCTTTCTGTTTCATATTTTTTTAATTTTATTTTATCACACATTTAACTCTGCTCAATGATATTTTCTTTAGTATAAGTTATTCCAATTAAGGATGTCACAGATCGAACAGGGTTTGCGAATTTAAAAAATAAATAAAATAGAAACTGCTTTTTCTTTCATATAAGGCGAGAAAGGGATAATATTTTAAGTAGTGACCAACGTTTTTTTTTTTAATTAATATAAAGTTTGGTAAGCCTGACGCAAGATCATAAGGTGCTCATTTTGTTTATAATCTCTACTCTTAGGCAACTTCTTTTTTTCAAAAAATTAATTAAATTGTGTCATAGTTTTTTCTACTTTTTATTGTATTATTTCGAAAGCTATAACATGTAAATTGATTCTCAAAATATTGTCATGGTTGTCAGTTCTCAATGTGACAAAGAAATTTGTTAGTTACAAATCCCAACCCTTATATAAATAAAAGGCCAGGATCAAAACCATTCAAATTTTGTATAAGACTCTCTTTGCACAACAAATCGCAAAGTAAAGATTTATCAAGTCTCGTGAGCCGCTAATTAAGAATCTGTGACAAATCAGGCTCTAAGCAGCATTGATCAGCAGTTGAATATTTTATTTTATTTATCCTTTTTATTCTATCTTATTTCTTTATTCCTATTCTAATCATTATTATTTTAAAAAGTGTCACATTTTATCAAAAGGGGGCTAAAAACACTCAACCACAAACATTTTGCACAACTTTTAACTCATTTAGTAGTACTTTGAGCCTTAAGTAAATAATAGTGGTGCAAAAAAAAATTACAAAAAAAAAATATCAACATTTTTTTGAATCATTTAAATTCAATTCAAATTATTTTTCATGGTGGATTTTTTTTTTTTTTTTTTTTGGTCTTTATTTTTTTTTCTCTCTCTCTTTTTTCTTCTTCATCCTATCATTTTTTATTCGAATATTTTAGGCCTTTTTTTCGTTCTGCCATGCATTGAAACCTACTCTAAAGTGGATCTTAGGACCATAACACTGGATGTACCACCGCAAGAGGTAAACCAAAACACACTTCCAAACTACTACCAAAAAAAAATTTTTTTTTTGTAAAAATGACATTTTTGATAAGCTACAACCATACTTTTAAGCCACATAATTATTCCATACATCAAGCTGTTTGTAGTTCCTTTGCTTTTTATATTTTTACATACATTAGCTCTATGTATTTTCATATCACCACATTCCCCTATTTTTGAATTAAAATCCGAACAAAATCGGAGATAATCTATAGCCCCTCAATTGAATACGTTTATTTTTTCGACAAAGGATTTCAGGTATTATTTATTTTTGTGTTTTCTCCAACTCTCAAAAAAAATAAGCTAATTCTAAATATCCTTATTTATTTATTTTTTACCCATTTAATACCAAATTTATCTTTTAGTTGTTTTCTATAGAACTATTTTTCTATTTAAATTTTTTTTATTCATTTAGTTAGCTTTAAAAGGCCGTTACATCATTTACCTAATCTTTTTTTGCCATATTTATCTGATTATTATATATATTTTAACTGTTAGATATATCAGTCAAATGCTTTATTGTCGCAAGACTCTGTCAATGCCTAGCTTTATTTCTTCATCTATTTGCTACTCCCTGACCACTCATCTATTTTTAGGTACTTACCAAAGACTCTGTGACCGTTTCAGTGGATGCTGTTGTATACTATCGCGTATCGAATGCAACGGTATCTGTTGCAAATGTCGAAAATGCGCATCACTCTACGAGGTTGTTAGCCCAAACTACTCTACGAAACATTCTTGGCACAAAGAACTTGCACGAAATTCTCAGCGATAGAGAAAGTATCTCAGGATCCATGCAGGTACAATCCGAAAACAAGGGCTCTCCTGGATAAAGGCTGTACTTTTATGTATAAGTAATGGGATATTTGTACCTATTTTTTAGGGGGGGGGGGGAGGGTATTCTATTATAATAAAGCTTTGTACAGTCATTATCCCTTGATTCTTTCGACTACAAAAAAAAAGGTTGTGTTTGAACAACATTAATAAAAATACCTACCATTGGGAATATAGAGTGTAATATAGTAATCTCTTACAACACACGTTACAGAAGTTACATTAAAAGTAAATTGTGTAGTAGTATAAAGAGTATTTATTTTTTTAAATAACATATTTAGAAAGCATCATTCCTTCAGAACCTTGTGGCATTTATGTGCAATGATAATGAATCCATATTTTAAAAAATTTAATAAGCTATTCATTATATTTAATAGGAAGAGGAGATCAAAATAATATAACACTATAGTGGAGTCATATGCTATTATGGGGAGAGGGGATTACTGTACTGTAATTTCATCAAACATGAACATGATACACGAAACATTTTTTTGATTTTTTTGTATGACAATAAACACAACGTTTTTTTCTTAAAGAGGAGACAAAATGTGGCAAAAGGCTTAGTCTTGTTTTCGTCTCGTCTTGTGCAAAGATGAAGGGAAGATATTCAGAATATATACTTATAACTTTACTAGTGATTTTATAGTATATAATGCCGTTTTTGTTGTATAGAAAATGAGCATCTCTGTTCCCCACAGCTTTGTCCAAGGATATGCTTAGGAAATAATGCATATCGTTAGATATAAGCTAAAATACTATAAAACGAGACGAAATGTGAGAAGAGGAGCTAAAACAACACAAGAAGAAAAAAACAATGTACACATTATATGTGTAAATTGAGATTTAGGTTTTCCTCTTAGGAAGATAGGCTCTCTATAGTTATGTATCTCAAGGATTCAAGTGTATATAATACATTGATAGCAGGGTTAAGTCGTTTATTGCAGTGTAGTTATTGAATTAACTTATGGACATTTACATGAGTACTATAATTTCGGAAAGAATTTGCTTTTTTATGAGGGCCAAATATCAAGAGTTCCTAGAGTTAATTTAGAGCACAACAATTTATAACAAAAAAAAGTATCATTAATAAGCTTGAAGCACATACTACGACACTCATTTTGTGACATGTTGATGTCTCGTATTTTGTCTCCTTTTTTTATTGCACACACAATGGGTAAAAACATAAATATGCATATTTAAATATTTGCATTTACATAAAAAGGTAAATAAAATTGTGGTTTTAATAAATGATTCTTTCATTGTATTAATCAATACAGGACATTTATCACAATATATCTTTTTTCATCAAATAGACATATCCCAAAAAAATATAGATTAAAAAAATATTTGAATGTTTACTTTTATACAATCATTTTATAAAAACTATGAATGATTTACAGATAGTCCTCGATGAAGCCACAACGGCGTGGGGTATTAAAGTCGAAAGGGTTGAAATGTAAGTTTGGCCGTTTACAACTTTTTTACATTTTTTTTTCTTTTCCCCTACTACCAAAATTTAGTCTAATTTGGATGAGGCGACTGCTGCTTGGGGCATTAAAGTGGAAAGGGTCGAGATGTGAGTTTTGTTATATTCATTTTGTTTTGTTAACTTTTCGTATTTAAAAAATATAAAAAATAAACATATAAAAAATTTAGACATCAAAAAAAGGGTTTAAGAAAAACAATGAAAAAATTATTTCCCTATAATATTTTTATTTTTAAATTCAATACAGTATTTTTTTTCTTTTAATAATACATTTGAAGTAGTAACTATTAATTATTTATTTTTATTATTTCATTGAACCTATTTATCAACTTAACAGATGAACTAAATGGTTCTTTCATAATTGTAAAAAGAAATATAATATATATATATATAAACTCTTTTAAATTATAAAGTTTTGCTTAGTTTTTTAATATTTAAATTAAATAATAACATTAAAAAAGAACAGAGGTAAAAGTATCTATAAGAACTTCCAAATCCCAGAAATTCCTCAGTGTATTTGTTCATTGACACATTTCATGTACTATATGAGTACAGACTACATAGTTTTAATTAGATTATCAATTGAGCGATTCAAATGACGATCATTATTTTGGAAAACACTTATTTCCATACATTAAATTAGTTATTTTTTTTCATTTTTAAAAGCTCTATTCAGAGAAAGTTTCCTTATGTTTTCTTTTTAAAAAAATTGTTCATTTTTTTATTGCTAAATGCACGTTTCTGTGTATCAGGAACAATGACTCCAACATAACATCACTTTTGGCTTATTTATGCAATATGTGACGCTCTATAAGGAAATGAAATAAATCACTGAGGAACTCCTGTGTTAATACTTAACCCTTCGATAGTGAACTGGAATTTTCCTAAGTCCAAATTGTATTAAACTGTATTATAATGATATTGCATACCTGCATTTCTTAGTATGTCCTTGAACAGAATAAATGCAATTATTTTATTGTTGTGACAATATATTCTTTTTTTTTTGGTGAAATAATTCGTTTATTTTTTTAATTTAGATTTGGTGAATATACTGCATTTATTTCGTTTTAAGTCATGCTTTGAAATCTTACAAGTATTTTTTAAAGCATTTCAATTGATATTTACAAGTACAAAAAGGAATGAAATAATTTTAACAAATGGAACAAAATTTTAAAGGGTGTATTTGTGGTTCAAGTAATTAAATTGTTTTATTTTTCGAGTAAATTTTTACTAAAGTTCACCACATACCACGTTAAAAAAAGAATGTTCACTAATGGGGGGTTAAATAATAATACAAAAAAAAAACCATCACTTTAAACTCGCTGAATGTCATTTAAATAAAAGTATCTAAATAACTCATTTTTAGAATAATGCATGTTGCTGTGTTACGAAATATTATTTACATAATTACAATTAATTGGTTGTTTAATGTCTATTAAACTCTGTTTATCTTCTCACTACACATTTACAACCGTACTTTAGATATTTCACACCATCATTTGTTCTCACATGGAAAACTGGATAATTTTTTTTTTTTTTTTGTAGTGTACTACCACTTGTTAAATATTTTTTGTACATTACATTCAAAATCTTTTTTAAATGGTCAATAAGAAGTGGAGGAAATAAGGATTTGGTAAGGGTATTTAAGCTTGGAAAAATAGGAGTAACATTATAAATATACTATATATGTATTTCATTTTATTTCCTAGGAGGACAAAGAGATTATTCTTTGGTTGGTTTCTTTACCAAGTTATATATAAATTACATATGTCAAAGTTAATTTTTTGTATTATTATTTATTATATATGTATACTTTTTAATCTCTGATATTAGTGTCATCTGGTATTTCTGATGCTCAAAAAACATTTGAAAATTATTATGATTATATGTTCCATTTACAAAAAAATTTTCATAACTACTAAAATTATTTTAGGAGAAACTTGAAACAGTAAGTAATATACTTTTTCTTCAATTACCTAATCAGAGATGGTTCGGATTTAATATTTCACATATATTAACTAAAAAATTTACCATCTTCGTTCTACTCAAAGTCACTCTCAATTCATAGAGAGTTTTTACATCAAACTCCATACAAATAAGTTTGTACAAAATTATAGAATTTGCCAAAGATATATGCAAACAAAGTCTCCCCCCTCACACTTACCCACATTTTAGAATTAGGGACCATTCATAAGCCAATAATATTGACGGGACTTGAAATACTCGCTTCTACATATTTAAGTGTCGTGTAGTAATTTTTTTAAACTACAAGACTAGGGACAGATTGACTTTTTCATTCCCTGGTCAATTTACACACATACATAGATACACTTTTCAAAGAATGAAAAGTTTTGTGACAACATCATTTATACAAATAAATATTGATGTATCAAATGTCTTTCTCAAAATGTCCGCCTTTGAATATGTATCTTCCTTAGATAAAATATTTGGTTTTGCTCCACAAAATCTTCTATTTAATGTGATTTGAAAATATAAATATGATTATTTATAACATATTATGTATCTAGGATAGTTCAACAGGATTACAACGGCTAAACATTTGAACGGCCAAGAAGTCATTTTGACTGATTTTCATCATTTTACGTATTTTTATTTTATTTGTCTTGTTTTTGATTTGTTCTATTTGATACTTGGTGACTTTTAATATTTGTAAAAAAAAATATCTATTTATACTGTTATTTTTTTTTAAACTAGTATTTGTAAGGATATAATTTGTTTTAATGGCTAAACAGTAAATTGCAACATATAAAAATATATTAAAAAACAATATTAAAAAATTCTATCTCAATTATATACAAAAAAAGTAGGCTGTAGATACTATCAACTCTAAAGTTTCTCAATGCATTTTTTAGATGTGAACGTACTAATTTATAGAGAATTTAATGAATTAATATAAAAATTATAATTAATGATGTGTGTATGAACAAAAATAATGCAATTTCAATTTCAGCTGTTCAATATGTTTATCCTTTTTGACCAATTTAATAAATCGAAACGGGACTTTGGTATTATAACGATTTCTACAACATGACATCGTAATCAAATATCAGAATTAACGCGTATACATATATATCAAAATTTTAGACACATAGGGTCATTCCAGGGTTAAATACCCTTACTGCTACGAGTAGGCCTCATATCCTTTTCATGTGTACATATCTTTTTCAGAAAAAAAAATTAATTAAAGTTAATTACCTATTATTTTTCAGTATTTTCAATATTTTCTGTCCCATGAAGACTCGAATATATTTGTTTATATATAAGTACATTTTTAAAATACTATGACTGACCTATATATATATATATATATATATATGTATATATATATATATATAGTGTTAGATCATGAATGAATGTTTTATGTTATGTGTAAAGATCAGATGTAATTAGATATGTACAGCATTAGCCTAGACCTGTGTGTGTAAGGCAACTCTCATTGACTTTAATTCTCTATTTCTTTCTTAGTTATTTTTAATGCATGTCTTTGTTATTACTTATTTTTTTTAAAAATAAATTAAGAGGAAAAAAAATATGGTTTTATCAGTATTTCACATGAAAGGAAAATGTTCTCTAACTTTATACCCCTCCTTCCCCCCTTGTATTTCTCTTACTTCTTTGACCATTACTTCAAACCGTTTATTTATACATATATATAGGTTAAATTTCACTGATGTGTTGATTCAAATGTAGAACATAAATATGTTTTTATTATTTTTTTAGAGTTGATTCTTTTAAAAGAAATTTTTTTTAATTTAAAAAAAAATTGAATAATTAGTAAAATCAAAATTTGCATGCCTGTTAATGTTTTTGACAAATTCATGTAACTCCTTTTTATGAAGAAATTATCAGAATTAACACTTGATCTAGGAAAAAGAACACTGTTTCTAAGCACATTTTTTAAGTTTTTGATACCAATTTTTTTGGTTGTTTTTTTTTCTCTCTTTTTCTGAAAATGTCCTATTCAAATTGTTGATACAATTTTTTTTTTCGTCAGTACAAAAATTAAAGCAGTAGCTGCTTCATCCCTTAATCATTTAAATTTAATTTCTCCTTTCTCCTATTTGTGTTTCATTAATAACAATTTATTTTATTCAATTTAATTACTTAGTTTCTACCATTTCTTCTTCAACTTTTCATTAGTGTGTTTAATGTTGTCATATTTTTGTTAAGTATTATTTTAATTATTATTTTTTATTTAATTTTTTTAGTTAAATTATTTTTTCGTTAATTTCCAATATTTCCCGCTCGGTGATCATTTGAATCCATTAAAAACATTCTAATATATGTATATCTTTTTGCCTTATAGTAAAGACGCTCGACTGCCAGTACAATTACAAAGAGCTATGGCTGCAGAAGCCGAAGCTGCAAGAGAAGCCAGAGCTAAGGTACAACTAAATACTGTTACTTGAATCGGATTAACTATTCCTTATTTCCATAGGTTATTGCTGCCGAGGGAGAGCAAAAGGCGTCCAGGGCATTGAGAGAAGCTTCAGAGGTGATAGCAGAGTCTTCATCTGCACTACAATTACGTTATTTACAGGTAAATAATGACATGGATTCTCCCTCAATACACACACAAAAATAATTAATTTTCTCATGAATCAAACAGTTTGATTTCTTCAACTAATTATCTTACATTTTTATTAATAAAGGATTATCATTAATCCTTTAGAGCCACAAATTGGACATACTATTACCTGGACGTCCAAGTGACGTCCGTCTTAGACTTTAACTTAATTTTACATCAAATGTCCTGTCACTGATATACTGTTATTTATTCAGTAGGTAAATTTTTAGGCCAAACAGGGCTACCATTATTTATTAGATAAGAATGACACTACTAACATCACTTCCAGGAAGTCATTTAGACCTTCCTTTATTCTTCTGTTCTTTTTGGCGACTGTATGTGTTTTAGGATCAAAAATAACTTGCTCATGTATATTTTATTGAGAACGTCCAGTTGATGTCCTGATACTTTGTGGCATGTACATAATTACAGGGCTTTGAGTGTTAAAATTTAAATGCAAATAAGCTCTTGAGGTATTAAAATATAGATATTTATAAAGTAATTTTTTATTGGTGTATGTATTTTTCATTATCTTATGAATTCATTAATTTTGATGATATACTATTTATGATTTCAGACATTAAATTCAATATCTGCGGAGAAAAACTCAACTATCATATTCCCTCTACCCATCGACTTTCTTACTCATTTTTTAAATCGAGGTAATGGAAACACCAAGGAGGTTTGTAGCGAGAAAAAGGACGATTAAGCTCCATTTATAATTTTTAAAAAATTACCACGATTTTGCCTAAAGAAAGCCATTGAAAAAGGGATCTTTTAGAGAAATAGAAAAATTCCAGAAGAATTTAACAAAGTTATCACAGATGAAAATATATTTATATTTGTGTTATATATAAATGTAATGAAATATTTGAGGAAGAAAAAACTTTGGATATTGAGAAAATAAATAGTAAATAAAAAATCTGTTCCTATTTTTGTAATAAAAAAATATGGGGAAAAAAATGTCGAAAAATACTACAAAATTTTACATATTATTATTATTTAAATGTTATGTCTTTTTGCCAAACAAATATTTTCATTAATATCATAGTCATCAATATTATATTAGTTACCCAATTTTACTTTTTAATGAATTCTTATTAAAGCATTTTTAAGACAAAGCACGAAAAAAAAAATTGTGTTTAACCCAAAATATGTATTGATATTATTATATTACTATAAATATACAAACGATGACAAAACGCTCAATTTTTTTTTTTTTTTTTTTGCGAAAATTGGAAAAAAAACCGACATTTTTAACGAATATAGAAAAAAAGATTTTAAAATTCTTTCGCATTTTTGAAAAAAAAAAAATATAATGTTATGTGTTCAACATATTTTTTTATAATATTCTTAAAATCCCCTTAAAAAAAACAAATATCTATTTGTTTCTTATTTTTTCGTCAATTTGTAAGAAGAGTCTGTCTGCAATAAATTATATATTAATTAAAAAACTACTCTCAAAGAACTAATAATAATATGTTAGACTTAATAATTCAACCAAAGTTCCCCTATTGCCACACACCATACATATAATTATATATATTTTTTTCCATTTCTTTTCCTATAATTAGGTACTAGTTATCATAAATGAATATATTATTACAAAAATTAATTTGTTTATGTGTCTTTAATTCCTATTTAAAAATTTTAAATACTGTGATAGAATTCATTTATTTTTACGTTATGTTCATTTAATTTCTGAACAACTTTTCTTTTGATTTCCAGATATTTGGTTCAAGCTTATAACTTCTGCAATTAAAAGTGTAGAAGGTTTATATAAACGTTTAGTAGCTTTAAAAACATTTTTTTTTTTTTTGCTTTCACTCTCTCATATACTACTTTTTTTTACTTACCACATCTCTTCTCTTCAATTTATCAAATCACATCCCCCAAAAACCTTGCAATTTAACATATATATATATATATATATATATATTCATCTTTATATCTTTTTTTTTCAATTAAAAATGTTTAACTTTAAATTATAACTAAAAATCTTTAATTCTTCATTACTCACTAATTAAATATTATAAATAATAATATTGTCCGATTGTTAATTCTCAAAAAAAAAATGCAATTAAATATATAAAATTATATATGTGTATATAAATATATATGTATATATTTAATTATATTATGTTATTATGAATCTATTAATTTAAAAAAATACATTTCATTATTTCTTAATTTTGGGTTATTTTAATTGAATTTCATCCATGACTATAGGTTTTTTTCATCGCTAAGTGAAAACCAAACATTTGTCAATAAATTGATTTTCCTTCATAAATATTCACAATACCTTCCTTTGAAGTTGTCAACTGAAATCTACTTAAAAATTATTATGATATGAGATAACTTTACTTTAGACTATCAATGTTCTGTTATTTATTAATGATGTAAGTCATATGTTCATTCATAAACTTGGTTAGTTGATTCCCTGGATTTGATTTGTTACTTCCTTTAAACAAAGTTGGAATGAGATGTCTTTGAGATATTTAGTAGCAAAAACGCTATAAATTATTTTTATGAGTGCAGAATTACTACTTTATTTCTGATTTTTGACAATGTGACGTATTAAAGGAAGTCTTTTAATGAGTTTTGAGTTAAATTGGCAAATTACATGCCAAATCTTCATTTTGAGAAATGTATTAATATTTACTATTTAATATCTTATGTCTTGGATGCACATGGAACTCATAAAGCATTCTTCCAAGAAAATAAATAAAACTTTTAAAGTTTATTTTTTTCATTGGAGTTTTAAAGGATTATGTTAAATTTCTATTAAGATGTTTCTTATTTATATTTATGCTGTTATTGAAGAATAATTAGGTATGTCCTAACCGTCTACGACAGTTTTGATGTCACTTTTCAAAATTTTATGTGGAATAGAAAATATTATATATTGGTCACTTTGTCCTTGCAAAAAATTTTATAGCAATTTTATAGCAAAAAGTTGGATGTATTTATTTGAATTAGTTTTATAGTAGTTGTAAGTATTTTGTACAAGAACTATTGACTTTAACCAATTGCTTCCAAATTAATTTTAAAGAAGGATAAACAAAAATATTTGTATATTAGTTTTAAGCCTAAATTATCAAGTATAATTTAATTTTAAGAGCGTACTCTAAAGGCTTTAATAAATTAATTGAAAAGATAGCAACTCAGTTGTATAAAAGTTTTTTGCCAGAAAAGGGATAAATAACTGATGTAATTTTGTTTAAAATTTGGTAAATTAAATATATTTTTGTATTATAGCAATACGTTATTTCAAATTCATTTTGTCGTTGAGATGAGAATAACAAAAGATCAAATGATAGAAGATATTTTTAAATATGACACAACAAATATATAATTCATTTTTGACTTCTTAAAATACAGAATGATTTGTAACAGTCACTATTATTAAATTATATATAAGGGATTTCTGTAAGATTTTTTTTTATAATTTATTTCAATATTCAAATTTTTGTAGTATCTTAATATACTACAACATCTGAAATAATTTTACAAATCTTAGATGATTCATTTTATGGTTCTACTAACATTGTATCAATTGACTATCTTTTAAATAAAAAGTTATTTTCAAAACATTGTTAAATATTTCATTTTTATTTAGCCAAATTAATATTTATTATCATATCAAAGTAGCAAACAAAAATTCAAACCACACACATGTGAATTTGACAACAATTAATCAAGTTGTTAATAACAAATAAGTTCTGCAAAGGAAAGGTGTTTATTTATGTTTTGTAAGACTTATAGAATCAGAAATTACTCTTCAAATAAATAAAAAATGAAATATTTGTGTCATTCTTTTTTCCACCGATATTTATGGAATCACGACTATTTACGTCTGTATATTTATTTAAGAAAGTCTATATTAAAAATTGTCATTGGTTATTGACGGATTTTGTCTAATTTCACATTTTTTTTTTCTATTCTTTTCTTTTGAATAAAAGATAGAGATCAATTGAGTTACATTATAAAGTTCCATCATTAAAAGCAAGTTCAAATAAGGTAAAAGTCACAATTATAAATAACATGTTTAAATAAATTCCTCAAGACATATATAAAATTTAATACCAATAAAATATGAGGGAATTACTTATTTCAAAATTAAAAGTAAAAATTTAAGAATAAAACTTGGGAAAAAAACTTTAAAATGTTCAGATACGTAGAATTCAATGATCATCAATTGAAATTTATCTTCTCATCACCTCTTCCATCCTGTCAAGTCTTGAATTTATATTTGTTTTGGCAGTGTAAATAATAGACTTATATAAGTCCTATATTTAAAACACTTCAGAGTGACAGGACTCTGTTGCCACCAGCCAATCACATTTGGTCATTTTGTACCCCCTATTGTAGCTTTACTAACTCAATAGCTTGTCCATGCGTATATGCTGTAAGGGAGTGCGTAAGAGTCTTAAAAAAATGTCTAAAACTTCTCAATCTCTTGATCATTTACAGAGTCCCTTTGGGCTCCATAAAATTCTGTATTCAAAAGGGATCCCTACTTTTTGTTTGAGCCCGTCTATCAACCTAAGGAAGCATGTATCCCTGCCAGTTCTTTATTTTAGGAGTCATTGTTAATGAAGAGCCTTCCATAGTAACTCTATAGAGACATATCCTAAACTATGCTAACCAGCCTATCTAGAGAGAGAGATATACATAGGCCCTTTTTCATTCCAAATCAAGTTATTCCTTTCTTTTTTAATCAAATACGCATGTTTTTGAGTCATAAAAGTGTATTTTAATAAGTCGTAAAATTTGAGAAGATTATAATAGTATAATAATAATACCAAGATTTTTTAACTGTCTAGTCATTGGATTTATTTTTCAAACTAGCTAAAAAAAATAATCCTGTATCAAGAAAGGAAGATATAATCTGATAAAATTGTACATTGTATATCATGTTGTGATCATCTCATCGATTTTATCCTCACATTAAATTCGCTATCAAAATTACTAATTTAAGTATATATATATATATATATTAAGCTTCTGATTTATTATCCTCTATTAGTATTTTGACTGTTTGATTTGTAGAATTCAAATTTAATATTGCTATATATTAAGCAGAAAAAGTATTCATATTAGGTATAGAATAAATGAGAGCCCAGTAGTTGACGTTATAAGCTATCTGCAATGTGTTTTGCTTTCTAAATTCTATAATACAACCAAATGTGCAATTTGAAAAGATATCCATTAAGATAGAGACTTTTTCATATTTGGCTTCAGAGGGCCTAAGAAACATGAGATAGTGAACTTGAAATGTATAATAAAATTACAAACTTGGGATATCAAGGGTACTATTCCATGTCACTGTTCCCTTGAGAAGATGGAACCAATCAGCTCTAAAACGAGTTTGTATTGACTAAATTAACTATAAGTTACAAGGATTAGATATGAGTATCCCTCTTTTTGTTATCATTATTTTATCACATTCTTTATGGATATCATGATTGCCTAAATTTTCTACTTTCCATGATAAAATCCTAGTAAATGTTAATACGATCGCATCCAAAGTTTTTTTTTCGATCTCTGTGCTAAAGTCAGCATCAAATTGTATTAAACTTTGCGTATATTATTCATTTCTTTTAAAAAGTTATCTTAAAAAACAATTGCCCCTAGGATATTGACCTATAGGTCAATACAAAGAATATGACAAATGAAACTTGCATTAAATACACTAGTGAATATACCTTTTTCAATGCTCAAAATTTGAATCCTTCTAGGCTTAAATTGAAGTGGAATTTGGAAAATGGACCAAAAAGCAAAAAAGTAGGGTCTAATTTCTCGAAAACTATAAGACTCTTGAGGAAAAAAATTACAGATTTCAAATCAGCGTGCAAAACTGAATAACTTTTATTATACTTATACACCATAGGAAAATATGAAAGTTTCAAATTTATTGACCAGTGTTATTAGTTTTTTTCAAATTAATATCATCTAACTAAATTTTTATATTAGTTTAAAGCCTATTACTCCTAATATTATCTTTGTCATATGAAGTAGCATTATGTGAATGTAAAGTGTGTAACTGGATAAAATAAAGTCAAATGAGGATAAAATATTTTTATAATTAATGTGAATATAAATATGTTACTTTATTGTGTGGAAAATATTACATTTTAAGCTAAAATATATAATACATAGTAATATTTATACTAAATTCTAGTCCAATTATTCACACATGCAATTAAATTATTATAATTTCAAATAAAACCAAAAAAAACGAGGCCTTATTCTTTTTTTGAACATAATTATTAGAAAAGAAAATTTTTTGTACCTTTACATCGTATTTTTCCCCAGGATATATAAATCTATATTTATCTAGAATCAATATTATTTTGAAGAAAATAAGCTTTTTCATGTGAATTATTGACATATTCTTTTTTTTCTTAAAAGCTAGCTCAAGCTTATAAAAAGTGTAAAAATACTCAAATAGCCAAATTAAAAATTTTCAGAATTGATACGAAATAATTACAAATTCTTGTTATTCTACTAAAATTAGATATAAGGTCTAATTTAATGATTTTTACATGCAAATCATTAGATATCTTTTAAGAAATAAAATAATCCTCATTATATCTCAGTATTTATAATACATAAATATTATTTTCAACATTAGAATTTGAAACTAAGTAATTAAATTGAATAAAATAAATTGTTATTAATGAAACACAAATAGGAGAAAGGAGAAATTAAATTTAAATGATTAAGGGATGATTTATTTTTTGTAGGTCGGCTCTCCAAAAACAATGGTTTATAGTAACAGGTATAAGAAAAGTGGCATATAGATATTCAATTTGTTAATTCATATGTAACAACTACAAATAATGTTTTATATGTATTACAAAAATATCTTTGTTGGGGTAAATAAGCTCCCGAGGGAGCATCTCAGCTTAGGACTTGAGGAGGCTTATGAAAATTTCCTCCTTAGACCTTGTAGTCCAAAAAAACATTATTTTATAACGTTTATCCTTATATTCTTTGCAATGATATCGTTTAGCTTAGAATATATCTATATTCTCTTACAAAATTTTATTTTCAATTTAGAGCTCACTAAAACCCTTGAGGTAGATTTGCTCCACTCCTCAAAAATCAATGTCAAATTTTTTGAATTAGACATGTTCTTATTTTAAACATTATTAATGTAATGAGTAAAAGAGATATTTCCTTTTCTAAATACTGGAAATCCCAGTGTCTCTTTCAAATCTATATTATAACGGTTTGTTTTTCAGCTTTTCTTTAATTTTGATTACAATTTTAATGTCATAAAAAAATAATCTATGCGAAATATAAAAACTCATCGAAATCATCTTTAGACCCCACATCTCGATTAATATTTTTTTTTAAAAGTATTTATTTTTGGTAATAAAGTATAATTCATTATTATGTATAAAGCAATTTTAATAGACATTTTTTTTAAGATATAAAAAAATATTAAAATATCACTTAATGGAGCAAAAAGGGAGAATCATGTAAAAAAAAATTATGATCCTAGTATTGCACGTTTTTTCTTTTTTTTTTTAAATTTTCAAATAGAAAAGCTTAAAATATACATAATTTAAATTTAACTCGATCAATTTTTTCTAAAAAGATCACGATACATAATATATTCATTAAAATATGCGCTGAGTCAAATACGATAAATAATAGTTTTTAATAAAGTGAAAAAAAAAATCGCAAAATAAAATTTGACGTCACGTCAAATTTTATTTTGCGATTTTTTCAAATTTAAAATGACGTTCGTCATTGCTAAAATACTTTTTTTTCTGTCTTATTCTTAATGGAACCAACTGTTCATCAAATGGTGTATGAGAGATAAAGAGAATGAATTAGAAGCAAAACATCCAGACTGTACTCCATTTACTAAAATTCCTCTGGTCCTTGACAGCTGTTGCTTTAAATATTCATATTCCTGTCCACAAATTCACTATATTTTTTTAAAATATTTGCATTAATGTTTGCAGTTTTAGATATATTTCACTATATTACATACTACTAAGTACAAATTGAAATATGTTATTACGTCATAGTAAGGTCTGAAAATTGGATGGGTCTTTCTATAGGAAGAAATCTATTTTATTCATATGAGAAATAAAGAATGATTGTAATTAATAAATGAATCTTTAGGTTTGCAAAAATCAAATTCATCAGCAGATACGTATTAAATAAAAATATATTGTTTTATTTATAAATAAGTTAAAGGTAACATCAACAGCCCAATTATAAAAGTAAATAAAGAAGATATTTAAAGTTTATAGAACTAATTCATTATTAATTATGTTTAAAAAATAATAATAATAAAGGATTTTTTGTCTTTTCTCTTTTTGAATTAAATTAAATTCTTTTTTTGATCAATAATTATTTCCAATAATATATTATGCGTAAGTCCTTTTTTTTTTTATCTCAGGAAATTCTTAAATACTTATAATATTTAAATTAATACGTATTATTTATGTCCTTTTTCAACCTTTTTAGTGTCATGAATATATAAATGAAAAATATATTTTCCTGAAAGCTGTTAATCACTCGATAACTATATCAACTGTATTACATATATATAATATTACAGCTAAAAAAAACCTTTCATAATTCTTTTTTTTTAAATTGAGATTCTAGAGAGATCTGATTAATAGATATGTTAATCATTTGTCCTTTGTAACAAAAATACTTTCGAATATATGACTAAAATTATTTAAAGAAATGCATTTTATTTCATCATTAAGATATTTAGTCAAGAAAAAAATGTTATATATATATGTAGGTGCACAAATATATTTGAAAATAAGCTTATTGCATTTCTTTAGATTCTTTGACAACTTCAAAAAATGTCATGGATCTAAGGGACATGTTTGTTTAGGTAATATATTTACAATGTATCTTTACAGGTCCAATATTTGAAATAAATGAGTCCCATCTCTGACCATCCTACCACTAACAACATTTATACTCTTATCCCTTTGCATATTTGAAAGGAATAGATATCTCAAGCAGAACCTATTCAAGAATAGCATGGTGTAGACAAATTATTAATACAAATCTTATTAATAAAACTCAAAGTTGTACAAATATATGTATTTATGCGTGAATTTTTTGACAACAAAGTTTATACCCTGGTTGAGTAATAATAAACTTAATTCTATATTAGTAATGTCGGTACGATTCAATAATTTGTAGATAATTCAAGCTCTGAATAATTGTACATTGTCTTTTGTCATGTTGGGCCATCGACTAATAGTGTACTCAAATTCAAAACGAAATTGGCTTAAAAAAAGTAATTTAATGACAACGTTATGTAAAAAGAAGAATTAATAATAAAAAAGATTATTTAATTACGACAAGGTTTTTAGTAATTTTTTAAAGAATTTTTCATAGTGCTTCTAAAATTTGCCGAGAGATGATCCTAAGTGTAAATAATCTGCAGTTTTTATTGCATTTCCTACACAATAACCTCAATTAAATAGAAATAATGAAAAAAATAATGTATTTATTCATATTCTTTTACGTAAGCAAATATATACAGTTTAAAATTGATTAACCCACACGAATCTGTTACATCTTCTTCGAAATGATTACAGCTATTGTCAATTTTCTTGATATCGAGAATACTTTTTATAATTCATTACTTTCTCCAATTATCATAATAAGGTCACTACTTAATGGAAACTAAAACTGTTCGTATTCCTAATATAAAAATTTGAGATATTATGAAATAATATTTCCAGTGAAAGCTTATACGCCAATTTGAGGGATAGATAGCAAGATTGAATAAATATGTATTTAGGAGTTACAAGCTGAACTATTTGTTCATCGTTTAATTATATATCACTAAAATACGAAAATTAAGTTGACCAGTTGATTTTGGAGTTCCTTGTTCAACATTTACAATAATTTTACATTATTAGAATTGGTGAATGAATATTAAGTATGAAATTCCAAATATGACCTCAAATGATCTCTTGGCGATCATTTGATCTCACCAACATCCTTTAAATTGACCTGTTTCTTAAACTTTTGATTTCAAAGGTAAACACAAATTTGGTCTCTCAAACCTTCAAATCACATTTTGTTCTCAAAATCAGCCTCTAATTACCTCAAAGACCGACAGGACAAGCCGATGTTCTTTATTGTGTCAAATTATCCTTACTCCACTCTGCTTCCCCTCATTCTCCTGACTGACCAATGTGCGTTTAAATAAATGAACAAAGGGATTCGCGCCATATATGTAATAATAAATAAAAAAAGTTCTCCGATCTATCACTAACATTCTTAGATATTTAACTATTACCCATAAATTTGAATAAAATCTTCAAAATTGGCTAAAATAGTCTACCTTATCTTTTGGGGTGTTTACATTTATTAATGATTTTTTTTTATATAGGACTTTTTCAAATTTTCTTGATAATATCTATCTAAATTTTCTTGATAATTGTTTTAACATTAAAATTTTAATTTAAACATTCCTTTTATGGGTAATTTCTTTAAATAAAAAAAAATATTTTCTATTTTTCTAAAAAAAAATACCAATAATGGCTGTGTGCCTTAGTTTCGATATTTCTATCTTTATCCATATTAATTACGAAGTAGATAACTACTTAGTAGAATTTGCTTGCAAAAGTAGACAATTTAAAGGTTCTACCTATATATTGATCAAAGTAGTACTTTTATAATTTATTATGGGATAAAAAAATTATGTATTTTTAGCGAGAGCATTCGCATCATGCTCTATATATCTGAATTATTTGCTCTTTCAAACCTTTGTAAAAATTGTACTGATTATGGTTGTCTTTACTTTTGAAAAATAATTGTTTAGAATAATCATTTGGTGAAAATTGGCTCGCGCGTATAGATTGAAACTTTCAATCTTGTTTTCTATAGTTTTTTACAATGAACAATATTTTGTAAATATATGTAGACCTTATTGAGTACTTTCTATCTTATTTTTAAATTATTGTTGACATTATCCTACTTAAGCACCCTCTTATAGAAGTTTGTCCAGTAATCTTGCATTGTCTGGTGTGGATAATTAGTACTAATTATTATAAAATTAGTACTGCTTAATGGATAAATGTTTTAACTGACCTAGTTAAAAATCTTTTTCAAATAATATTAGAAATACAGGTCAGTATTTATTCTTTCTTCCAAAATATTAATAAAAAAAAAAAAGAAAGAAAGAAAGGAAAAAATAACATTGGAAACGCAGTACATCGTTTATAAATCTATTAATTCCAATAACTTTCCTCTGTGACACACATTTTCTTCATATCCAAGGAAATGAAAAAGAACTGATAATTAAGTAAATTATTGAACCAATATTTTTAATGCATAAAGATATCATCAAAGATAGATACGTACATACATACATATATATAATCCTAGAACTAAGATTTTTAATAAACTTTATACATACTTAGTTTACATTACCTCCATAGTTAATTAATATTAAGCTTATCTCTAGTCATTTATTTTTTGCACATCCCTTCTTTTTCTTATTTGTAGACCTATCCAAATATGTAATGATAGATATTTATAATTTTTTTTGTTCGAAATGTAATTCTTAGCAATGTATCGCTTGAGTAAATAAATTAGTTTCAAGGGTTTTCTGTGTATCCTTATATAAAATTCAGTATTAAGTTGATAAAAAGAGTATGAAATAAAAAATTAAAATAAGTAAAGTGTTGATTACATATATAGAAACTTGTCATCTTTATATATACAATCAAACTTTTTAGATATTGCAAAATTTATGTACATAGTTGTAAAAAATTGGTAAAATTAAAAAAAAAATGAAATGCAATTCTTTTATAATTTAAGATTATTCTTACTTATTTTATACATTATAGATATATGTTAATGTATTGATGATGAAGGAAAAAGGACTGTGATCTTTTTAGATAAATAAGAGGGAATTCAATATTCAACAGGAATTTGAGTAGAAAGATGGTTTACATACGAAGAATTCAGTTTTACCTGTTTATAAAAGGACGACGCGTATTTCAAACGTTAATGAATATTTTGACGTGTAATTTATCAAAGATGTCAGTTACAGGTGTGTTAAATTAAAAATAAAAACATTAATTCCTATCGGAATCCAAAAAAAAAGAAAGAAAAATCAAATTTCCCGGGTTTTTGTTGTTCATCGATGTATATCATTACAAGGTACTTTAGACCAATGTTTATGTATGGATGAACTTTTTGGGTATTTTGGAATTTTGTATCTCAAGAATTTTTCTAGAAAAAATTAGAATCATTAGTATAATAGTCTTGAATTTATCATTATCTCCTTTGTTTTTAGTCATCTTCTTTCTTTTTCTGTTGTTCTTATAAATTACAACATCCAAGTTCCAATGAGAAATTTATACACTTTTTAAAAAACTTGGCTTTTCAAAGATCCCAGGAAAGTCACAGTGGGTTAATTATAAATAGATTTATAATTGAAAGTTAAAATACCAACAAACTTTGATTATATAGGAATATAAAATCTTCATTATTCAGTATGAGACTTTATCAGGATCAAATATGGTCTTTAATAATAATTAGTTTATAATATCTTTTTCTTTAATTCTAATTGTATTTATATAAACACACAATTTGCATCGTCTCTAAAATAATCTTAAGAACAATTTATAACTAAAAATGAAAAATGATTATAAGTTGACGAATATACATTTTTTTTGGAGAAAATCACACTAACTTTATTTTATATTGATGTTGCACATAGTTAAAAATTACAAAGAGATATAAATGACAAGTTTATGTTAATGGAAGTCATAAAAAAACATGTTTAGGAAGTATTTATCCAACTTAGATATTTTATACCCTCCGTTACTGAGACTGCAATATCCTGGTGATATCTT
The DNA here is from genome assembly GCA_963680855.1 of Lepeophtheirus nordmannii. Taxonomy (NCBI): domain Eukaryota; kingdom Metazoa; phylum Arthropoda; class Copepoda; order Siphonostomatoida; family Caligidae; genus Lepeophtheirus; species Lepeophtheirus nordmannii. The sequence goes on along the minus strand of OY804524.1, from coordinate 24,020,292 downwards.
GTGTGTATCATATTTCTTTCAACTTCAAAATAAATTCTTAATTTACCTCTATGTAATTTTGTATGTAATGGTACTTCATTATTTTCTGAGTTATTTAGAAATTTGTAAATAACGTTATTGAGGTTTTAATGAGTACTACACAGCCATTTTTATGCTTTATCTACCTAAATAATGAATATAGAAAACTAGAAAAGCAATTATGGGTGATGTTTTATGCTGTATAAAGCATGTTTTAAATGGTAATAATTTCCTACAAAATGTACTAACTTTTTCTCATCATAAGAAATATTATTCATGGTTGTTTTTTTCTTTTCACAACATAATTTTACAATAGTAAGTACTTTGAATATCTAGAAACATAATAGTCCAAATCAATACTCTTGATTATTCAATAAATAAAATATCACATGCACTCCAACATCTGAATAGAATGAATAAATTTTTGAGCATACATATAATCCAATACTAACCTCAGTTTTTCTCACACAAGTCTGATTTTTTAATATTCTGGTTTTATAGTAATTCACAATTTATAAGTTCAGAGTACTTTTCATCAGTAAGACTAACAAAAAATTAAATTTTTTGGATAATATTATTTATCCACTGTTATAACCCCACAAAAAATTAAAAAATACTATAAAAACATTTCGGAGACTTATATTTTCTAATTAATGTTTCTTAAAAAAGAGAAGACATTTTTCTTTGATATTAATATGACTTTTTTCATTACTATGAATGATAAATAAGTTATAAGAATATAGTACAAAACGTTGTCTTCCTCTTTTCTTTTCTTTTTGCCATAAAAAAAAATATTTTGAGTTCAGAACAAGATAGAGAAACAACAAGCATATTTAAATCATTGAACAATATCATATTACTTTTATTTATTATACTTCAATTATTAAAATGCTTTCTTATATTGAAATATAAGTTTTTTAATTATAATTTCATCTTAAAAAATGCTCCCAAATTTAATCAATTTTTTTAGTCCTTCCTTTTAATTTCAAATTTCTTTTTTTGGAAAAAAAAATCTTAATTAAACATATGTTTATTTTTATACTGAAAGCATTAATTTTTTTTTAAATCATCTTATTTTAAAACTTTTTTATCTAATTATAGCTAATGTTAAAATATAATGTTATATGTAGTCATAAAATTAAAGGCAAAACCCATGCATCACTATTCCTTCTTAAACTATGAATAACAGATATAAACCTCGAATTACTGTTTTTATGCATTGTTATGGGTACCCATAAATTTTTTCCCCGTAGGTATTCGGCAACCTAGTTCACCGAATCTTACCCTGATGAACAGTTTAATAATTGTACTCCATATTGAGTTAAAGAATTTTTGTTTCCAGAATTTGTTAATCTTTTAAAATGTGATAATGGTCAGAAAAATGTGCTGAGATGAAAGTTTGTGTTGCCCATGAATAAACTTAGACTACATTAGATAATTATAGCACATCGCTGAATAGCTAATGATTCCCTGACACGATGAGTAGGAAGTCGTCGGACTCAGAGAGACTCCATAGGATCCCTTGACTAGGGTTAGATCCTGCAGAGAGAAACTAACCGTCGTGAATTCATATTGCAAGAATTCATGGGGTTGATAGCATCATCTCAAGGTGTCGGTTACATTCCATTCCTTTCCTAGACGGGATCAAAAGAACGGAGTTGTGTTCCTTTCTCCTTTTTCTGAGTGTTGTTTTTAAAATCAAGGGGAAACTTCAATTAGAGGAGTCTCAACTTGACAGACGTAATATATTTTTACCTGCGTTAATTAATGTTGAACCCGAGTTCTGTATTTTAACAGAAAATGTGAAAATTTAATTTAGTTTTATAAATACGGCTTCGTAGATTATTTTAGATAATTTCACACATTCATGACATAGATGAAAATATAACACATTTGCCCAATTTTATTATATAACTTTTTTAAATTCCTTCTTTTCTTAAATCAATACCACAATCCCACCTTAAGACGTTTGCGGTACTGTTTTTAAGTTGAAACAGCAAAAAAAAAACAGTATAAAAATGGTATATTTTGCATAAAAATGTCCCTTTTTTCAATTTTTTACTTAGTCAAATATGTGAACTTTTATTACTTGTAAAATTTTGAGCAACATTTGGGAACGCCATTTGAATACGTTCGGTATGTCAATATGTAAATTACATAATATTGAAATTATAAAATCTTTTAATTAAAAGACATAGAAGTTTACGGACAATTTTTCTTCATAACAATTCAATATAAAAGGGTTGATGATTGCTGCTTGTGAGCAGTAGTTTCAAAACAACGTGAACTCTTGGCAGGCATCTCTTTCACTATGCTCAAGACTGTTGACCCCTCAGTGCTCATTAAGGAACTCGCTAGTACCCAAATATGGACCTATGCGCCAGATGCACCAGATACAACATACATTTTGAATCAAGTATCAATTGAATCAGCATATACTTTGTATACAAAAAATCAATCAAAGATATATACATTTGTATAAAACTATCATCATTCATGACTAGTGATGTCCAAATTATGTAAATAAGATTAATTTGCATTTTGACCTTTATTTGCATTTTTTTAGTGCAATTTGAGGCCTCAATTGATTTATTTGCTTCTTTTTTTTTGGTTGAAAAAGCTTCGAAGAAGAAGAAAAGTCTAGAAGTTCCTAGATAGAAGGTAACAGAAGGGAAACAAGAAATAAATATAATTGGTATGTCAATATGTAAATTACATAATATTGAAATTATAAAATCTTTTAATTAAAAGACATAGAAGTTTACAGACAATTTTTCTTCATAACAATTCAATATAAAAGGGTTGAGGATTGCTGCTTGTGAGCAGTAGTTTCAAAACAACGTGAACTCTTGGCAGGCACCTCTTTCACTATGCTCAAGACTGTCGACCCCTCAGTGCTCATTAAGGAACTCGCTAGTACCCAAATATGGACCTATGCGCCAGATACAACATACATTTTGTGCAAGCCAGTGCAACTTCAGCGCCAAGACCAAAAGGAAGTCCGTCCAAGACTAGGCAGGCAAAAGAAGAATGTTGAGCAAAGAGGAGAAGGCTACAGAAGACTACATCATCCCCTGCAACAATAACAAGAATATCACTGACCTGGTGAGGGCCTTGATCTCTGCTAACATCCCCCCAGCCAAGATCAAGATTGAAGAGCACTTAGACTTTTTTTTCTCATTGACGGTACTCCTTACTGTATCAAGACTGGCAAGGGCCTGAAAGAGATATAGCCTAACACCATCCACTGTTTCTATCTTACCAATAGGGTCAACCATGTTGTCAAACAGGTGAAGTTCGTACTATTTCCTAAATGTGGGCTACCTCATTGGCGAGGAGAAGAAGATCTACATTATGTGTGCTGCTGCAAGTTGGAGTTTGCTATCTCCTTCAATGTTCCCCTTCCTTCAGAGCCAGTAAAGAAGCGTGTCCAGCCATTCAAGATTACAAGAAGCTCTTCGAGGATACCTCTCTTGTCCAAGATCTTGACTTGATCAAGACCAACTTCATGATCCTTCATGAGAGCAACTTCGAGAAAAAACTGTTTATTGTTTAGACCTTGTTATCATTCAGAAGGTCTGTGAGAGCCTGATCATCCCCAAGTTTGCTGACAAGCTAGATAAGATACTGAAGAAAAAAAACCAAGCCTATGAGAAGATGAGTTACTGGCTATGTACTTTTTTTGGGGGGGGGGGGAACTTACCTGGGGTAAAGGAGAGCCCCCTCCTCTCTCCAACATCATAGTGAGCTTTACATCCGAGAACTGCGAGAGAGCCTTCAGCATCTTCAAGGATCTCCTCACCAATAGGATAAACATGCAAGCGGAGGACCACCTGAGGAATCGGGTCATTATTCAGAGTATTATTCAGAGTAACAAGGGTCTGTTGAAATAAAAAAAGAACAGTCAATAAAATTTTGTTACCAAAATACACCTTATTTTGCTGGATATATTTTCTACTATTGCCCTTATTTCATCATTTTATTTGTATTTTTTGACCTTTTTATACATTCTTTATGTAGTATTTGAGTTTGTCTCTTGATTCGTACTTTCTTTTTTATTTACCTTTTCTTAATTTAATGAATCATTTCATTTCAAATAAAACCTGTTATGGATATAAATAATTTAAGACATAATTCATAGCACAATTTATACATTTTTAAAATCAGTGTTCAATATTATGACAACTTTTTTAAATAAAAGAAATTTATTACTTTAAGAAAAATCTTAAATCTTAGTTTGAGTGCAAAATTTAATTTCGACTCTTATGGATCTTTTAATTAAATATACATACCTAATGTTTAAATATCATAAGTACATGTTTCAACTAAAAAAAATTTTATATTAATTTTTAAACTTTGTCTAAATATGTATCTACTAGCTTTGAAAGTATAAACACAAAATTGTTAATATCTTAGTTATTTATGCATATAACATAGAATCTTGTAAAATCAGATGATTTGTTACATTATACAAAGTTATAGGTATCTAATATTATTTATTGTATATACTTTTTTTTTCTTCAAAAATTAAAAAAAATCCAAAATCTGATCTTGATATTTATTTATAGGAGTATCCCTTGAAATACAAAAAAAAAACTTTTTTCATGTGGTTCAACAAAAACAAAACAAAAATTAGACACATTTTGCTACATATATTTTTTTGTTGGGTCGGCCATGTCGTCAGAAACTGACATTCAAACAGATAAAAGAATTTGAAATGTCAAAAATCCTAAGGGATATAAGTATAATAAAAGTTATTCAGTTTTGCAAACATTTTTTTTCAAGAATCCGAAGATTTTCGAAAAATTGAACTCTATTTCCAACTTCAACTTCAATTCAAGCTTAGAAGAAGACTCACTTTGTGTAATAAAAAGTAATGATCTGCTAGTTTCATTAATACAAATTCCATTTTCAGGCTTTATTTGGACCTAAAAGGACTCCTAAGGGCATAGGAGGTGGAAGTGGGTGCAAAAGTCGACCAAATTGTTTGTTCTTAAATAACTCCTTGAATATTACATAAAATTGATTAATTAGGAATGCGTTCAAGAGTTGAGACTCACAGCATTCAAATGAGATGTCAAGGGCCCGATAAGAACCCTTAACAAAGAAAAAGTCGTCCATCTAAATGTTTAAATTTTTACTAAATTTCGATCAAAAATCCACTAGAAACCAAAGACTTACTGTAGAACTATTTAAAAACAAGTACAACATACTAAATGAGTAGCACACTGAAGGATTGTAAAATCAGCTGAAATTAAAAAATTGAATAACATTGAGTTCTTATTTAATTACCTGGCAACTTTGAAGAAAGAGTGGGATCGCATGGCTCAAAAAAGTTTTAAAATTAAGATTCGATTTCTCGAAAACCGTGGTAATCTTGAAAAAACAAATTACAGATTTGAAATTAGTGTGCAAAACTGAATACTTTTATGGTACTTATACCCCTTAGGATTTTTGACTGTTGTTCTGTGTTATTAGGGAGAGTTAAGAGGAGACACATGTAGAAATTTTTAGTCTACTTTTTTGTATACATTAAGATAACGGTTATCAATAACAACTAAAAGTATTTAAGAGTATATTCTTTAGGCACTTACAGTACTATGCAGGTCATAAAATCCTAAGTAAAGAGTCACGAGATAAGTTCGATAAAAAAAATATTTATATCAATCGTTTAAAATACTTACCTTGGTCAAATGTCGTCTGTGAGGAGTCAAGAGATTAGCTGGTTAAGAAAGAAGAAGATGAAACTTATGAGGGTACACATTTCATATTGTGTGTAGGACAAAAATACGTATATTTTACGTATAATTACGTCGGAGGTCGATTTTAGCTTCGAAGACTCCTCCTAATTTTTAATCCTAAGCAATGTTGATTCTATTTAAAGAAATGATTTGAAACCTCCTTCATAGAAATTTGAAATAGAAAAAAAAAATAGGTTTTTTAATATCTTTTGGATCAACTTTTTCGAATTTCTTTTATGGAAAAAATCTTTCTCAAAGTTCAACATATACGATTTTTTTTAAAAAAGCCCAAATTTCGTTATATGAGAAGAGTTGTTAGTTAAGAAAATACGTCTCGATTTTTATCTATATAGAAGATTTGTATATACAGACAGGTATTTATAACGAATTAAAATGTAACACGAATACAAATCTAATTCTGAATAATCTTTTGTTCAGAAACAAAAAAAAAAAGCTTGACTCCCTCTATATATTGTAGCTTCAAACTATGAAGAAAAAAAAACTTAATCATTTTCCTTATTTTGGTCATTTATTAAGAATTATGACCGCAATATATACATATAAAAGCTCCTTTAATAAAATATTAATATACTAATCCCAGTATGCATATATTTATACAGAGATAGGTAATTCAATGAAAGCCTTTTCTTTCTTTCTTTTTTTCTTTCTTTCTCAATTCAAGACAATTTTATCAATCTTTGCATATGGGTAAGTACATATAAATACATACGTTTCTCTTTATATCCTGAAAATAAAGGACTATAGCTTTACAACGAATTAATGTACATTTGACCTGTTTGTGAAGGAAAAGAAGTTTTATTTTTTGGAATGCTTATTAAAAAACGAACAATAACATCTTATTGCATTTTTCAATGTATTTAGAAAATAGCAAAATATGAGTAATTCGAGCTGCATCTTTACTAGACAGCTGTTTCTACTTATATACAAAAAATTTAATATAAGTACATTTTTTTGATAATTTCTGATTTTTGACATAAAACAAAATTTTAATACATATATATCCCATGGATTATCAGTATACTGGACTAATGACTGAATTTCAGGTCAAATTGCTATCAAAAATAATGTTTTTATCGGGCTTTATTGGCAACCTTCAAATATGTCACTTTGTCTGATTTTACAATTTAAATAAACTTATGATATACGTGTATTGTCCGCTATACTGTTACTATTTATTGTGGTACCCGGGTACAAACATATTTAAAGCCATACCACCGTAAATAAGTATTGAAACCGGAACTACATATTAGGTTATAAGATCAATGCACTCACTGATGAGTATAACAAATGAAAAAAGGAAAATGACTCATTTGTAAGTTAATATTTGTAAATCACACATAACGACATTTTTGTTGTATTGTTTAACTCAAAAAATTATTAAAATACTGATACTAATTTCGGTATCAGGGCTGGTACAAGAAACCTAGTATCCTAACAACGGTCTATAACTTTTCAATTAATGAACTAATAATATCTTAGATTAAGTGGTTGACGTTCGGTTGAATGAGTATTTATGTATTTTGTTATTAGAATAATTTTTAAGTGTATGCCAAATAATTGTAATAAATTACTATATCTTAAAATGTCTTTTAATTCATAACATTATTTTACTCATCACAAATTTATTATCTTCAATGTCTTGATGTCAATTTATGCGTCCATTTTGTACCTATTTCACTTTTCACTTGATTTTACATATCTTAAAAATACACATTTATACAAAAACTATTTTTTGGGGGAGAAAGTCTTATGTTTTATCTTTACTCTCGACTATCATATGTACTAACTTTTAAGAAATAAGTAAGCTATAAGCTTTTGAAAAAGAGACCTCTTATTTTTTGATTTTTGCACATTCAACTGATATTTTATCAAATTCAAATTAAGATATAAACAACTTTAATATTTACATAATATAATAATAACATTTTTGCATTTCTTTATATATAAAAAAAATAAATTATATTTTTGTTAAAAAATTACAAAAAATATCTCATCAACATGAGCATTTTGAAAATAAGGCCTTTTATAATAATAGGTCTATAGGTCTCGAAATCAAATATTTTCTGTTATAGATAATATTTTTTTAAGTTTTTAATTTAAAATCATCGAATGATACACTCATTGTTCAATGAGCAAAAAGTTTGTCGACTAGTGTTATACATTGATCCACTTCAGTGAATTTAAGAATAGCTTTTGTGTTCTTATTTTTATTTTTAGATACAACTATATAAATAAACTAAAACTTTTGTACAAACGTAGATATGCATTGTTTTTCAAGTAAATTTGAACAGTGTAGTACAAAACAGACTAACAAAAGTTGTACAAGGGGATATATGATTTTTAAGACTTGGTTTAATATAAAAAATTTTATTTATCAAATACAATTCAAACATTAAACTGTTTATTTCAGAAATTAGATGAGTATGTATTTGAAGATAATATTAACATTAACATGGCACAAAGGATATTACCTCTAGTCATCTCATTTAGTTGTATGGCTATGATAATTACATTAATCTTCAATAGATTTAGTAAATTCTTGAAAAAGTCGCAAATGGAGACTTTATTTTTTCATTTTTTTCATATTTTTGCAATAATTATTTCATGTGGGTTACTTAAAAAACATTTAATATTCTTAATATATCATTCGTTTCTGATATAATATTGGGAGTTGTTTTTTTTTTTAAATATATACCTAATATAAACACAATAATCTATATACCTTATTTATTTATTTTTTAAATATTAGAAAATGACTTAAATACAAGATTTAAAGTTACAAAGTCACTAATTTATTACGTACACTTTCTTCTTTTTCCTTTGATTCATGTATACAAGCCTATATTATGAAAAAAAGATGTTAGTTCTGTTTTATGAAGTTAAAATTGATGTAACGACGAAATAAATAAATCATTTTTTAGATTTATCATTCCTGTTTATGTTGTGTTTTATGTGACTTGAACTTATGAGTCAATCCCAATGATTCAAACATTAAAGCCTTTCCAATGCCTTCAACTTTTCCTATATAAAAATGAAAGCTTTTTAATAAATTTAATTAAATAATTAATTTATATATCTCCATATTTTCTTTCGCTTGAAGGGAGATATATCAAAACAAAATACCAAAAAAAAATAGAGATAAAAGAAAAACTATGCTTAAAGGCCCCAAAGAAATGATAGAAACTGTTGCATTTAAAATGATTTCAAGGATGATAATAGCTAAAAGTGAGAGTATATGCATGAGATGTACATAAATCAATCAGAGGCAGGACTTGGACTAGTAACTTGAACTATAGTTGACGTAATCTGCAACTTTTAACATGACTCGAGCCTTTTTTCCCAGAGTTGACTTAGATTCGTTCTCAATGACTCGTAGCGAGTGATTTGTGAACGACTCATTAATCTAATTATTATACGTATACATATTTCGTAAATTTGTATATCTTCTATATTTTTTTATTTCAATTTTCTTAGAAATTCCATTTACAATTAGTCGAGTTGTTTGTTTATAAAGCCATTTTTATTTTTATTTTTTCATAGCTGAAAACGAGTTACACCAAATATAAATTTAACAAATTAACTAATATTTCTGGTAATCCTGAAAAGCAATTATTATAGTCAGAAAAAAATATTAATATTGACAGATGTAAATACTATTAGCTCGTCAGATTTAAATAATTACTTTTGTGTAAAAAACATTGTTTCAGACTTAAACAAGAGCAACTCATGCCATGGTTGGTAAAAGACTGTGACTCAACAATTTTATACTTCATCTGAATAGACTCTGACCCTTGTTCTAAGAATTACAAGTCGACCCAAATTTGTAGTAAAAAAACTAAAAACTCAATTCGAGCTCAAAGAGTTGAGACCCGACATTGACTCGTGAAAATCTTTGAGATTTCAGTAAAAATACTTATAGTCTAATAGGTTAAAGAAACCACTTTTATTGTGTTTGCTCAAATGTTTTTTTTGTCATAGCAACATAAAATAGATAGTTAATTAAGAAGACATATTAAATGTTATTTCCTAAATTAAGTTACATTGCCTCTGAAAGCTTTTTACCTAGAAACTAAATTAAAAATAAACGTAATGCAAAGGTAGTTTTTACATAAGACATAGCCACTGTGAATATGAATATAACAACCCTACATATAAATGTAGGATTACATATAAAATTTGTGTTTTACATAATGGAAAGAAAATAACAAAATGCACTTAAGTGTAGATATTGCATGTACTTACAAATGATTAATTATTAGCAATACGGACAACCTTTCATTTAAGGATCAAGCTGCATTACACATAATTAATCAAGATACAAAATAAAAAAATAAATTAGTTCAGAGTTAAAAGTAGACAAAATCCCATCCTTAAAATTAGGTGTTTAATCAGCCATTGTATTTTATAACTCATTTACGTTTATACAATAATTGTATGTATCTATATTTGTAAGTAAAAAATGAATACAATTTAAAAAATAATAAAAAAAGCAGATGTTAGTGAATATAAGAAATCTCTGGGATTATTCTCAGAAAATTGATAAAGCACCTCCTATAGTACTTGTGGATCTAAACCCTTAAAACCCTATTTCAGTTGGTTTCTTTATCCTTCTGCTTGCTACTACTTAAGTAGCTCTACCGTGAGTCTTAGATTTCTAGCGAATTTTTGCTCGAAATTGAATGAAAATTACACATATAGATGGACGATTTATTCTTAGTTAAGGATTCTTATCGAGTGCTTGACATCTCATTTTAATGCTGTGGGTCTCCGCTCATTAATGCATTCCTTATTTATCCATATGATGGAATATTCAACGAGTTATTTAAGTACAAAGGATTTGGCCGACTTATGGGTCTACTTCCGCCACCTATGCCCTCAGGAGTCTCGGTAGGTCAAAACAAAGGCTGGAAATAGAATTTGCATTAAATACACAAGTGGATCATCATTTTTAATGTACAAAATGAGTAACCTTCTAGGCTTAAATGAAGTTGAAGTTGGAAAATGGCCCAAGAAAGCTCAAAAAGTAGGGTCCGATTTTTCGAAAACCTTTGGACTCTCGAAAAAAAATTTACAGATTTGAAATCAGTGAGCAAAACTGAATAACTTTTATTGTACTTATTCCCCTTAGGATTTTTGAAAGTTCAAATTTGTTGACCTGTGTTATTAGATAACAATGCTAAAAATTAAAAAAGTTGACTAAAACGGAACTTTGTCTTGTGTACCAAGGCTCATATTTTATAATTATAACTTAAACTGAAGACAAAGCTAACTTTTTATAGTACATGGTGTTATTTACCCTATTATCCAAAACTATGTCCCAGAGTAGTGAAATTGATGATTTCTTTACTCATTAACTAGCAATCAACACATTTCATAGATGTCTAAAAACTTGAAAAAATATGACGTAACAAAGTAGACGAATTGCGACGAAGATGATACAAAATCATTGTAGGTATATGATTGTGACTTAAATTACGGCATATATTTATTGTATATTAAATAACTAATTTACAAGAAATAAAAAAACAGTGATAAAGAAAACCATAGCTTTTAAAAAGTACCAACAAGAACAACAAAAAATATTTAACGAGCTTTATCTGGCTCATAATATTTTCTACATATATCCCTACTTTAGAATATAGTTATCATTATATGTGGGGGTATAAAAAGACATCTTGAAACTTAGAAAGGCAAATAAAAGCAGATGTATTCTATCAATTTACTTTGAACAATAATTATCTGAGCTTTCCCTTTTAAGAGATAACTGTATATATAATTACTCATGAAAATACTGCTATTTGTAAAATTTGAAATTTTTTTTGAGGGGAATTCCGATAGGTATATATGTTTTTGTTTTTAAATTGGCGCTACTATCACTGACATATTTGCCTAATTACACTTCAAAGTATTCATTAGTGCTTGAGAAATCGAATTTCTCGTTATTTAAAATGTCTAATAGATGATGAATCAAATCCAATTTAGAGAAATGTTGTTTTAACCAAAAAAGTTTAATTGAATATTTCAGAATAAATTCTTTTGAAATTTTGTAAATCCGTGCTTTATTACATAACCTATTACCCAAGAAACAAATTCACCAATTTTTAATTTTAATAGCAGTAATAAATTCAGCAGTTGTTGTTCTTGAATTATTGATTTAATACAAATGTTGTAAATATTTCTAAATTCTAAAAACGTTGATTCATTTGCATTGCATTTGGGGGGGGGGGGGAGATAATGACTACTTTGAGGGGATCAAATGAATTTTGATGATTAAATAAAGAGTTTTTCATTCCCCATATTTTTTTGCCCATAATAGTATGTCTGAACTTAAATTGTTTATAAGGTAAATTAGTTTGGAGAATTAGTATGAAAAACCTAATATATATCAATGTATTTTTTGCTTATTAAACTAAATTTTATGTTTTTACAATAACCAAATGTTACTGAATTCACATTTTGTGGAGAATAACGTTTACTTTGTTTTGACAGCAAAATAAAAATTGTTTTGAGATAAAACTGCAAAGTAATGTCGGTTGATATACTATTTCTCTTATTTATTTCAGACTCCAACGTAGTCATTAGTTGATATATTTGATCAACTTATATATGTATATGAATATTTATTAACTAATTTATATTCATGAACAAATTTGCTCTAAACGTTTATCTTTATATTGTATATCCAATATCTGATATACTTTCTCGTTACTTAGTATAGATGTGACAAAATATTGAAAATTCCAGAGCTAGTATAAAGACATACATATAAAAGAAATACATAGTGTCAATTTGTTTAATGCTTATTATTTGTATATTCATAGAGTTGTATATCTTAAGCTCTGCCAGTATGTAAAATAAAAAAGGTAAAAATTGACCTAGTAAACAAAGCATGATTAATTTATGTACAAAGAAAAATTGGTCCGAACATTGACTTTTTGTTTTCTAGGAGTGCTGAGTTAATTTATGGCTAACTATCAATCCTCCATAATTCCATTAATATAAGATTAGCTCTGCAAGGGGAAAACAAATATGAATGTGAGTATATACATATTTATGTACATATAAATATAAAACGACATCTTGGGGAACAAAGTTGTCCCAAAGACACGGAATTATCTCCAGGCTTCTAAGCTGGTTTTACGACTTCTTTTAATAGCTTCAGTTGCCGTAGACAAAGAATTCTACAGCTTTCTCTCGTGATTATTTTTTTTAAATGGACAATTCAAAGTTAATTACTTAGGATACTAACATCACGATTTTAGTGACTAGGGGCTATATTAGCATAAGAGAAGTCATACTTTTATTCTGAAAAGAAAAAAAATTTAAATTTCGACCTATATTAGATTTTAGAGCTCCTAACACGTCAATACATGAGATATAGCTTTCTCTGATTACACTTTTTATAACGTACATGCATCTAACATTTTTATAAACTGTCTTTTTCTATTTTTTTTTTAAGGGGAGGGGGAAAGATTTTCATCATTATGGTACATTTTTATGATAAGACATATGCTTTTAAATAGACAGAAGAAATAAACTAGGCTATTTAAGGCATTTAATGATGCAAAATTGTTTCTAACAAAAGAATAAAATAAAATCATCTGACTTCAAATCTATTTCTCACTATGTAAATATTGAGTTGCTCTTTTATTAAATTGATTTCCCTAAATTAAAAAAGGTATTGAACAATTTTTTAAATATATGAGACGTATGAGAGTTCAATTGAGTACGTATACATTGATTTTGTTGAGTGTAAGAAGAAAGTGGGAGCAAGACTTATGGTACTATTGAATTAACACCCTTGTTAACATCAACTAGTTGTTATATGATTTTTTTAGTAATGTATTATTAGTACAGCATCCCAATGAAGGACCTTATATATTTAATAATAGCACTCTGCAGGAATATTATTTATTATTTGACGTTTTAAACAAAATTCCAACAAAATTTGGTGAAACTTCTTTGACTCTCTTTTATTGGGAAATGATTAAAAAAAGGATGAATATAATTTCAAAAGAAGAACAATATTACGAACTGTTTATCTTTTTCTAATCATAAAATGGTTCTTTTTTATAGGAAATGAGGAAATACTTGTAACTCTTGAGCGCTTTATTGATCAATATTTAGAGGTCACACTTGTAGTGTTTAAATTTACTTACGTAAATTCAAAATAGTATTCTTACCTGAAAATACCTTATAAAAATCTAAAAAGAGCATCACTTTTTTTATATTTGCCCCTTCATAAAATAATTATTGTTCATAAAAAGAGAAAAGAATATGAAAAATAAGGTTTTTTACACTGCTTTTGATTAATTGACTAAATGCAGGTAATAATGTTTTTTAATATTATATATATATATATATATTTGCTCTTTCATTTTCATTACTTGTTTTTTATATTATCAGCTGTGTTCTATGATCAACTTTTGAAAGAATGGACTACGAGTTATTATTATTATTATTTTGCAATAAAACCAAGTCCCATTTAAGTTTCAAGGGTTATCAGGAGTTCATTTGATTTCAATTAGTCAGCATATGTAAGAAAAAGATTAGTTGAAACATCTATAGCTGAGACCGAACAACAATAAAGTGAATTATGATGCTAGTAAGATAACTCCAGGTGGCAAAGAGGCTTTAGGAGCTGCATTTATGTGCATCTAATGAGATACAAAGAGTTAAATAAAATAAATATTTTTTTTTAAAAGTCAATACGAAGCTTTCATTCACAATTTAAAAATAACTAAATATCAAGTAGTCAACCTTACAAATATATAAATATCGTTCTCTTTGTATTAAATACAATGACCTAAATAAAAAAACTAAAACCTAATAAGTTAAATATCCGTTGTTGTATGGGCATTGATTACAGTAGATCTTTATATGTATATGAAACATTGTAAGGTAATTATTGATAAAGGACTTTTACGTCATATTTTGGATATTTTCCAAGAAAAAGAAAGGTTTTTTAAAATATATATTTTCGTCTATGTACTCAAGCACTCAAAGACATTAAGAACCAGTCAATCAAATATGTTTTTTTTTGCTTGTGTACTTTGCCTATAAAAAAAAATTGAAGGATTTGTGTTTACTTACTTGAGTATTCTATTGCCTACATCAATATATACGTTTATATTACTCAACAATTGCAAAGACAGCGAGGATAAACAATTAATTTATTATTGTTGATATTTTGTATTTTGTTGGCTGATAAAAGGACTACATCATAAAATATTAAGATACTATCTTTCATTTTTTAGTGTGTCATTCATTTAATGTAGAAAATGAATTATTGTTCTCAAAAATGAAAAAAAAGGAGACTAAAGTTATCATAACTTTGGTCCAGTGGTTCTCAAACACTGCAATCTGTAGTATTTCTGAAAAAAAAATATTGATAAGCAAAGCAAATTATACTATGCCTAAGAATGTAAATAATATGCAAAATGCCGTGTGCGAGATTTTGTGGAGTTGGCTCTTCAAACAGGTCTTTTTGTTTTCCAAAGCTGTTATCATTTTTCCAATATTACCGAGGGGAGAACATCTACCTGATAGTAAAGATCTCACATGAAGGAATACATGCATTAAGGTTAATAAAGCAAATAAAATGTAAACAAAAAGGGCTCAAGTCCTCGTATAATTATTATTAGTTAAAAATATATAATTTCCTGACATTATTTTCAGTTAATTTTCTACCTCTCATCTATGGTATACATAATGTTATTATTTATTATTGATGTCTTCATTTATATATGTATATAAAGGAGAATAGCAGCTTGTAACTCAGTAAAACATCATGACAGCTCAAGTTGCTTCCCTCTCAACATTCATCAAATTGTCAGAGTTACCAGGTTTATTTTCTCATTTTTTTATTTTACACACCCCATTTGCATATTATTTACATTCCTAACTATGCCAGTTTTATTTTTATTGTCTATTAAGGGATAATATATACATAAATAAATTTGCTGTATTTGTAAATATTTTAAGTTTTTGAACCTTTTGCCTCAAAAAAACTTGTACCTTGTAGATAAATATGAATATATAATCCGTGGATCCAAAAATCTACTGCATGATCTGACAATTTAGTCATTGTACGTTTGGCATAAAAAAATGTACTAAATTCACTGGTTTTCGAAAAGGTATCTGTCTAACTTTATATATATTAAAAATAAAAAAGTTTTAGTTTTAGGTATATATTTTTACTCAGTTACATTGAAAAAAAAAAGAAAAGAAGTATAATTCTTCATTTCTAACCAATATCACAAAATTCTGAATAAGTAGGGAGAGAGAATTGTTTTTTCTTTTTTTTTTTGCAGGAGCACAAAAATATGCATCTGTTTTACAAGTTTTTTTGTTGCAAATTGCAAATCAATATCTTGGACACAATCGATATTTAAACTTTGTTGTAATATATATCAAAGTGTGCGAAATAGAAAATGTAACAAAATTTGTCAAATGTATCGACTCTCCCTTCGGGTAGGGAGAGTTCATACATCCGTTAGATAGAGTTGATACATTACAATATGCACCATTTAGAAATCAAATCCAAGGGAAATGTTGATATAAATATACCTTCTTATAATATATATATTTTACTTTTTTACATAAAAAGGGCCATATTGCTTTTAAATTTTGATTTTGTCTCTGCTCCTTTGGTGTCATAAGTTATTTGTATCTGTACACTAGCCACATACATCTATAAACACACAAAAAAAATATAAACTATTTTGATCAAATTTAAAATTTTGTTTATTATATAAGAAAGAGAGTACCAACTCTTGTATCAACTCTCCCTTCTTTGGCTTTTTTGTTTATTTGCTTTGTTAGTGTATGTATTATTATAACATTTAATGTATTGATAATGAATTTTAGTTCTTCCAATGGGCTTTTACATAAAATAAATAGTTTTTATGAAAGCCTAACAGTATAGCCAAAACTAAAATTATTACCGCGTTTTGATTTTACAGTTTTGAGAGTACAAAATCATTTTTTTCAAACAAATTGTAATTATTCTATTTTAATCTTCTGAATGTAATGCACGATGAAGTATTACATAAGTATATGTATGTATACTAGGAGGTTGACAAAAATATACCTAAGACTGTATGTTTGAGCCCTTTATTTTTTTTAATATAAAATTATTCTTAATTTTTATTCTATTTTTTTTATATTAGATGTTATGATTTTTAGCACTATGAAGTACGGCTATTTTTATAAAAATAGATAGCAGTAAAATAATATTTTCATAGAAGGAAAACTTCAATTGTTTATAATCTTAAAGACAATTAAAAAAATAATTAAACTGTGAGTTCTTTTAAGTAGAATTGTATTGAGTATATTTTTCAAATAATTGCGTCCATTTAAACTTTTTAATTAAAAAACCCGACAAGCTACAGATTTAATGACAATAAAATATTTTTCTACACTTTAATAAACAAAATCAATTTTTGTTCGTATAATTAATAAATATGGGTTTAGCTAAATGAAAACTTTAGTGTGCATAAAGTAGGTCTACTTGTCAATTGATATATCAAAATTTGTAGGTGCATTAGGTTTATTGTCTATGAAGCCGATGAAAAAAATTACAAATTATAATTATAAAAAAGTTAACCTTTTCTTTTTAACCTCCCTTTTTACACATCTTTTTTAACGTGGTTAGTAAACTGATAAAAAGTTTACCCCAAACATTGTTACAATTTAATTACAAAATACACAGTTAAAAAAAATGAGAATAGAAATTAATTATAAAATACATTTGTTATTTTTCTTTAAAACTTTGTAAAAAAATCTTTTAAATGATGTTCACGAAAGATATTTGATTTTTTCTGTTACCGTAGTTGGAGAGTTACCAAAAAAAATATTTAATAAAAAGAGGACAATATAACAAACAGAAGCTGTCGAAACACAATTCCTTGGCTCTCATTTTTCAATTGATTTGTAAGATACAAGTCTGCCTCCAATGAGTTCTTTGGATTTAGAAATAGTAAAATATAAAGCCAAATTGAGGTTTTCTTTAGCTTTCTCAAAATTTCAACCCAAGTTAGCCCATACTTTTGTTCACTCCTCTTCAAACCGATTAGATTAATCATAACATATTTTTGAGAAATAAAATAGCAAAAAAAAGTTTGAATAAAGTCATTCAAAATCTTAGTACAATCCTTGTAAGGACTCGAAGATGTTATAATGTCAGTAGAAATCTGCAGCTATGCAATTAATTTTTTGTGGTCGTTGATCGGTTTCAAGAAAAATATTATTTTTGCCTTCCAAGTTTCCAAGAGGTCCTAAAACTTTCCGTGTCGATGTCAGAGAAAGTTAATTTCTTCATCACAGCTTGGAGAAACTATTTTAGTATCCAATGACTAGGGCACAACAAAATGATTCAAAACTATTTTAAGTGGAAATCAGAATATTCCTTTCACAAAGTAATTTCTTTTGCCTTAAGTTATTGATTGTTAAAACATATTTTTTGATATTGCAAAATCTTCTAAATCTGAAGATTCTTTTAAATCTGCTAAATTATAAATTTTTTTCTGAGCGGGAGGCAATATTGGTGAAACTTGCAAAGGATGTTTTCGTCATACATACAAATAATTTAGTAGTTTGTGCCGATCAAAAGAAAGTATAGTGACTTAGAATCAATTTTGCTAGATATCACCCTATAAGAGTGCTGCTTCTTTTGGTTTCAAAATAAAATAAAAAAAAAGGTCTCTACATTTTTTATTTTACCTATCGGTTCAACAATGATCTAAAATTTGGAAATTGTCTAAATAAAAAAAAATATCGAAATATTTTGTAAAGTTTGAAAAAGTAATGTAGTTCATGATGAACATCAAATTAGGTCTATTGTTCACCATAGGATTTCTTACGGAAAACGATTCAACCTTTAAATAAGAAAATTGACCAGTATAACACTCTATACCTTTTTAAGTTCAATATGGGAGTAAGTAAGCTCAATATAGGAATAAGCAAGTTTAATATGGGAATAAGCAAGTTCAATATGGGAATAAATAATAAAGAATAATATTCATGAAATTTAATATGATAATAAATTGATTAGAATTTCATGTCAACAAAATTAATCACATCTATATACAAAACGATTCTGGATGCTAGCAATACAATTATTACAAATCCTTGAGGTAAAACCATTTAGTCCTTCTTCAATTAATTGTTCCAGAGCTCTTGATCTTTGCTCTGAAATGCTTAAATCATTTCTTTCAGCATTTAAAATATTCTCAATTTTTCTAGCTAGTTCTCTTTTCAATTGGATTGAGTATAGGAGTATAAGACCCAAATTAGACCTTAAAATTTTGTGAATTGAAAACTCTTCTTCATTGAAAACATCTTCAATCCTGGAGATTGCCGGAGCATTATCAATTACCAGTACTATTGGCCCTCCATATACATCCTTTGTTTTTCTTAAGCACTCCATTGTTGTATCCTCTTTGAAACTTCCTCGTCTCACCTTATTTTCATTAAAATAGTATTTTAGGGGGTAAAAAATGAATTAATAGTTTTTTTAGAGAACTATATTGGAGCAATAAAAATTCCTTATGCTAATACTGGGAGAGGACTCACCCTTTTGTCCTTAATTATTCTAATAAATAATTGCAAACATGAAGAGTGAACATTCACAAGACATAAAAACATAGTCAATTGTCACCAAAAACTACTTTCAAGCCTATTTACAATACATATATACACTCTTATAGACCACTAATGAATATCTACTGAAGCTTTTCTGATTACCTACAAAAGTAGGTTCAAAATAAACTCAAAAACAAGAGCAGGGAGTTTTTTTTTTTTTTTTTGCATACATGAAAAATATATAATTTTATGTCAAAATATTCAATTCCATTGGAACTTTTTTATAAGATTTATTCCCCTTGAATTATTTTTTGGAGTGTACATATGTAAGTATGTAGTTCTCATAATCGTGGAGTTTATTCTCAGAAACTGCAAAAAAAAAAAAAAGAAGGAAAATAAAGAAAATCTTTATTGATGTGATTTTTAGGCAATGTATCATGTAGAATAATATGATTTATGTAATGTACCAATGGCAAACGTATGTAAGTAGTTGTTATACAGACATATTGTAACCATTTGTAAAATATTTGTTATGACGTTTTATACATAAAAAGGCGTTTTGACTCACATTTATATGTTAGTACTTTTTCATTATCAAAATAATATATTACAAACACAGTTAAAAGGCGTACATTTGTGTGTGTCTATATGTCTAGATATTTATTCCCATGCTCCATTATACATAAAGTAACATATTAACATTCACATAAATATTAAAATTAAATATATAATATCTACAACTTTGATGAAATCTTCTTCCTTTTCATGCTATGAGTTGATATCTTCAAGTTATATGTTCATATATCTACTCATATAAAGCGTGTGTCCCTTTATCCTTTCATTTGTTTAACCAAGCACCATGGTCAGGACTAAAAAGATAAGATGAACTATCCTTTGTCCTTAAAGGTTGTTCAAGATCTTTGTAAGCCAATTTCTAGGACGAAATGCTATTTGAAGACTTATGAAGCCGAATTTGCGATTTTTTACGAAGCCAAAAGTTTCAGGATATGGTCAAAGTTAGGTATTCTGGTGAGCTCAAATAATTTTCTGAAGATCATTTAAAGTTGCTGAAGACTGTTTTGATGTTATCCACCAACTCATTTGCCAATTTTAATCTTAAGTATTAAACGGTAGGTCAGCTTTATAAGTTTGGAATCCATATGAATACAATTGACAATTAATATTAAGTTCGTCTACTTTAAAGAATGATACTACATTTGATTTATGAGTACCTTGGATGTATATATGTACAGAGAGAGAGAGAAATAGAAAAAGTGACCTAAGATTACTTTCTAGGAATACGTGGAAAAGATATGGATTATGTCGGTTGACTGGAAAAATTACAAAAAAAAAATTAGGATAAAAAATGTTGATTGAGCTTTCGTTTGATGTAGTTGAATATTGTAAAGAAAACTTCAACAAGAATCAAAATGGGGGTTATAAGAACTCATATTGTCAATTTAACATCCGCCATATAAACCAATTCTCACATCATCAAGACTCATAAAGTCAATAAGGCCACTCTATATGTAGTCATAAATTGTTTAGCAGTTGGGTATAATGATTACCTAAGATATTAAATACATTTTTGAACTATTTCTACTTCATTGGAAATGGATCCAGTAGGACCCAAGAGTGTACTATGTATTTAGGCAACAGTGTGCTGTTGTTGACTTTGAAGAGGCCATTTAAAAGAAATAAGAGTACTTTCTAACCAGAATTTATATGTACTTGTCTTATTTTTTCTCTTTTTCTCTTAAAAAAATATCGTTCAATGTACACAAATGTCGATGGACGAAGGTTTTTGCTCTTTAGAAGGATTTTTTTTATACTTAGCTTGCCTTGTTCTTCAACTTTCTCGCTGCGAGCAAAACAAATATGTAAATAAGAAAATAATAGTCAAAGACACAGAAGACTTTTCATATTGCTCGTTAGATTGCAAATTTCGTTTGAAAGAGAATGCACACTACAATGAGCGTAATACCCGTTTTACTCCTATTATTTTATAAATTTTAAGTATTTACCTAATTCAATCTAATTAAAATTTACAGAACTCACAGCATCATAGTACTCTAATATTATATTAGATAAATTCTAGAAATTATTTTCCACTACCCATGATAAAAGGCTGGAATAAGCATGATGAGAGAATGAGAAGCGAAATAAACCAAAAACGATTCGAGTTCAAAAAAGTCGTTCAGAACTGTACTGACAATTTATACCCCTTGTCGACAATTATTTTTTCTTCTCTTACATATTATGTCTAAATAAAATCCGACCCTCAAAAAGTGAAAGGGAATTTCTAAGGAAAATTGATAAAAATTTCATACATGACTTACAGAATCACTAAGTGTACATAGTTATATTATACTTGGATAAATCAGAAGGGAATTATTGCAGATTTATTTTATTACAGATGGTAGTAAGATTAACTAATGCAAGGTTTTCAAAGAGTATAAATTGACTAATCTAAACATGATCAGTCCAATGAATTATTTCTTACCAAAAAAAAATCCTTTTTCATCAATAATTTCTTTTAAAATACCCTATTGAACTTATGTGAAGATAAACCCTTATATCACATCCTTTGCTATTAATAATATTTTCCATTAACTCTATATATAAAACAGTACTTCATATGAAAAGTTATATAACTTTCTTGTCATCAGTTGACATTCATGTCAATAATAATAAAAATAGTCTAATATTGTCCTCTAAGAATTTACCTACATACTATGACATTCTTATACACTTATAACTTTTTACACCCAATCAATTCACTCTAAAACTTTTTACTAGATTGATTAACTTTCTTTTTCTCAAAAAAAAAAAGAAAAAAACTTCTCCCCCCCCCTGTACTCTATTAAAATCATGCTCAACTCTTACGCTAAGGTTCTAATAGATTCAACACAAAAGTATATTTATTAAGCTCACCAAAAATTATTTAGTGAGCCCATTTATACTTCAATACATTTACAAAAAGATAAACTGTTACTCATTCAAGCTTACCCTTTTATTGATATTTTGACTAAACTATAATTTTTGATGTAGCATTTGGTTCCTTTGAACCTTTTTCATCATATAGTGATAAAATTATAAAAAAATTTCATATTATCATAGTTTTCTATTTTTTGTTTTATTTTAACTAAATCCTTGAATACAAAAAAAAATAGCATCCTTATCCAAATGTTTAATATAGCACAATATGATCTGTAATATATTTCACAAGCTTTTTTACAAACAAAAAAACATTAAAAGTTCAAGATTAGTCAGTAGTTTGCTAACTCTTCACAACTGTGAAACTACTTTATAATTGATCATAAGGGAATTATTCACAAATTAAAAAAAAAAACTAAATTGAATTTAATTAATCAACTTTCAGAACTCAAATTATGAAGAAAGATTTGAAGAAAAATTCACAGGAAACATAAAAAATCCATCATATTTAGAAAATAAATATAGAAAAAATAAATAATTTTCACATAACATTATCATAGTAAAAGTCTGTCATTTTGAATGAAGCATAAATAATCCGATTTTATGGTTATGTAACATTTCAATTTTTCATTATTCATGCGTAAAGCCATCATTTTCATTGATATTTTTTTTTTAATTGTGACCTTTCTATTTAATCAGCAACAAACATCAAGAGCCATATCTCTAATTTGGTGTCACTTTCAGTTCATTCAGCAATCTGTGAAGTCAATTGAAATGGAGTACATATCAAAATTTATCAACAACAAAAAAAAAAACTTTTCACTAGAAAATAATATATTTCAAAAATAATAATAATAATTAATTAGATTAATAACTTATTTGTATATTCGTTCAGAATAAAATTTAAAAGATGTATTACGGTGACTCAAACACAAGTAATAATCATTGGGCACAGATAAATATGATTAATATTAATATTAAATATAGCATAATTATTAATTAAAAATATTTTCAGTATTTGTAAGAATAAAGTAATAGAAAAACTGTTAATATACATTTTTTTTCTTCGTTAGAACATTCAATTACATCTAAATATATTTAAGTATAATTTATATATATGTATATAATTTTTGCACTTTTAAATATAATTACACAATAGATAATATGGCAATGATCAAAATCTAACAAAAAAAAAGATTTTTTTTTCTTTTTTAACTTAAAAAAAAGATCTGAAAGCTTTCTATAGCAAAAAACTTTTTTTTCCTTTGCAAATATTACTTCCTTCCTTTCAAAAAATTTGCAATTTTTTTCTTTTCATCTATAAAAGAAACACATTAATTCACAAATACAATAATAAACAATTATTATCATTAACTAATTTATTAATTAATTATAACTCAAATATCTATATAGAAATTATATTTTTTTTTGTAAATAGCAAGGAGGTGAGAGGTTGGAGTGATGGCCAATCAACAAGAAACACGTTTATCACAGGCATTGTTTTTGTTTTTTTTATTTATATTATTATTCACTTAATCCTCTTTTGGTTTCAGAAGATGGCTCAATATATCAATGGGTAATGGGAATACGATGGTGGAATTCTTCTCAGCTGAAATGGTGTTTAGAGTCTGAAAGGAAAAGAAAAAGAGGTTTAGAGAATTGTTTTATGGATGTACATGTGTAAATTGCTCATTTATTTAAGTATACATATAAATAAATCTCCAAAATTCAATTGTGAAATCAATATCCATTATCGAAGTTGGAAGGAAAAGAAACTATCAACATTTATATATATATATATTTTTTTTTCCTTAGGGAAAAATTGGATCGTAATGATAAATGAGAAAAGTTTTTTTTTTTTTATACGAGGGGAAAGATGTCGTTAATAATAGTTATATATAGATATATGACTACTCAACTACTTTCTATACAGTGAACCTTGCAAAAGAATCTGTTTATGACCACTCATCTTTGGGGAATATTTATATATTTATTGCACTGAAACTATAAATAGGTAAAACTTTTGTGGAATTATTATATAGTAGGTATACCATAATAAATCTATTTGAAAGATGTTGTAAAGTATAAAATTAAACAACTATCATAGGTTCAGATAACATTTTTTGTGTCAATTTTTTATAATATCTTTTAACTCCTTTTTAATAACCTTTTTTTAATTAAAGGATATATGTACAGTTGTCAATCATACAATGTTTCTATATTGCAAACTATTTAAGTAGTTCATGAGCCGCCGCTTGACATCTCATTTGAAAGCTGTGGGTCTCAGCTCTTTAATGCATTCCTTAATGTTCCTTAAATTGAAGTTGAAGTTGGAAAATGGGCCAAAATAGGAATTTTTTTTTTTTACAGATTTGAGATCAGCGGGTAAATCTTAATCACTTTTGTTATATTTATACCCCTTAGGATTTTTGACTGTTGACCAGTGTTATTTACAAAATATAAATATTTTTGACTTTACTTTTCAACAAGAGACAAAATTTGAAGTAAATTTAGCTGCATAAACTTTTTTGCCAAATCAATCATAGTCTCAGAAATTGACACGCACAAAAGTCACAGAAACAAAAAATTAGAACTGAACAATTTTAATTTTGGGTATCTGAGGACTCCAAGAAATGTATAATATGTATATTTATTAGTGAAAGTTAGGAGGTGATATGTGTGGGATTTCTTCGTTTACTGTATATAAATGTATTATATATGAATTAAGATGTATATATATATATATATACAAACCATAAACTGTAGAAAAAAGGATCAAGATTTAAAAGTAATAAATGTTTTCAATGCAAATATTTCCTTTCATTCTTATACGTACATATAAT
The DNA here is from genome assembly GCA_963680855.1 of Lepeophtheirus nordmannii. Lineage (NCBI taxonomy): Eukaryota > Metazoa > Arthropoda > Copepoda > Siphonostomatoida > Caligidae > Lepeophtheirus > Lepeophtheirus nordmannii. Next base: position 23,995,148 of record OY804524.1, on the reverse strand, counting down.
TCCTTTAAAATTATTCATAAAAATACACAAATATATATATTCTTAATACGTAATAGAAGAATTATATTCCTTAATTCATTTTAGCAGAACCAAATGAGTAGTAACCAGTTAAATAAAAATATTTTTGACATCCAATATAAAGAATATTCAAAATAAATCAAAACATTTTTATTTCTTTTATTGAAAATTCAGGTAGTTATAGGTTTATTCACAACGGATATTTCAATGATTTTAAGTCAATTTTGAGTGCAAAAAATAATAAAAAGTACTTTAAAAGTAAGTCTTTGTAACAGCAACAAAAAGAAGTGTAAGCTTTAAAGTATCCAATATTAACAAATCCTGAAAAATAATACAGTTTTTTTTTTTAAAAAACTATACTTTCTAGACATATTCATATAATGTACTCTTATGATTAATTATTTACAGACTATTTACATAGATTCTTATTTAAAAACACAGAAAGCAAGCATAAGGAAAAGTGATTTAACTTGTATAACGTTTTAGTTGTCTTCATATCAAGTTACATAAATTATTTATTTTGTGTCTCTTTACACAACGAATATAATTATATATTTATAATGAAAAAATTAATGATCCCTTCTTTGTTTTTGCATTTAGAAATTTGACAAATAGATATATGAAATTATCACATCCGGTATGGTTTACCCCTGTTATTTGATAGTTTCTGGACTTTAACTACTAAATTATATATATTTTATTAAATAAATTATATATTTACTAAGTTGATACTCACAAAAGTACCATTAATTGATATGAAATCATAATAATAAAAAAAGGTAAGTGCCAATTAAATGATTTTCATTGTCATAGAAATATTTACAGGTGTTGGTTTAGTTAAGTTAACAAAAAATAAACAATTAAACATTATAAATGTTTTCAACTTTTCCAAGGAAAAATGAGATAAGCCAAACGAAATTAAATCAATGGGATGAGAGTCACGCTGTCAAAAGTTGTATTTTTAACTTAAGGCAGTCAGTGCCACACCGACGTTTCTTGAAGATTTTTGATGGTCATTCGAGTGCTCTACAGCATGATAAATATTAAATAGTGGAAAAAATTATTTTACAGGGTGAAAAATTCCTGCCGACTACCATAGTGGCTAAAGTAAATTTATATATGTATATAATTATTAATAATATAGACTTAGCAATCCAGTGAGGTAATTTAATTAAGTATTGAATATGTTCTTCCCTTAATATAAATATAAAATAAAAGTCACAATGCATGATGCAAAAGAAGTTTTGGCCAGAAGGGTTTTAATTATTTTAGGACTTTAGGAATAATTGCTAAAACCCCGGTGAGCATAAGAAACAAGTCTCACTTAATATCATAAAAAATATGGTAACTTTTTAAGGCATCATATCTACCAATGGCATTTCAGTATTCAAAATAAAGAATAACAATTAATACAAAATTTTTTTTTGAGGATTTTATTAAAATCTACACTCGCTGGAATTCCACCAATTTTCACATTCATTACAATAAGTAATACCAAAACACTAGCTCCTTCTAATTATATACCTATTTTGTTCTTCAACTGTCAATAATTCTACGTCTCTTTGCCTTATTAGTATTGTGAACGTTGATTGATAGAATCCGCATTAACGTTTGTTCAGCTGTGAACAATTATTATTATATGAAGAATAGTTCTACAATAAGAAGAATTGACTAGCTACCAATTATAATTTTGAGCCTTTTTTTCTGTTTCTTTTTGATGAAAAGCTTAGAAATATGTACAAAGAATCAAGTCGGGAGTTAGAAGAAACCGATCAACAACCAATAGATTGTCTATTTATTTCTCTTTTGGGATGAAAAAATTGTTAATTTCTATAAGGAGAGTGAATAAAAAATTAATATATTTTGGTAGATTGCTAATTCTAACATTTTTTTTTAATAAATAGAAGGGATTCTATAAGAATTTTACATCCCTATTTAGGAGCTTCAATCTCATTGCACTCAAATTCATACCTATATTATGTACTCAACTCTCTCCGCAACATTCCCTCCAATATAGGTTAAGCAATCAACAAGTATTTATTCAATCCATTATTTAATAAACTATGTAATATTAAGTTATTATTATTGAAATGTTTGTTTTAATGACTAACTATATACAAACTCCAAATTTATCAAGGCTTATAATTTTTGTAATACCAACATTTATAAATAAATACATACTCTATAAAATGTTAAATTCATTCTAAATATATGCAAAAGAAAACAAAAAAAAAAAACGCATTTATGTAAATATAGTGATATATATATATATATTTTAATATTAGAAATAAACTTTATATATATATATTTAGAAAAGGCGCATTTAGCACACTTTTTATTAAAAGTTAATTCATTCATAAATAATATAATTTATTACACTTTCTTATGTCAGATAAATAATAAGTATACATATGTATGTATATAAAAAAAATCCATTATTTTACATCCTAATAAAAGATATCAAGAGAAAATATATGTCTTATTTATAATATTTCTTAAATATAATCTAATACCAAATAATAAGAAAAAAACTCTTAGAGTTCTTTGTGGTTTTAACTTTATACTATTTATCAATTAGATATACGCATTTTACCATTTATAATAATCATTGATAATTCTACAATGTAGTTAAAATACTATATATCTTTTTTATTTTTTAAAATATTTAACTAAAAGTTGTTACTTTTCCTCCTTTTCAAAGAAAATAGTTGTAGATAAAAGAAGTTACTACGAGTGATATAGCTTTATTGCCGTGAAATTTCATTTTGTAAAGAAAAAAAATAAAATAATTAATGATTTTGTGTACGATTTTATTTTATTATTTATTCATTAGATGGTGGTATTTATGGGTATGTACTAATATGGATTATAAATTGTTCAGCAATAACAATAAAACAAAACCAAATTGAATAAATAATTTTCACTATACGTCAAAGAACAATTTGGATAAAAATATGGTAGCTACCCTTCTGTATTTTCCTTGTTGCCAATTTTTAATAATTGGCAGAGTTATTGTTTCAATACACTATACATTGATAAATTTTACCAATATACACATCAATTGTTGATACTTGCATAATATTCAATAATTCAAAAAAAGGGCGCACGCCCCTGTATTTAATATATTTTTTATATAACAAAATCATAAAGAATAATGTCAACTCTTTTTAAATTCATAACACGTAAAGTCAATGCTTTAAATCAGACGAGTCAACTGATGAAATACCACTGAAGGGAGAATGCATAGTAATTTTGTTTATCCCAAAAAGCTTGTTGTGATATAGTGAAAAAAGTGAGACATTGCTGAATTGTTCCAACAGCATAGTCATAGGTTACTACAATAAGCTGCTCATTCAAAATCATTATACACATGATTGATATTTTGAATGCAGAAAAGATGACGATGGCTCCTAAAAATGTGAAAGAGAATTGTGAAATTAGATATTCAAAAATCATGGATCATGTTACCGTGATCTTCCTAAATGAAACTTTTGTTAATAAATTAATGAACAACTTGATCCATGCCAAATTCTTATTTACCTCCAATTGCAATTTGTTGAAAGCCCCTGATGTGCGTACTTGGGTACACCATCAAATTATGTATCTAATGAGTATATAAACTCAAAATCCCTATTGTTTTTTCCACGAATAATACACATAGTAAATGTTTGTACTGAGGCCTGATTGAAATAGTGGAAAGCCAATAGTAAACAGTTTGAGAGTAATGAGTAATTGGCCTAGGGTTGTAAATTATTACTGATTTTTATAAAAAAGAAATTGAAATCGAGTTTATTAAACTAGTTCACCCTTTAACACCTAGACTTAACCAATAGCAGCCATTTTGAGAGTTCGCTTTCCTTTCTCACCCTTCATTAATCTTTTTGTTCATTACAAAAATTCAATTTAAAGCATGTGTAACACAGAAGAGTTAAAACAAACAAACAAACATACAGTATTTGAGTTAATAACAAATATAATTGAGAAATTTCAGGCCATCTCAGATCTGTTTACTCTATTACATAGTTAGTAGCTATCTACAAACTAGTACAGTTTAACAAGAAAAGACCTAAAACTTAAATAAAGTGTACATATCTCATAAACAACCAATTTTTAACAAACTAAAATTTAGTACACGTTCTTTGCTCAAGGCTAAGAACTTATATGCTAAAAATCATTACATTCTTTTAAAGTCGAGTGATGCTTTGTTTTGGTTTTTATGATGTAGCTAAATTTTAGAGCATTGACTTGAAATGTATGTTTTAAATGGAGATTTATATGTGTTGATGGAACAATGAAGAGTGTAATTTTGAGTAGAAATTTCCCAAAATTTGATATAATTTTCCAATAAATTGAAAATTTGTAATAAATTATTGTCAAAAGATAGATAACTTACATATAACCCAAGGCCTAATCAAAGAAGCAACAAATCAAGAAAAAATGGTAATACATGAAAGGTTTGATGTTTTTTTTTTCTTTGCGTGATGTTAACACTTTTCCTTTTGTTGAATGATGTGTATTGAAAATTGAGTCAATTTGTTAATCTACTGATTTGTGTCTGTTTCAGACTAGTCCTGTCTTAAGCTGAAAATATTTTCATAAGGAAGGAATAAAGTGCATACTTGTTGATGAGTGGATGGTGGGAGTCTGACTCATTTATTTCACATATTTGAACGTGTAAGGATACATACATTCTATATACATAAAGTAATATAATTAAAATAATAATTTCCTCACCAAGTGTTGGACATATATTAATTTAATGCTAAGACTATATATAATTTAATACCATTTATTTGGCATTCAAGAAATCAATATTCAAATGGGGGATGCAAAATCTAAGTTGACAAAAAATACAGTTATATTTTTTATGAATATAAGTAGACTAACAATGTCAATGTCGTGACATATTTAAGATTCTTTCTATAATAGAACTGTTTGAAAGTCAAATATATTTTTCATTCTATGAAATTTATCAAGAAAAATATGCTTTCAAACGATCCTTGGCTCTCAACTCACATAGTTAATTGAATCAATAAGTATCTTTAAGGTATTAAGAATACAACTGCTACTTCATAAGACTCAGACATATGAATAAAGTACAAGAAGAATGTTGTATTACTTTAATATTTTTTCGATATTGATTTTTTGTTTTAGAGTGAAAACAATTTATTTAATATGGACTAGTTATTATTATAATTATAAGTTCAAAGTTTTTTATTGAGTATTCAAATTCAACATGATGTCTACGTATAAACTTTTTATGATGATCATAATTTGAACTTTGAAGAAAAATAGATGTCCGTATACGTATAATGGAAATATTTATGTTCCTTATATAGTCCTTTACATATATGGGAATTATTTCAGCTGAAATTATCCAAAAGAGAAAAAAATGTGCATCCTACAAACGACTTATAAATTTAGAAAAGTATATTATTTGATTTTTTATTGATTAAAATAAGATGAACATATAATAGCTCTAACAAATTTATTATAGTGAAATTATCATATAATATATATATAAAGTACCTTTCACTATAAAACAAGGATATCAAACATACGATCCTTTGGTTAAACCTAGGATTTACAAGGGATATCATTATTGTTATATCACATTTGAAAAAACATTTAATCTACGATAACACTGTGTACAACCTTTGATATTTAAAAATAATAAAATACTTTGTTTTGAAATCGATATTATTAAAAATAAAAATAAATAAGAGCCTTTTAGACGTAATTTAATTGAATTCTTTTGTGTACATTAGTGTTTTAACAAAATGTTGAGAAAAAAAAAAAAAGAATACTTCATATCATGTGAGCTATTCGTGTTTGTCAAAGAAAAAAAAATGAACTAGGTATTTGAGCATTTACAAGGTTAGCTTAAATTATCTAAAATGGTTGGGTAGTCATATTCAATTTAAAAAAAAAAGAAGATAATAATGAAAATAGTATAAATTTTATTAATTGATACACTTTTCCATTAATTAATAATGCATTTATGAATCCCAAATCTAAGAGTTTTAAAATTCATCGTGGAATCAACATCTAAAACCTACTTTATCTAAATCTTATTTTAACGGTTGACATCAAATTTTGTTAAATTATAAATGGATACATTTTTAGAATGTACCACAAACTCAGAATGACTGCACAGGCATTGTAGGTATAATCAAGTATAAGTATTTTTTTAAATACCAAACATTTTGGGAAATTCTTTATTAAAAAACTTCAATATTCAAAATTTGAATATACCAGCTGTAGAAACACGTAGTCAGATATACATTTGTCAAATTTCAGTCTGATCCATTTGTCAGTTTACCCTGGACATTAAAACGATGATACATCTTTGCAATATGATTGTTTTTTATCTCTATGATCTAATTATGTGAGCAACAAGTAACGTAAATAACCCCATTAAAGAAGAGCTCCCTTTAATATAAAACCAAGTGTGTAAGAAATAATTTCACTTAGAACATCAAAAAATAATCTTTTAACTTAAACTTTGTTGCTTAGTTTGAAGACATGAAAGGACACAAAACAAATAATACCAGAAGTAAAAGTTACTTAAAATCTTCCCAGGTTTTTATTTTTCATGGAAATAAAATGTTGCCTCTTTCAATATATGATATTTTGGCTACTAATCACGACTCTGGAGCTATTTGAATCTACAAAAGGATGTTCTTTAAATTCATAGACACTTTTTTATACCGATTTGGGCTCATTTGTAAAGTAAAAATTAACAGTTCAAAAAATAATTTTATGTTTATATGTTGAGGCTTGATTATGAAGAATTGGCAAATTTTAGTATATTAAATCATTAAAAAATGCTATTAAGTTTTTCCTTGCCAAATTTTGGTCTCATCAATTTGTTTGTCAATCCCGTAAAACGAAATAATGATACTTACAAACAATGATTTTTATTAATATAACATAAAGAAAATGAATTACTTTTTAAAGAATGTCAAAAATGATTTATTGACATTGCTTAATATAACGTGCTTTAATATAACTGTTGAGTGCACTTGTAAAAGCTTTTTTTAAGGGTCATCAAAAAATATTTTATTTTTACGTCCATCGTACATCTTTTCTTGGTGTTTTTGTAGTAACACTTTAGGAAGAAAATACAACTCAGTTTTCTGCAGACTTTCGTGATCAATAATACATTTTCTGGGGCAGAAAGTTCAAGATCCCTAAGAAGGGCACATTCCTATATGCAGATGGAACTTCGTAAAGGGTTACTATATCTCACAAGAACTTCACTTGATTTCTGAATATTAATTCACTAGTGTCCTTACGTAACAAGCTGCTCATCTTGAATTGAAGAATTGCAATTTATTACTTTAAAGGGTTCATCCATTTTATATAAATTGAACCTGAACAATAGTTTATATCCCTTTTTTGAGTCATTGTTTTTACTTCTCAATTTTTTGTATGCTGATTTGTTTCGTTATTTCCTTTCGAACACCCTTGAATTCGTTCATTGTATTCAAAAAATCATTTTTAAGAGTTTCATGTCCTTTTATAAGCTATTTCTAGAATAATTGGTCTAAAAAGAATGAAATTCATAATTTGTAATTCTTAGTAAATTGGTCACGAATAAGACTAAGGGGCAATATTGGATTCATCTTGAAAAACATCATAATATCTATACAATGCATAACAATATTCAAGGTTTATTGTACGTGTAGCAGATCCTCTGGAGCTACATTAATATAGACAATATTACATTATCATTCTTTTCTTCTTCTATCCGGCTGGCACATTATGTTTACCAGCGCGTGCGGGTCGGATCTTATGTGTTTACCTTCTCATTGCGTGACCTCTTAATAGAGGGCTCTGCTATAGTATATGTACATAAATTGTAAAGATTCAAAGTAAGATGTGTGATAAATCATATATATATATCTCTATGCTTATTTGTCCATACTAGTTCAGAACTTTAAATAAACAACTACATCTAACAACATTCAACCTTCACTTCTCTTCATTCCTTCAACAATCAACTCCACATCCTACATACGTACGTTTTAGACTTAAAATAATGAAATCAGATCACTTATGTGAGTGATATTTTTACCAATAAAGCAAACAAATTTAAAAAGATTTTTCGTGTTATAAGGGACTTTTAAATCTTTTTCTTCTCAATTATATTTGATGCTATTTTAAAAAACTTCTGGCTCATACCATAACTTTGACACAATTGTGGGTAAGGGTTTTTTAATGGCATTGAAAAAATATTCTTACCAATACCAAGCCACAACTAGTGATGCATGCTAATTTTTGATTTGGTTAAATTTTCCAAATAGTAAACACTCAGATGTGTATTTATTTACTACTTAGAGTGATAGATATGAAGAAGAACAATTTGTACACTTTAACACAATTTCACTTTATATAATCGTTTTTACGTATTTTGGTGAACACTTCCATCAATCATTTTCCCCTTGAGGGAAAATCCCACTTAATATTCGAAGCTATAAAAATGACGAACCTTTTTTTTTTCCTTCTCCCATCTTCACATTCTCCCCTTTCCCCCATTTCCTTATTATTCCTCATATAATAGTCTTATTCGTTTATGAAGAAAAAATACATAATATAAAGAAAATGAGTCTGTGTTATGTACTCAACAATAAAGAACTTAGACTTGGGATACAACTTTATATTTTCTCTTTTTTCTAATCTTTCTTTATTACTCTATTTATAAGGAAATCAAAAATGAATAAACTGTGAAAAGAGTCTATTGTATACATCAAATTTAATTAATATAGTGTCTCACATGACGTCATCATTTTAAAAGTCAACCATCTTGGATGCAAAGAATTTAAAACAAAGGATAAAACCCTTGCTTTCATATGAAAGTTCCTTGTCCTTGAGGTCTTTTTGTCGCTTTGACAAATTTTTTCAATAACTCAATATGTATATATCAACAAATATACCTCCACAACACGTCGTTGCTTTTAGCTTATTATTAAGTGGTCTGTGATATAAATGGAAAAGCTGTACTATGTTTGATGTGAACTAGCTATTCAAGTAAATGAATTAAGACACCAACTTCATTAGTTCATTTTATAAATATATCTTTTAATTTAGATCATGAGTAAATAAAAAAAAATCACCTTTTAATCTTTATAGCAGTGTAAGAATGAAATGGAATTGTCTTTAAGTACATAAAGTCATAAACCTGGATTGAAAATTGAGTATTATTATTTTTTAGATATACTCTTAGCATTTTCAATAACTCCTAACGTTATTGACTATTAAATAATAATGTAACATTTAGAAGTACAAAAATGAATATTTACTTAATCAAAAAATAAGTCCTAAATATATACACTCCTGTACTCTTTATTTGAGAAATTTGGATAAATTTTTAGTAGTGGTTAGAAAAATCTACATGACTATTGAATTAAAACTATATTTAGGATTTAGTCTAAGGTATGACTTTTTAAATTATCATCCCCTAGTTTGAAAACCTCTGGTTTTAAAAACGACCAAATTTTTGGTCAAATTTTCTCCTCTTTTATTCAGATTTTATAAGAAATATGCTAAAAGTTAAATTAAAATGAAAATGCTTCACACAAATGTGTGAAGCATATCCCCACTTTAACCAACATATTTCAGAATTACTCTGAAGGGGTTTCATCTATGCAGCAATCGATAAAAAATTCCTGCTTTGAATAATAATACCATGAAAACTACTTCCGAATTTGCAATAATTAAAAAAAAAATTAAATTATACTAAAGATCGTTTACATAAAAGTTACGAATATTTTTGTAATGAGCCACAAATAGTGTTTTTTTAAAATACACTAATGTTGCAAAAGTCTAAAAAAAATCTTTCTCATTGAACAAAACCATGAAGTAAGCTAAATTAACTTTTTTGAAATTATACAAATACAAAGAACATAAAACTATATTCTGCTCACGAGGATTTTGTTTTTTTTGTTTAGAAAATAGTTGCCCGACATATTATAAGTATTCCAACTTCTGTTTTACAAATTCAAATGACCTGTTACATGTTAAATCAAGATAAACATAACTTACTTGTAAGTATCTAAGCTGGAGCGCCGAAGATGAGCCGGCCATAACATCAGACGCGTCCCTAAGGGCTCTTGAAGCTTTTTGTTCTCCTTCTGCTGCTATAACCTAGATATATTATATATGGTTATTAAAATGTTAGCCATTTATTTGTTTTTTTATACATAGATTATAACTTTATTTTTTCTTCTTGGAAATGTTCTGAAATTCGGTATGTTGCAGGAGATAAAGTATAAATGTAAAACACATATGAAACAAGCAGATGTGTTGTTAAGAAACAAAATACATTTATGTTTACATGAAATAATTTCTATGTATCGTATGTATCACAAAGAAAAGGTTATGATTTGGTGACTGGATAAAGATTTTTTTTTAAATCCTTTCTCTTCTTTCCATAATAATAATAATAATAATATCTAAAGCTAATCTAAAGTTTTTTATCAACACTAAATCCAAAAGATCTTAATTTATTATGTCTTTAGGTGCAACGTTAGTCTATATGTAGACAGACAGAGAGAGAGGCTTATCTTGTCATATGTTAATATATAAGACAAATCTTTATTTTTGCTTCTTTCGTATTGTTAAGAAAGCTTAAATGGCTTTTTAATGCCCCTAGGCATAGATGTATTTTTTTTACCTCTATATCAATACATACATATGTCCATTAATAAGACTTTACACATCTCAAATGAAAGGTTTTTGATGCCATTTGGAAATTAAACCCAAATCCTAATCAGAGTAACATCTTGGTCCAGCAAAAATGTTGCTTCTATCCAAAGAGAATCAAAAAGATAATTGAAAATATACTAAATTTAGTTTATATTTATATTATAGGCATATTTGATTTATGAAGTCAGTCAGTTTTCTTTGTGTTGTTAATTAAAGTTCTTGTAAGAATCTGCAATTCATGTTTGTGAATAAACATAAAAGTTATTATAGGAAGTATATTCAAGTAAGATATAAATTTAAGTCAATATAAGTTGTTTTTGTAATACATATTTGTGAATTTGTGATATTTTCAGAATTGATGTGTGGTATGAATTAAAAGTTTCTATTCTCGAAATTTTTGTTTTATTAGTGTTGTTGCCTTCTTATCCAAAAGTCATTGTTGGAATATATATAAATATTATTTATGAGAAAAAATAAATCTTTTACAAATGTATCTCTTTTTTGAATTGGGCTATATATGTAACCCAATGTAACCATAGGACCAACTTAATTTGATAATATAAATATCCTATATGATTGGATAAATTTATTGATTGGATATGCTGTTTATGATGTATGTAGACGCATAAAGGTCAAAATTGTACATGAGGGAGAAACATAACTTCTTCTTTTTTTATGAGCAACATATCAAAGAATAAAAACCTTTGGCACGAGGGAAATATCTTCATATACTTTAATAAACTGTTTGAATTTCAAGGCGCTTAAATGCATTAACATTCATAAATATGAGCATTTATGTGTTTGCAGATATATTAGGTTGATCCCTTATTTCATATACATCAAGGAATTTTGTATTGATGAATAAAGAAGGTTTGAAAGTTTCATCTTCCATGGGCAGTTTTTCTGATCAACCCTTTTCTATTCAAAATTATTAAAAAATGACTTTTTTGGCCAAAATTAATGATTCTTATATGGCTGGAGAGGTCCGACTTTGAAAGATATGAGACCCCATGTTTGCTTGTGTCTTTATTAGGATCGAAACTTTTAGATTTTAGAATAAATACAAACATTTTTAGAGAGATTCCGAATAAAAAAATTATTTAACAAAGTGCACCGATCCGAACTGCCGTTCTCCACCATGGATTTTGAGGAGTGACCCACCTTTATAATATCTATATATTTGTTAGTATATATTTACCTTTGCTCGGGCCTCACGTGCAGCTTCTGCTTCAGCTGCCATTGCTCTTTGTAACTGAACAGGTAGACGGACATCCTTACTGAAATATTAAAAACAACAAATGATGAATTGTTTTGCCTTTTCTTAGTTATATAAATATATATATGTATATACATATATCTAAATATTTCAAAGAGCTTTGTTTTTTTATATAGGTTTTACATATAAATATAAAATGCTGTTGATAACATTAAAAAAAAACTCACACAATAAAAAATTCCTAAGTTATATTTTATTATTTTTTTTATATACAGTCATAGATATAAAACTGATAAAAATAATGTTTTATTTTACGAATATAAATCATATGAAACTTTTGATAGTTTTAAGTGTCGAGAAAAGGAAAAGCACAAATGTAAATTTGTGAGAGAATGAAAGGTGTAATGAAAAGGAAAATAACCATTTGAAACAATTTTCTTTTATTAATTAATTATATATATATATATATATATATATACGTATAATATTATTTTTTTTTTTGAGAAGGGGGAAGGTTTCATTGCTACTATTTATGTTGATAGTTAAATATTCTAATTCTATGATTAATTTGTAAATAACTATAATAAATAAATTTACAAACACAACCCTTCAAAAATTAATAACCATTTGAAAAATAAAGGATCTATAAACGGTTCAGACACGCTTAAACAAATATTTCATTATTATCAATTTCATCAATTATAAATGGATTATTAAAATCCAACAAAACCTTGGCAAGTAAGTGGATATTCACTGTAGCTACATGTTTTAAAATTATAACTTATCCCCTTAAAAAAAATTTCCAAAATTACACACAAAAAAGAAATAAAGAATCTTGATTCTCTAAATATAAAATTAATTCATCTTTCTCAATCAACTCGTGTCATTTGAGTCAATAACCTTGATAAATAGATATATATATATTTATATATTATATCCCTTCAATTTATCAGAAATTTACTAGATTTTTTTTAAATTGACTGATTCTTGAGCTATACACACATTCAAGAATGAATAATATGCACCTCTGTAAAAGGGTTTCAAAATCAGACTGATGTGTATTATACACACATAATGGAAATTGGGATTTTGTATTCGTATATATGTAAAAGCAAATTGTACGAGAGTTGCAAACCACAAAATGAGATGAATGATGGCATATAAAAATTACCAGTATGTGTATTATAGATAATAAAATGATTGATTTTATATTAAATAATCGACATAATAATGATCTAATTTTTCCTTCTTCTGATGAAAATAAGTAACTAATATATATTTTATATATATAAGGTAATGACTATTCAAGGGTTCACAGATCCACGTATATAAAAATTACTAAAAATATTTGTTGGTCCTTTGGACTTATCCCTTTGGAAAAAAAAATTCCTCAACATTTCCAATGGCTTTAGGTAGGCAATGACTTTGAGTGTCGTTTGAAGTATTGAAATTTGTTTTGTTTTAAATTATCAAGTTATGTACATAATTAATTCATTGAATCAGCTACACTATTGTGTATTATTAGAAGTATTATAAACATTCTTGTTAATGAAAAAATGATATTTTAATTTTTTTTATTTAATTGATAGCCTTGTCAGAGCCTTCCTAATTGTTTAATATCAAATTTCAGAGGTACTAATACTGCCTCAATGGTTTTTATAATTTTAAAAGAAAAGTTAACAGATGATTGTGAGTTAACAAGATCTAAAAAATTGGGATGAAGGGGGTACATGAATAAAATGATCACCTATTAACTTCAACAAACTAAAATTTGACCCATGTTTTTTTATATTCAGTTACAGCTTGTGTATCAAAAATCAAAAAAGTAGGATATGACATTTTATCTCGTAATTTGAGATATTATATGGAATAACTCTAATATTCTCCTTTTTTAAATGACTGTTGTTATAATTAATAATGATCTTACGTAGACGTAAAACATAGAAGATGCAACTTACATATCGTATAAAATTCAAGAAAATAAAATAAAATTGTAAATAAAGAACAATATATAAATATTTTTTTCCTTCTCAACACTAATTTATTTAATTCTTAAACAAATATTGACAAACAGATTACTAAAGATCCATAAATTGTCATTTATAGCACTTAAATGATGGATTAAACATTGTGTATGATAATTTAAACTCATTTTATCAATTTTTTTTACAAATATACTTTTAGAGCCAATGCAAAAGGAAATTTTGAACAAAAATCAAGGCATATTTTTTTTTCTTAATTTAATTTTTTACTTCATAAAAAATTACTAATAATAAGCTCAATGTTTCTTAGACATTTGATTCGAGTCAACTTTCCAAAAATGGTAGATGCAGTTTAAAATCTTCCTTTGATTTATGAAACTTCACTGGACTTCAATATAGTCTTTCAAATATATAAAACATCTATGATATTTTTCTTTTTTTTCTTCAATACTGTGATTGCTACTTTCTGTGCGACTTTAAATACAATTTGCTGTAACTTCGAAGGATGTATCGTAATAATTTTGTATATAGAAATGAAAAATTAAAACGAGTTAAAGAATACATAAAGATATAATTTATATTCACCACTAATTTGTTTTTGCATATCACATGGATATATATATATATATATATTTAAAAACAAGATTCAAAATTGATTTTATTTAAAAAATCCTGGTTATAAAATTATCAGTTATGAAAAATTATTCTGAAAGGATTTAGTTTCTCATAACGAATATTTAATGTTTTTGTTATTTAATATATTTATTATTTTTATGCAAGATCTTTTTAAGAAGACAGTTTATTTCTTCTATTAGTCACCAATTATTATGATTTGTAAGAGTTTTATGAAATATAAGATCCCAAAAAAATATTACAAATTTATGTGTTGCACGATTTTTAAAACTCTAATAGGCCATGTTTATCCTTATTTATGTTAAAGCATATTCTTTCATCAAAACCATTTTTATTTGTTAAATATCATTTTTATTTAACAAAAAAATATAATATTTATCCATCATTCTATACATATCTCATTTTATACAAAGATAATTTGCATGTAATATCTATATAAAAAAAACCATACATTATAAAACGTTGGTCTATACAATGAATGGTTAGAAACCATTTGCATAAATTTACACACGATTAAAAACTTTATTCTATCAATTTTTCTTAAAGCTTTTCTATTCTTTTTTTTTTAAATGCAATGTATTCACATGAATACAATTGAGAAAAAAAATATATGTTTTTTAGATACTTAATATAAAATTATTCAACTTACATTTCAACACGTTCAACCTTGATACCCCAAGGCTCCGTTGCCTCGTCTAAAGCTGCCTAAAAATATATATGAAAGTTGTAAAATGTGCTCAAATGAATCTTTTTATATGAAACCTTGTATCCTTACCTGCATCGATCCGGAAATACTTTCACGGTCAGAAAGGATTTCATGAAGATTTTTTGTTCCTAATATGTTTCTTAGAGTAGTTTGAGCGAGAAGTCGAGTTGAATGATGCGCGTTTTCTACATTGGCTACTGAAACTGTGGCATTTGATACACGGTAATAGACGACTGCATCTACAGAGACCGTTACTGAGTCTTTGGTTAAGACCTATGAAGTAAGTAAGGATCGTTAAGGTAGTTTGGATTATAAGTAAGGCCCTTATGATTTCTATATAAATAAATATTGCCTAGAAAAGTGCAGTGATTCTAAAACTTTTTATGTTGTGCCCCTCCCCTCAGACATCATTAGAGCCTTTGTACCTCAATCTCTTACATTTTTAATTAAGACAATTTATACAGTTTTTGTATAAAGATTTTTTGGATATGGGTTGGGTTTTTTAATAAAGTATTTTAAATGAAAATACTTGTTAAAAATATTACTCTCACCTCTCTCCTCGGAGTTTCTTCACATCGTCTGGATGTGGAGGAGCACTTTAAAGTTTAAAAAACATATAATATGTGAAATTGGAACATTATTGATGTCACGGATCTAATAATCCCCTTGAACCATCAAAATGAAATTTTCATCAAACCTGCTGTTTTGTTTAATGTAAAATGAAAAAAAAAAAAAAAAAAAATCCGTGATTCCGTCCAGTAAAGACCTCTCAGTATCCTTGAATCGTCATCCAAAAACCCGTGACTATTATTAATAGGGATATTTTATTTACATGCAAATGTAAGCTATTTTTTATATAGGTGAAAACAAACACAAAGTAATGCATCAAAGTTTTATTTGAGTTATAATGTATATATGTAATTAACTAATACTAACATATGTTCTTTGAGATTTAACGTGCTTAGACAATTTGCCAAAAGTAATTTCGTAAAAAAATATTATAAATAAATGTATTTAAATTTGAACATGATCCATGGAGCATTGCTTTCAATCAGATTCAACCATTTACAAAAACATGATGATTAATCTTAACTATTTAACAATTAAGGTATTTAAAAACCATTTATTTCATTCACGTCAAATCTTTGATAAATTAAATCCTGAATCACATAAAAACTTTTAAAACAGTTTGTTCATTAACATTATCATAAAATATATTAACATTGATTAATTGAAATAAATGAATGATAAGCAAAGGAGGTCATGAACAGTATAAAACAACAAAATAGAGTTGCGTTTATTTTTCATATGAAAGCATTCTCGTCATGAAAGGAATCAACAATGAACACTCAATATTATTGAGTTGTGGTAAAATTTGATTTTTTCAAAAATTGAATGAATATAAATGAGAATCAAAGCTGATTAGTAATGCTTCATTAATTAATAATCATGCAGCAAAAAGATACATAAGGAGAAATTATTTTTTTGGTAATGGTCCTAAATGGAAATTTTAGTATACAATTTATTAATAAATCTACTCGACATTTATAGTTCTTCTTTTAAATTTCAATGGAAATCATCTTTTTAAGAACTGAATAAATCAATTAACTTACAAATTTGAAATCGATACTTGATGATCTAAATTATATAATTAACTCTCTTCGTATTTCTTTTACCCAGTAAATGAGGTATGACTTACTCTAGTTATATACATACACAAAAAATACGTTAAAACTTTTTTAATCCCTATTAAACCAATAATTATTATTATCTAATAAATCAATATCACCGTTCTATTATAATTAATCAACGAGTGTGTTTTCCTTATAGCAACCCATTTCTACGTAAATTTACATTGCAAAAGATAAAATATAATTTATTAATATTCAAAGAGGAGTCTACAATTTCAACAACCATATAAAGGTAAATTTAAGTACATGAGAGGTACTGGATGATTTTTCAACATAGCTTTCACTAGATAGTTGAATAATTTGTGAAGGAATATAGATTGTTTGAGTTCGCATATCAACTTTAAAAAACTTCTCTATCATTGGTAAAAAAAATACCAAACCTGAGTGGATAATGAAAAATTTGAGTTAGTATTTAGTGGTGGAGTTTTTGTATTTATATATATGTAATAAGTAAGCGATATAGGATAAAATTTATATTTTTATTTATAACATTATATTTTTCTATTTTTTAAGTTCATAATCGTTTATGTCCAAACTTCTATAAACAACACTTAGTGGTTTAGTTATTGACCATTCATAGCAAATTAAATCATTAAAAAACCAAAAAATAAGATCTTTAATAATAAAAATCTTCACCATCTCTTTTTTATTTAGCTAATCACTTTTTTTCTTCCATTTTTTGAAACCTACATTAATACCCGATGAGAATATTCTAAGATGACTGAAAAGTGAATCGACTCTAACATTGATAATGTATATTGAAACAATGTTGTTGTCAATGGATTCCTTGTCTTAAGGAATAATAACTATACTAATGAAGTTAAAATATATAATTATATCCGTTTGGAGTATCATTTAGATAGGTGTTAATAAAATAAGTGACCTTATTCTCTCTAACATGATTGTTATGACTCTATTAAAAGTTTTTTAACTAAAAATAATTGTTACACTTAAAATAACTTTTAAATAAATAGTACATGCAATTATTATTAATTTTCACATCTATGTTATTAAATTATGTGAAGAACAAAATGCTTAGAACAATTCAATAGTCTCATATTGTTGAGGTATTGGACATGCACATACATATTGAAGCATTATGCCTCATAAAACCTATTGTATCATAAGTTTTAAAAAAACGCAAACATCATTCCCCATGTATATATATAATTTGGCACTCAAGAACTAATAACACCCATCAAATATCATTTGATTAAAAGAATATTTACGAATAACAAGATTGAGAAAATAAATAAAAAAAGTAAACTAATACAAATGATTTGTGTATGAAAATAATTTGATTTTAAATGTTTTCATCTGCCATATGCAATTTTATAAAAAATCATTTCGTATTTATTTTTGTTTTTTTTTCCTTGAATGAAGACTGATTTATAAATTGATTAAATTTATTGAATGTACTCTCTTTATTATGATTTTTTCATGCTCTTAAAGTTATCAAATGATGTAGAAGATTTGCAATGATTCTTATAAATAGTTAAATTCTAATGAAAACTATATTACTCAAGAAATCAATATAAAACAATTGACTAATGTTTTAAATGTACTCAAGATAAACAAAACCTAAATTTAATATCCCTTTATGCAATTAAATGTTTATTTATTTAGGAAGGATGACAAGTACCCTTAAGTCTGCCTATGGTCATATAATTTGGTTGGATCATTAGTCATAAAATGTTAAGGAAATATTTTATCATAAAAGAATAGTTAGAGAAGCATTGAAAATAAGAATTGAAATAATCTAATCAAACCATATTTTACCAATAAAAGTACAAATATCGATGTAAAGGCTAAAATCTTATCATTTGACGTCATTATTACAAAAGAGGCCCATTTTAGTAGGATAAACAATCAAATTGAATTTAAATAGAAACACTTGATCCTATACTACCATTTTTTTTAAAGCTATAAGTTGAGATTTACTTAAGATTTAAATGTAAATTTGTCCATTTTGTTGAGCAATGGGTAATATATTATATGTATAAATAACTTTATTTTCAATATGGAGGTGTTTCCAGTTAAATCTGCAATCTACAACGTCATTGAAAAATTTATATAACTGCTGAATTTAGTTAATAAATAGTTGTACTTGATAGTATCAGAATTTTTCGGTATATGTATTAATATAATTAATCGAACCTTTTATACAATTCATATTTTTTTAGACTCCAATATCTGTTTTTATCTATGTATTTACAAAATTATATTAAACATATAAAAATATTTTGACTTGATATTTTGATATCATCATCCCCTATATTAAATTTCTTATAATTTTTTTTTTTTTTTCAAAAAACAACAACATTTTTATAAGCTAATGATATAACCACTCAAAATATAGATTTAATTTCAGGAAAAATTTATACCAACGGAAAAACAAAAGCAGATAGCTTCAATAAAATTAAAATTTTTAGTATTCGTATTTTGATGATACACTTTATCAAACTAAACATTTGAGAATGTGAAATAAAAAAGATATTAATAACATTTTATAAGAATATCATGAAATTAATTTGGAAAAAAAATCACTGAGAAGATCATATTTACATAAAATCAAATTATAACTAACCTCAAAAAAATTTGAAACCTTATTTATATGGTTTCTTTAATCATGATTTTGATTAAATTAAGTTATTTTTTAAGAAGGTTAAATTTTAATTTCAACGTTTACATTGATGTTAAGGAAATATACTCTACTCAACAAATTTTGAATGTCCATAACTCTAGAAACCTTTATGATTTTTCTTCTGTTAAAAAATCAGAATCGGAGATGTGAAATCCATATTTGGAGTTATTTTCGATACTCCTTATCAAGTTGTAAACTATAGATGTATATATAAATTGAACGTTCATTAAGGAAAAAAAATCATCCGTAATGAACCACTCAACTTTGAATTACGTAATTATTTTGGTACATCCTTAAATATATATATTAGTCGATTCTAAAATGAAACCTAGTAACCAAAATTAGGTACATACTTCAAATTACATACACGGATAATATAACACTTTGATTAGATAAAATATTTACACGAAATAAATAAATATATTTTATTTAATAGTTAGATATGGATATAAATATATCTTTGTTCGATTATCTCATCTGTTTTAATTATGGAATAATATTATTTTCAAAACTGAGATGGATGAAAATAGTTACTCCAGATAAAAGGAAATTATTTAACATGGTCAAAAAAAGATATAATTTTAATAACTGATTGATTATTTTCCCTTAACACTAAGATATTAATAAAAACTGTTAAAATGATGATATTTTGTGGTTATGGGTAGACTCAGTAAACAACCAGAGTTTTAAGACTCTTATAAAAATGACTATTTAAAAGGTAAAGTCAAAATGAATGATTAAGTAAATTTCAAAAAATATACAACTAACGTAGAAAACTTATACTAACAAAATAATTAGATGCAAAATTTTTAAAACTGTCAAAAAACATATGTGTAAGTGTTAATCAGTTAGGGAATATAAAAACGTGTATGCCTCATTTTAATAAATTATTATGAAATGATAAATGTATTCATTGTATAAAAAATCCTAATTAAAATCAAATATAACATATACGTCTATAAATACATGTACAGTTTTGCAATAAAGATAGAATTTACAGCGTGTGTTATTTATGAATTTGTACTTTTAGATATTTCAGGGATCACAATCAAAGAAGTACATACATCCTTTTTGACGAGTAATTTAAGTTCTTAATCAAGAGTGGCACAAAAATGAATGTTCACTAAATATATGAAAAATATCAACACGTTGCTTTTAGACTTTGAATGGGAACATATAAATAAAGACTCAAAGTATATAAATCGAGTAGAAGAGTGTAAAAAGAAGTTACAATAAAGGTGAAGTATGAAATCTATAGGAACAAAATTCACACAGCATTGTTTCTATCAGACGCTGAGTCACAAATGCATTTGAGTAAATTATTTAATTCATATTAATTAACATTAAATGACATCTTTTTTGTAATAGATATAAAAAAGAATACACCTTTCTCTCTTTCTATTTCATTTTTGTGGAGTTCTTTGAGTTTTCAAAGAGGGAAATTGCAATGCAATTATTGCAACCTTTTAAATAATATATATAAAAATAAGGGGGGCAAAGCTGAATCGGTTCTGATCCTAGACAAACATCAAGTTAAGGAGTAAGATTTCAATTCTTTTTGTAATTTTTTTTTTCTTAGCTCTTGTGAGGACTTGAAAGTAGATCTAGGATCACGTTACCTAGAATAAGTAGTGATGTAGTCTCTTATAAAGTATTTAGAGAAATCAAATATGAGTCAGAGACAAGAAAACGTCTTGTTAACTCGGGCTCAACATGTAATTGTTGCGATAATTAATGGTAGGTAGAATATAACTGTTGTAATAGTATATTATATATCTGATGACCACAAGTGATGAAGAGGTGATCCCCTTTCTCCAAATTCATCTACATTTCATATCCTTGATATTTACCATCAGAGCTAGTTTAGCTTGATTCTCCTTGATTTTTATATATAATATCCATTGTTATTTGTTAATTTAAATAATATTTTGTAAAATTGATAATTTTATCCCTGAAAAGCAAGTTTTAATGTTATTCGTACATAAAATTCAATCTTAATCATCTCGTCAAATCCTTTACAATAGACAAACACCTCGTAGTTGCATAATCGTAAACCGTTTAAATTTAGTTGATATCTACGTTATTTAAGACTATTATTTAACATTGTGATATTTATGAAGATGTACCATTCTCTACTAGAAACACTGTACATGAAAAGCAAAAAAAAAAAAAACTTGTTTATGAAAGAAACAAATCTTACTACGAAATAAAAAATTAAAAAAATCACACAAAATTATATTTAAATTCCTTACTATCAACATAATATTAGTATGTTTCTGATGATGCAAACCCTTTTTGTGTTTTGACAACAAAGAGAATACTATTAAATATGATGCATGGTTGCTGCTGCTTAAAAAAGGCATATATGTAGGTATGTTCATGCAAAAAAAATTTACAATATAATCTGCATAACTTTTTCTCCTTTGTGCTCTTGCGTTTCTCTATGTTTATGAACCTGATTCTATTGTCATCAAAAACTTGATTCAATAAATGCTAATACATATTTTATTTACAATAAAGAGTAGAAAATGTTTACTTATGAGTAATTTTCTACTTTAAACATATTGAACGGATTGAATACAGACTATGCTTATATTTATATTAAATATTTTTTTCAAAATCTACATAATATGTACTTACATATATGTCGTCAATTTGATCCCAATATTTTTATATGTTTTAATTTGTTTTTTAGGTATCAATGATTCTTTACAATCCTTTTTACTCAAAGTGAACTAATTAAAGAAATATTTTCTAGATTATCCAAAGTCAAACTCTAGCATTGACAAACATTTTTGTGTTCGAAATGAGCTATCTCTATTCTTCAAGTTAACCATCAAGCCTTTAAAAAAAAGAACTTTCATAGCTTCATAGTTACTCTTATGACCTATAAATTGTATTATTAATGGGTATAAGTCACTTGTTCATGCTTACATACAGAGTGCGACTTTATTATCGTTACCTCATTTTAATCAATTATTACGGCTAATTATGAGGACTAATTTGAAAAGTCATGTGAGATAAACGTCTCAAGAGATCCCAATGGCTATTGAATTAGATGAAACAGAATTGATTGATCGTAAAAATCTTCTCTGACAAGAATATTTTTAGGATCGACTCTTGTCATAACTGTCGAAACGATTGTTTCTTATCCCCAACGAAAGATCAAGTCATCTCAGTTTACAAACAAAATTTGCAGCTTCATGGGGTCATTTACAGGGATGGAAAAACAATGCCTCACAATTTTTTCTCGATGAAAAGTTTCCACCCAGATGGGTATATCTGGGTGTCAGTACGTCGTGAAGCCCTGGGTTGACAAAAACTATCGCAATGGGGGATATTTGTGGTAGCAGGATGGGACCCCATGCCATAGCAGCGGCCTAAGCCAACAGTGGTGTCTCGAGAATTTTCAAAACTTCTGGGACAAATCGTAATGGACCCCCTCCTCTCCCGATCTCAATCCCCTGGATTTTAATTTTTGGGGCGAAATCGATAGGAGGCTTGGGACATTCAAATACCAATGCCCTCAAAGCCGCCATCTCGGAAAAATGGGCCCCCCCGGATTAAATTGATACAGCAGGTCTAAGCTTCCGGCCCCATTTCGAAAAATGCACCATTGCTAAAGGCAGATATTTTGAATAATTATTTTTAATTAATTACCCCTGAGTTATATTATTAAATATATTTATTATCTCAATTAATTAAGTAAATATCTCCACCGTAAAAATAAAATCGAAAAAGTAACAATAATTAAGTTGCACTCTGTATATCATCAAAGTCAGCTATGCTTGACTTTGTACATGGGCATTATTGCCTTTAAAATTAAATCCAATAGCACATAGATGACTATGAGTACTAAACTTTACTCTCATAAGTTTAAAAATATATTTTTAACTTTGGAGAAAAAAAAATATCTTATAGAGATTATAGAGTTATGACCTAAAATGTCAACTAAAGATCATTTTAATAAAAAAGATGAATTTACTAAAATATGGTATATTTTTCAAACTCTATTTAGGTAATTAATTTTATTTTGTATACATATATACATATTAACTTTTTTTCTTCATACAGAAAGTTTTGACTCTTTTTTCCTTAAGATAATGTCAAAATTCAAATTGAAAATATATCAATTTCAAGGAGATAAATTATTTGATAGTGCCAGCCTAAAATTGAAGCTATAGAGACGCATAACATTAAATTGATATTTTTTGTTTTTTTTAAATAAATTTTACCATTTTTATTTTTATTATACATTATAGATATGAACAATACATTTGAGTATCCTAAACTCAAAACATATTTTACCACCCTGAATTAATTATATACATTTGTAGACATTGATGAAACTGGTGATTCTCTAGAATATTGTTTCTCAAACAAAAATTTTTCTTCATAAAATACTTGTTGAAAATACTTTTGCACCAACAACACCTGGAACTGCTCCACCACCTTTCTTATGTGTACTACAGTTTGGGAAGCCCTTTTCTATGGAGAGTCTTCAATATTTACCAATGATTGAATATAATTTTTAGATTGGTGGCTTTGGTTCAAATAAACAATTTTCGCTATCTAGATCCAGATTGTTGTTTCCCATATTAACACAAATGCTAGATGTATGTAACTGTTGTTATATTCATAAAATTATCATGATAGAATTAAGGATTAAGGTTGTAAAGTAAAATTTGTCTATTTTGAGTTGTAATATAATTAACAATTACACCTCAGACATAACGTCGTTTTCAGTTGATTACTTTTGAAGAATAAATAAAATGTTTTATTCATTTGTATTCATCAAAATACAGGAGAAAATATAAACATAAAATAATGTCATACTTAGGTAAATATATTTGAGCATTTATATATTATATTAAAAAAAAACCCTACAACATTTGCAGAAAAGTAATTTCTACGGAAAACAGCAAGCCATAGTGGCGTGATATTAATTAATTAACCTCTCTATCATAATGCAGATATTCTAATAAGAACACATCAAAACTTTAATATATTGCATATTAATAAATATGATAAACTTTATTAATTTCTATAGTTTCATTGATTCGTTGAATTCCATACTTAGTTTCTTTTTAAATAACCTTATAAAAGATCTAACAACCTGCAGAATTGATAAATTTACTTTAACAAACATATTTTTGCTAATTCTTTTATTCTCAATGAGTCAGAAAATGAAATGAAAAAATAAAAATTTTGATCATAAAAACCCTTTAACTTGATTTTTTTAATATTATACATGAATATACCTATTTATTATATTACACATAATTAGACCGTTTCATAATATTATTCTTTCACACCAATTATTACCATCAGTAATCAATATATACAAATTTTTCATTGTGAAAAGAAATGGTTTGAATGTAACAAATGGTCTACATAGCCCTTTGAGCTCATAAACAAAAGAATATCTATAATTATTATTTCTCTTTAGCATTGATTCATTAACCTTTTTTAAGATTTATTGAAGTTGTATTAAAAATGCAATTTTTCAATACCCGTAAGAAAAATAAATCAACTCATAAAACGTAGAATATATCTATCAACATTAAGGTGTAATTATATAATTAAGTTTTTTCATAAAAAAAAGAAAAGAAAAAAAAAGATGCTTTAGAATTCATTATATAATTAATAATTGGTTAACGTCTATTCACTCTCAATTTCTTTTTAAAAGCATAAGATAATAATTAGAGATATTTACTTGAATAAATTCTAGCCGTTGAAAATTCTGCTTTAAGAATACAAAGTTTACTAAAAGCAGATCAATAGTTGAATACCTGTAAACTTTGTATTCTTAAAGCAGAACTTTCAACGGCTAGAATTTGTCTTGAATCGCTTGGATTGGTTGTCTCAACTCTTTTTGCTCTGGCCAAACGACAAATTAATTAATATATTGAGATTTTAAATTTTATTGTCTATAAAAGTCGAAAAGTAAACTCAATCCAGAGAATCTAGAATCTTAAGTGTCTCGATTCTAGACTTCTCTACACAAAGTAATATTGTCTTTTTAAAAAAAAACTAAATTTTTTAATGTGAAAACAGAAATAAGATAAGTTGTATCTTTTGAAATAAATGTTTCTTGGAAAATCCCCAGCAATGACTCATAATAAATTAAAGTATTTTCAAAACATTATAATCGATCATATTAACTGTTCCTTGACTTGAATATTTTGATTTTCTAATATTCAAGATTTGGAAATTATTTGAAATGGGGATAACATTAGTAAACGCATTTTTACACCCTGGTTGTTAGAAAAATACCTTTGAAAAAATTACCTGGGATAAAAATAAAAGTTATAATAAGCCACAGGTTTTCAACTTCTGTAATTATAGAACATGCCAAAAGAATCACATCATTTATGAACTTGGGGAAAAATCTGTTATACATGTTGGAAAGAATTCTCTCAGATCCCAAATAGTAGCACATTAAGATCTTGTAATAAAGAGGCATTAATAGGATCTAGAAGCACTCAATAATTAGGTTACAAAAATACATGTTGGCATTTTAAAACTCCCCTTGTGTTGAACTTCCTTGGCACGCAAATAAACGTCCAATTAAAATTCATGTCCGATCTGCCTAAACTATACAGGTTCATATTACAAATTTTTCAAATCACAACTTTAGGAGTCCTTTACCTTGTCTTATTTAATGATTTGTTACAATTCAATTCCTTTTTGTAAAAAAAAAAAAAAAACAAAAAAACATATTTAGGTACTTGAATCTTAGAATAATAAATAATATAGAATCAATATCCTTGCTATGTTTCAATTCTGTAAAAAGACAAATAATGCATTGATTTGTAATGAGATGTCAAAATAAGACCAAAAACTGATGGACTGATTAGTTATTTAGGTGTTACCAACAGTTAACAGCATTATCAAAATATTGTTAATATAAGGATCAATGTAGAGGGGGCCATAAAGCTGCTCATTCAGGAAAATCTAAGACTCAATGGCCCAAGTAAAAAGAGGATAAAGCAATGTCACCACTTGACAACATTTGCATTATTGTCGTTATAATTAACACATGTGATTCTCTAATTGATTTTGACTGACTGTTAATTTATATTAAAAAATTCAATTTCCTTTTGATTTTTCATTATTAAGGCCAATCGATGAAGGTTTCTTAATTTATTTATTCATTGATTTTTTTCCTTTGACAGGCTAATAAGTATACCAACAACTATGTGTACAACATGACATCATACTTGATTTAAAATGCAGTAAGAAAAAAAAAAAACATCCTCGTAGAATTTATACTAAATTTATCTATTAACTGATTTCCGTGCTATATGGTCATTTAATTGTAATTAACTCTGACCCTCTAAGACATACTGATTAGGAAGCAAACATTAAAGAGATAGAAAAACGACATACATAGCATATTTCTCAATATTTAATTACGACACTTTTTGATCCACCTTTTTTATCTTTAGCTTGAGGGAGAAAAAATATAGAAAAACGATTTATTTAGGCAATATGTGAAGACAAAGGTTCGACGGGAATGTTTAGTTCAGTACCCTTCCTGAAATCCAAAATGATAGAGCCTGCAGCAATATCTGACTTTTTTTGATGAAGAAGGAGTAGATAAGACTTTTGTTGATAACTTTCACTAATCTACAAATATCCTTCCATAGCCATTACATTACAAACACACAATTAATATATTACCCTATTAATAATATTAAATATGTTGTCATAAAAAAAAGGAAGATGTTTCATGCATTGAGTAAAATTCTACAAAAGAAAAAAAAATGTTTAGGCATGCATTGAATGGTCGAATAGGAGTTAACAATACAACATGCAATTTTTTTGTCTTTACCTCTTGTGGTGGAACACCCAAAGTTATTGTTCTTAAGTCTACTTTTTGATACGACTCTATGCAAGGTAGAACGAAAAATATGCCTTAAAAAGAAAATGAATATTAAAATCATCATTTATGTTTAGGTCTTTGTCAATGGATTCTACACTTTATGAAATATATATTTGTAAATATAAATTCGTAAAACCCAATTGTCCACATTTGTAAGAAGAAAAAAAAATTAAATTTGTATGAATATACATATTTTGTTTTTACATTATATTCATGAGCACCGAATATTATTAGAAACTATTACACAATTAATTTATAATATCCTTTTTACCACAAACATTTGTTACCTTATCAACTAATTAATTGTTTTATATTATTTAAAAAAAATATGAAGCAATATTTGTGCTAAATGCGGCGTAAAATTAAACTTTTCATTGTCGAAGTTTTATAACAACATGTCCAACTTTTTAAAATCTTTTGACAGAATATATTTTCAAATTCTTTTCAAATTTTTTAAAATAAGTTACTAGAAATTATTTATATTACAAATAATCTATATGTACATAAGGGAGAAGTAAAGAAGCATGAGTTTATAAGCAACAACTTGCATTTTTTTAGGTATTACTTGTATAGATGGCAAATTTTTATTATTTTTAAAAGAACATTTACTGCATCAAAAGTCATTAAATTCCTTGATAGTCGAATTTTTGTTCGACATTTGTAGTTAAAATTTGGATTTCCAGTTAATAATGTGATAGACTAAACTTCGATCCATGAGTTTCAAGTTTGGCATGGAATCTTTAAGTAACAAAGTCTGAAGAGTGGATCCTTGAGCAAAATTTCACTTCTCCCTAATGTATATACCTACAATTATGTTCATTTACAAAATTACGTTTTTGTACTCATGAGTAACAAAAATGTTTTTTAACCATTAGAATGCTGATTAAATTAATTGAGAAATACTTCAGTATAAAAAGTGCATTCAATAGTTTAAAACCTATATTAAAGCTTGTAATGCGTTTCAAATTTTTAATATTTTTAATAATTATTTGATTTTATTCATAAGTATTATATAATTATTTTTAGTTTTTTTTCTATAGAAGTTTTTATAACCTTCAAGTGATTCTCTATTTCATCTGAGAAAATGTTTGTTGGATATAAATTAATAAATATTCCCAGTCTTTAAAAAAAATCACATGTAAGACTATATACCAAAAAATATGGGTTTCCTGAGAGACTGCATATCTGCTAATGACGTATATATCTTTTTTAACTCTCCTTTACTTTGTGGAATTGTCACATAAAGTCGATATTTAAAAGAATTTCTTCCATTAGGGTATTTCAGATCAATGTATATGCCTCAATGAACAATTTGATCTTTTTTCAAAATAAGCTCTATGAAACAACAAAATTGATATATTTGACCCAGGTTTTTAAAATTTGGATGACGTATAAAAATAGATAATTTTGACCACAAAATTACTTTTTCTTTATCTCTAAATTGTTAGTACTAGGCCATAAATGGCATGACTGTCTTAAAAATATACATACAGTGTTTTGTTAATGTCATAGAGGAGAAAATACCATGGTGCAGTTTTTACTCTAAAAACAGTTCATTTTTATATTTTTATGTGTAACAGCAGCATAAAAAGATCCTGGATTTTAAGAGAGAAAAATGAGAAAACTTCATTTTTTTTTCTTTTCTAGCAATTTTTTACTTCATTTGAAATAACTATGACAATTTTGAAGGAAAAAAATAAATAAATTTAAGTTTATTTTATCTCAGTGATATTGTTAATCTAAAATGTTTGGCTTTTTTATGACACATCTTTATAGATTTTTATTCACACAAAGCAACAAAATTTGATGTTTAAGTCATTATCATATTAAATACTTGATAAAAACTCAAGTAAAACAAGTAAATCTTTAATGTATCATTCTTTATTTTACAGGACGTCACTATTTATTACTGTCTGTATATGAGTGATTGAGTAAGTCGAAGTAGTGTTGTAAGGAAAAAAGGATAAATCATTTTTTAGTAGTGTTCAAATGTAATCCCTAATAGAGGGGCTGGCTCTCAATTATTTTAGAATAAGCTCTAAACAAACCCATTTCCAGGATTTTGTATGCTATCACAACACATCCGCCGTATACATTATTTTTTTTCAAGTAGTTTTTATAAAATGTATATATATATATATATATATATATATATATATATATATATATATATATATATATATGTACACATATATGTAGCAACTAAAAGAAATGGAGGAAAATATATTATGATCCCTGGAGCTAAGTATATTAATAAAACCTTTATAGGAACATTATAACCTAGCTCTGATGAAGAATTTCCCTCTTGAACTCTCTCTCTCTCTCTTATCAATAATAATATGATTTAGTGGGACATAGTTAAGGATGAAAATGTCATATTGCTCTGTATCTACCAATAAATATTTCCGGTTATTACATCTCTGAAATCAATAAATATCAAATTGACGTGCTTCCATTTCCTCATCATTCCTAATATTTGAGGCACACCTTTAATAAATATTTGATGAATGAAAAAGTCTTCAAGTGATTGTAATAACTGACAAAATACAAATCTAAATTTTCTAAATATAAATATATATATATTTTTTTTTACATGAGCTCTTTCATCCTTTTATATGTCTTTTATTCAATAAAAGTAGTGCTACATATTATATTAGAAATACAAATATGTTTAAATTTTTTATTTTTATACTTATATAGTTCCATATAAATAAATAATTCCTACATTACGAAAATATAGGTATAACTTTTAAAAAATCAAGGAAATTGATTCTTCCTATTTTTGCTTTCCAAGGAATTGTGGATGAGCTTTATAATAGTTAAATTAGATTAATCGGCTGGAGAAATTTTCAAGGTTATTGGATTTCATTGTATGTATTGTGTTATTGAGCATAATAGAAAATAATGTTAATAATTTAAATTATGATCTATAAAAACCTGAATAAGAACCTCAATCCTACTTTATTGGCCCATCGACAGCAAAACCAAAAGTTATTTCATCATCATTAGTTTTTTTAGATAGTTTTCAAACTCACTCTACTTGTGACATCACTGACTCATAAACAATGATGTATGTGGGAGGATAAAAAATGATTCTTTAAAGTTTCATGAACAAACAGAAAGGATATTTAATTTGACACAAAAAATTTAGAAATCTCTTTATTTTTTTTTGTAAAATAACTTACTTTTGAAATCAGCAGTAAACACGCATAAAAGTAAATAGTGGATATTATTTTGTGTATAAAAAGAAAATGAATGTTCAACATAGTTGTGTAATTTGGGTGATTATAAAATGATAATTATAGTATATATCCTTTAATAATTAATTAATATGATCTTTGATCTATGTCAAGAAATGCTAATCAAAGAGTTACTCAAAAAGCAACAACAAAGTATCAGCATTCATGTGTACCCTTTTGATTTATTGACATGATTATTTGGAGACAAATTAAAAATTAATTAGTGTATGGAGAAAAATTGAATTGTAAAAAATAATAATTAATTATAATTGCTTACAAAAAAAACAGAGCTTTCTAAATGTTGACTCTGAATGGTTCAAAGGTTTACACATATATAAATGCAACTAAATATAAATCGTATATATAATAAAAATACGAATAGAATGAAACTAATTAATTGTTATCTTATCTATAAGCATAAAAATCTCATTAAATCTTATTGTCATGTGCAAAAGTACTGCCAAGACGTTTCGATCTCCATACCTGGATCATTAACATGACAAGAATGGATGACACATTATGCCAAGTACCAACTCTAATGAAATTATTTGTATTGATGCATAAGCGTAAAAAATACTTTTCTTTTTATATATACATACTTTATGTGTGGATAATTTTCTATAATGAAGTCTTTGAAGTCATTTCTTTTTTTTTGACAATTAAGAGTTTCTTTTATGTCAATTATTTATGATTTTTTCCCTCTCCAAAAGTATGGGGTTACAATTTACCAAAAGCTCTCAAGGGAAAATTGATGTGTTTATAAATATACATACATGTGAATGTATGTCTATACTCTCACATTAAAGACATTTTTATAGCTAATACTGATTATACTGTGAGTGAGCACCAATAGAAAATATATAAATTTTCTATGTATTTTTAGAATATATACAAACATTTATGACTCAACTATATTTATTTTTCTTGTTGTTGAATCTATGTCTTACTTGACAAAAAAATCTACTTAGAAAGATCTACTTATTCATTGGCAATTAATATATTTGAAAAGAATTCTAAATAAAACATACTATGAAATGGAAAAGCATAGAAACGTAAAAAAAACCTTTTTCCAGAGTCTTTTTATATTTATCTATATATACATATATGTATGTGGTTCAAATGTATAAAATAAGCCGTTTCAGGGAACTTTCATTTGAAAAAAAAAATATATTTCTATATAAACCAATTTTCCTTCCAATATTTTTAAGAATGGAATAATATTTCTAAAGATTTTACTACACAAATCACTATCGTAGTTTTCTGTGTACTCAATATATGTAGAGTCAAGGTCGTAGGAAGCGTTTTCATATTATTTGTATTTTTTTTCTCTTTGATATTGCTGAATAACCCAAAATTCATTCAATCCTCAGAAAATTCTTTAAAGAATTATATTACTAACCTAAGTTATAAGTCAGTGAAAATTTTGTCCAGAATATAAGTAAACAAAAAATAATTTAAATAATTTAGCAGGTTAATTTTTTCAGTCCCAAAGATAGTCAATAAATTTTGCTATACAATAACTTGCTTTGTAGTTTGTCAAAAATACCCTTAGAAATTACAATTGTGGTGCCTTATTTTTGCTAAAGGTACAAATTACAGTATTATGAGTTGTGTGTAAAATGATTTTGCTGAATATTTTGATTCACTGATAATAAATGAAAAGAATGAATTATTTTAAAACAATATTCACTTTTACTTAGAGTCAGAACTTCGAACAGCATTTCATATACCTCAAAATCGATTTTTTTAAAATATTATGCGCCCATAACCCGAAATGTCAAATATTTAAATTGTTAGTGTTAAAAATACTCGTTTTCGATTATGACTAATAAGTAGTGTCTGTAGTTACTATTAAGATTTTTCCTTATTTTAATTTCATCTAAAAAGCCAAAAATAAATTTCACCACAATGATAAAAATTGAAGAAAAATGGTCGTACATTCATTTTTAAAACGCAAAATTAGTTTCAGTTTGTAAATTACAATTGCTTTTGAGTGACAAAGACTTCCTTGATAAAGATCGTAGAATAAGATTATAGAACTTCTTCCTCTTAACCACAAAAAAATTCCTGTTTCTATAAATAACCAAAACTTCTTATTAGATAAATTTTTTTATATCTTTAATTACAATGTGTCTGTGAGCTAAAAGGAGGAACATATTTAAATGATCAGTTCATTTAAAATGGTATTTGTAGCAAAATAATTTAGATTTCTTCTCCTACTGAATAAATATCTCCTCTCAATTTAAAATTGAGCATTTACTTTGACTCAAATTTAATAAAATAAAAGCAATTACTACTTACTAAAATAGGAAGTTAAATTTAAGCAATAAATATTTTTCCTGTAAATGAAATTCTATGGACGCTCGATTAAGAAAAATATGAAGAAAGTCAATATTTAAAATGAACAAATGTTTTTTTTTTTCATAGAAATGCAATAAAGCAACAAAATTCGTAAAACAAAATCAAAAAACTATTACGTATATACTCAAAAGCCTCTTTTGAAACTTTTGAAAAAAACGTTAAGTTATTTTTTGTTATGCAAAAAGTTTATTTTAGTTTTAACATTAATTTATAACTTTTTTATTATTTGATATTTCTTACATATATTAGTCCATAATTTTATTTTTTCTTAGTATTAATTTTAAAGTTTTAATTGCAACATGGCATTAACTACCAAAAAGGTAGTTTTTTAAAGTAGGTATCTTTTTGGAACAGTTTTTTTTTTTTTTTTTTTTTTTTTTTTGCATACTAGGGATCATATTTAAATTGAGTTCAAAATAACTGGATATTTTATTCATATTCTAAGTCAAGGTAAGAGCTAAACTTATTTTTTCTCATTACATTTTAATCAAACTAGTTTTCTTTGATATTATACTTAACGCGTCTCATACATCTTAAACCCATGTAGAAGAAACTGTTTATATATATATTTTTAATTATAAATTAAGATTTACTACATATCAAAAGTATCAAATTACATGGGCTCATGGGATTAAATTATGACGGTCCAAGCTAATTAAAAATGTTAATTTAGATCAAAATAATATCTTTTGTTTTTTTAAGGTATTTTAAAAAGCTTTTACCTTATTAAAAATGGTACAAGGTATATAACTACTTGCTAATATGTTTTTTTGATTGTCCCTTGCATGAAAATATGTTTCTTGCAGTAAAAAAAAAAAGTTATTCTACAAATGGGACTCTGGTGCACAATATTGGTCATATAAATAAAACTCTATGAGTCATGATAAAATATATTTTTGCAAAGACTTTGAATAAATAAACACATACATACATATAAATTTTACATTTGTATATTTAGAAAGCTACATACCTTAGATGTACTTGCTTGAAACAATAGACTTGCATATGTACATATGTATTTATGTGTATATTTTTTTCCTTTTTTGCTAAAAATCAATATTTTATACCTATATGTATTGGAAACAAATATTCTAAGAAATCTTCTCAAAAGTAATGTGTAAAAAATGTCTGTTTTGCAACGTCTTAAGATATTCAACTACTTAATTCTATTTATACCCAAAAATTTATTCATATTAGATATTGTTATGCATATACCTATGAATTTAATATCCACGGTTAAATATTTCTTTCAAAATAAAATAGCATTGTTTACTTAGTGTCTTTTATATAATGTATTTTGTATTGGATATGAGGAGTTAATTTTACCTTTAAATTTACAATGTAGTAGAACATGACTAATATAAAAATCTATATTAATAATGAATATTTGTTTACCAATTTAATTTAAATTAGTAAATTTTTAGTAATCATTTGTTTTATAAAATCAAAAAATCAATTTTTAAAATGTTTAATTTTTAAATTACTTAATGGACAGAAAAGTCAATACTTTATTTAGTTCAATTTTTTTTAGATTTTTGATCACAGTTACCTAGAATACAATATCATACATCACAATAAACCTATTATTGATATTTACATTAAATTATTCAAATTTGTTTTTGGTTTTTTAAAGTATACATAGAATTTGATTTGCCGTTTTAAAATTAAATTAACTAAAGTACATATCATTTCTTCAAATCATAAATACTCCTTTCATAGAAGTGTTTAAGACTAAAAAAATCACTTTAAAATAATTTATATATTCAGTTGCAATATTTGATAACATCAATGATAACCAATTTACAATGATTTACTTATTTTTATATCCTGATATTCAATTCTTTTTGCATGTAAATTGTGTAGTTCATTAACTTAATCTTGAAATGCAAATAAAACAAAACAATAAATAGATTACGACATAAATTGAGTATTCTTATATTGCATGAACTATTCAATATCAAGTTAAATTATGTTTGTATGCCAAAGTCTATCATGAAGAAAAAAGAAAAATAATTTTACTTGTGCAAGTTTTGAAAAAAATATATAGATATATATTTAAGAAAAATTCCAATTTGAGTATCAAAAGATTAAGACTTCACATATTTGGAAACATTCCTCGTTTTGCCTTTTTTTTATATTATATTGGACATTCAATGTGTCGATTATATTTCCTTTTAGGATTTTTTGGTCTTATTGATATGTATTAAATCGAATGAATATCATAGCACTGAATAATAAAAGGATCATGAGATCCAAATCCAGACTATTACTCTTATCATCACGTGTACTATACTACCTTTAATAATTATTTTGACAAAATTTGTACTAAATAGATGAGTTGTTGTTACCAGAATGTAAAAAAATGTTGATTTTATAAATCTATTATTAAATATTATTGCATTTCGCTCTAAATGCTGAAAATACGCCATCTTGGAGGCATATACAATCAAGTTTATATCAGAATAAAAACTTTTGTTTCTATAAAGAGTTTAGTTTTTTTCCCCATTTTTAAAGCTCGTTTAGATGAAATTTTATTAATATTTTTAAAACAATTTGTGCTTTTGTCCAAAGACAGCTTCTAACATGGCGTGACTTTTAGTTTCTTATGCAATATTTGACATGATTCAATACTCTCTCTTAGTCAGAAACATTTGTAGCTTTTACAAAAAGAGACAAAAATTTATAAATGAATATGCAATAGACTTTAGTCTATAAAAAACAAAACAAAGAATCATTTACCTGGTCCCCTTGAGCCACCTTGCAACAATCGACCAAGTCTGAATATAACTGCTCTTTCATATTCTTGAACAACCTAGAAAAATATTACAATATAAGAAATGATTAATTCTATTCAGGTGTACATAGATACCATTAAACTTACTTTAAAGCAAACACAGAGAGAAAATGGGAGTGTGACAATGACGAGGAGCCAGGAAATTCCTGTTAGTAGAAGTCCACAAATACCAACTCCATTTTCTGCTTCTTCCGCTAGAATAAACAAACGAGAAAAGTCAAATAAAGGTTTTCAGTGTTGTTGATTTGTTGTTACAGTTACGTAAAGATGTTTAAAAAAACAAAAACAAAATTCCCATTGATTCAAATCGTTATGCTTCTAGAAAAGGTAAAAATAAACATTTAAAGTCGATTTAAAAAGTATGAAGATAAATAAATCACAAATATCTACTACTATATGTGTATGTACATAGTTTTTTTTTAAAAAAAAGATAAAGACGACGCCTACATACATTAAAAAATCAAATATCGTTGTTTTTTTATACATATATAAATGAATTTCATTTATTTTTCATATCTTCATACTTCTCCCAACTTTTCTACAGATAATAACATTTTATATATTAAAAATTTCAAATTTTATAGACAAATTTCACTTGTATTTTTGTAACATTAACAATTTTGACTGACCAACTTTTTTTTATTCAATGTCAAACTTGTCATCACTTAATAACATTTTGAATAAAATGTATTTCCCTATAATTATCAACAAAAGTAGAAAAACTGAATCCTTTTTACTTATTTACATAGCATATATATTATAAATGCTCACTTATTGAGTCATATGTAAAAATTTGTCAAATATGTATATATGTGAAAATATTTTCGAGCAATTGCATTTGTTTACTAAACATTAACGTGACGTCTCATTGTTGTTATTTCAAATTAGCTGTTCAACTTTTTAAATGAAGGAATCAACTTCATATTCTATGTCATTTATGTCATAAGTTATACGTCAACATTGAAACTAAATGCCTAGTTATTCGTTAAATATTTTATATCGGTTCCATACAAAATATTAGCGGCTAAGATTTTGATGAAAATGATATGTGGTATGAACCAGGGTCAGTTCTTATTGGGAGGGGTGTCACAGGGACTCTTAAAGTAAATAATAATATACCAACATTTTATTACTATTCACTTTTAAATAGTTTTCAAATACACTCACTCATCTTTTGACGTCATTAACGAAAAAATAACGGTGTAATTAAAAGGATAATGAGGGTTTTAATAATATTTAGTAAGCAAACAAAAATGTTTTTAAATGTTTATTTATATGCACAATATGGTTTTGTACTATTTATTCAAGCATAATAATTATATAAAGCTTTATTCTATGTATCTACGATCATGATTATTATTGATCCCTAAAGTGTACATTACCCAATTTTCTAATAAAACCTATATGCACATGTAGTCCATTATTAAAGTTCCTTTCTAAAAAGAAACAAACCAGCAGTTGAGCGATTATACTTTGATCCAAATATCAAACCATACAAAAAAATAAGCTAATTAATAAGTATATATCACCTTAAAGTTATGTAAGTCACGTATATTGAAAGTAACATATAGGCATTAATTTATTTTGAACAGAATAACCTTTAATATATGTACAATACATATATTGCTTTATAAAAGTTCATCCTTAAAATTAATTGCTTTCTATTGAATACATCAGCATATATATATATATATATATATATATATATATATATATGCTCATTTAATTTTTCATGCTTTCTAAATATATTAAAGTCTGTATGTCAAAATATCTTTCAAAAAAACTATTGAAAACAATAGTAGAATGTTTGTGAAACGGATGACATGGAATTATTTAAATTAATTTTATTGTGATGAAACATGGGTTATTTGGACATTTTTTATAAAGACTTGATCATTAAAAAAAGAAATAAAAAAACTATGTAAATATACAAAGTGTGCCAAAGTATAAAATAGAAAATTACTTTTTTAAAAAAAACAACAACTAATAAATAAAGGTTAGTAATTAGTTCATAATTTCTGTTGCTTCAAATGGAACATTTCAAATTTGCAACCCATACTTATTCAAATATTTGTTTATCTCTTAAGTAGCTACTTAAAAATCAACCAATCATGAATGAAGTCAAATAACATTATATACATTGTACAATTGTTTAAGAGTCTCATTTGTAGATGGGTAAAAAACTCGTAAAAGTGAGGAATTGAGTAACATGAAAAATATAAATAGGATGCAGATATAATTTTTTTTTACTCATTAAAGAATGCATTTTTCTTATAAATTGAAACGACATAATTGGATCAATAAATCTTCTAGAGAGGTAAATAAATAATTATTTATGCATTGTAATTTCCTTTACTCCTAAACATTAGATTAAGTCCATAATTTACGATTAAATTAACTCTAAAAATGAGAAAACATTAATTTTGCAATGTTGGGTAAAGGCACTAAAGTAGATTGAAAGTGCAGCAAGAATTATATTTTTATGTGCTTATGTTGCAAGTAAACAGATATAACAGATCTTTAGAGTATGAGTTTTACTTACCCGAAAATTATTTTGTTGTAAACGGTTTACTAAATGGTTTTTTTAAAGAAACAAATCAATACACGCTGCCGAGGAGAATTAACTAACAACCTTAATAATAGTATATCTTCTACAATCAGCAATGATGTTTTTTTTTACGATGATAGACTTGTGTTTTCCTATCTTTAGCTGGTTGTAAATACTACTACTTTCACTCTCACAAAGTTGGTTCGAAGAATTTATTTCTCCAAAAGGGCATTAAAAAATGTATTATCCACAGTGAAATTATTCCACAAAGAGTCTACTTTTATCGACTTTGAATGAATTGTATTATATTTTGTCATATGTCAACTTAATATTCTTGTTTATAGTTTGATAAATTCTTATCTTCACCCTTTTCATAATTTATAACCCATCAACCTTGTTCAAAAGCTTCCATAGCTCTACCTCTAAATAGACGGATCCAAATTCAATAAGTGACTTTAAGTCCCTCCCTCAGAGCTTTCTCCAATGCGTATGAGGTATCTATACTCAAATTAGAGATTTTATTCAAGCCTCCAGTTTATTTCAATATCAAATAATTTGGAACCATGTGAAGAAAATAAATTAGATTTTTTGTCGCCAACATAAAAAACAACAAGAATCTTAATTTTTACGAATTATATGTTTCTTCTCTTGGATATATTATTTTTTGCCGCGGGACAGAAAAGACACTCTCACTGGTAACTGATGGAATTGATAGATATTTTAAAACTGGTTTGAACAAGTTTGAATTTATAAATAGTGGTTCTGCTTATTCTTAGTAAAAAGTTAAGAAATTAATGATCATTTGATTTGATAAAGTAAATCGAGTTTTTGTAGTTAGATTTTGGACGAATTCGAGAAATTTTAAGTAATTGTATTGTTTAGTTCTTTTTTTTTTTTTTTTCATTTGAGTGCTAACATTCGAATTCAGGAGAGTTAATAATGTATCTAGATTCAGTAATATTATATATAAGTGATGAACATATCTTTAATGAATATAAAAAAGGTAATGCGAAAGTTTATATACAAATGTTGTAGAGTATTATGATGAAAATAAAAATTGCAAATAAATGCATGATGCAATTCATCAAATACAGCTGTAACAATTTATAACTTTTAGTAAAAATACTAAATATGTAGCAATGAAATTTATATAAATAAAATATATTATTATTATGACAATAAAACAATCACAAATCAATTGATGATATATTTATAAGTAGTTTTGCCTTTAGTTTTTCGTGCAATTTTAAAGAATAGAAAAACCTTTATTACATATAATCATAAACTAAAAGATATATTTATTTTAAGTATTGACAAAATACCGAATATACTTTTGTTTGTTTGAAGAAGCTCATAAAGTAACTAATGACTGATTATTAACGATTTTTTTTTATTTTACAAAAAATTTTTAGATGTAAAAATAAGACTAAAATTGATATTTTGTTATGAAAATACATGCAGCTTTTTTAAATTCTAATTATTTTTAAAATGACTACAACTTACTTTTAATATCTCAATATATTGATAATATTTGGGATTTAATAGAAATTAGTTCCTATTAAGATAACGGTAGTACTAAATTTTTATCAAAAAACAGAGATGATGTGATTATGAGAGCATCTATTTTCAAACCTACGATTTGAAGGCATGTAGCCTTATTCAATATTTCTCCTTCTATTCGTATTTGTGTTGGTACCCACCAACAGTCTAAAAATGTGCACATAATTATGGTACAAAGGTATTATGGGAAGGTGAGAGAGATATAGAACGTTATGATAGCAGAACAAACCACTTTGTTCCTCATTGACCAAAGACCTTCTGGTCTCTGAAACAATATGGCCTATTTATTTTTTTATTTATAGGCACGAAATATTCGCACCATTGGAATATCTACTTTGTAGAAAATTTCCATCTTCTGAACCACATTTTAAGATATTTGATACATCACTAATAAATATAAATGAATGAATGATATCACCCCTTTTTAAAAAATAAACAAATACAATGCTAAAAAAGAATTCTTCAAACGCAAGGCAACTTGTTGAGCAATTTATTTTTTACATATTTTTATAAATGTGACGTTACTTTTTTACACACATATATGTACACCTTCAAGTTTGGTGCATTTTTTATTTATTCTTTATTTAATATGAAATAGAAGTAATTTTCTAGGGGAGAGAGAGAGAAGGGGGAGGTTCAAGAAAATAAGAAAGTGAGAGAGAACTTTATGCATTAATGAGTAAAATGTTTGTTTTTCTCCTAGTCTTTTAATCAGTGTTTCCAATAATTATTTATAATATATGTATGATAATAGTTGTATGATAAGTAGGGAGAGTCTTCTTTTGAGAAAAGTTGGAATATAAAAAAGATTGAATTTACATGCTTTGTATTAAAATTAAAAAAAGAAAGAAAGATTTATTAAGATGTATTCCATGTTAGCAATCAATGCATACTTAAAAAGATTTAAATTGCTTTTAACATATGAAGCATATTATACAATAATTATTATTGAAGAATCATTTTTTTACAATGATTGAATCAAAATGTTTCCTAAAACGAAACAGTTTTACATTACATTCAATCAAAGTTTTATTACTATTATACTAAATATAATATTTTCAAGTGATTAATGATTATGAAAGTTGGGCATTTCTGAGGCATTAAGCAAAAAAATTTTATAAAAATAAATATATTACATTATATACTAGTTTAATTTTGTATTTATTTAATATTTCTCTTGAAATATTTAGATGTGTACATTTTGTCTGGTCCTCTTTTTTAGTGTTTATATATATTAATAATAAATAATTATCAAGTATTTTTTTAAAACTTAATATACAATTCAAAAAATACTTTTGTTTCTGAGATGAACTTATTTATTAGACTTTGACCTCATGAAACAACGTTTATCAAGTAAAAAAATGGCACTTTTTATGCATTTGCTAACTCAAATAAATTTTAGTAATAATGATATTTGGTCTTTAAGGTATATGTAACTTAAATAAGCAAACTTCAACAATCAAACAAAATTTTCTTTTACAGACAAGCGGTTTAAACAGTTTCAACAAAATTATTTTTTGATATTTAAACGCTTAAAAATGAGTTATATTTGTTGAAAAGTGTTCCTTTTTAATTTTTTAAATATATTTACTTCAAAGAATATATTTTTTGCTTGAACAGATAGACATATTTTGCTAATATATACAAAAGGATAAAAACTTACATATAGATCTGTATACAAAATTAAAGTTTATTCTTAGAAGGAGAAGTATTAAGACTTTCATTCATTTTGGTGAGCCTATTTTCAACGCACTTCATTCAACAGAATTTTTTTAATATACAAACAAAGTAAAATAAGACCAATGTCTTCTTTATTGAAAATAATCAAAATAATTATAAAGATTACATGTCCTTGGATTGTTACTGATAAATTAACCCTTTTTCTTAAATTAAAAGAAAATTTAGGCTCTAAACACAGCTTTGCCAGTATTTTATGCACCCTTCAACATCTTTATCCTAAATTTAAGGATCATCTTTAATCATCCCTATTCCACTGTGGAATATAAAAAAAAAGGAAAACATTTTCAGTGACGACATGCATCTTCAAATACAAATATGTATAAAATTTTGGCGAATGCCGAAAATTCAAGTGCTTCTCTAAAGGCAGCTGTTTTTCCCTTAAAATAAGTATCTAAATATTTTTTTTTCCTTCTTTCAAAAACTATATGTATGTACATAGGTGGATGGGTTCTTAAGAAATTGTCAGCTAATGTTGTTGTTTCATGGTGCTACGTTATTTTAAGTACTAAATTCAATCTGCAAACCGTATCCAAAAGGATGGACTAGATGTTGTAGTAGTCCAGATTCTGATCACTGTCCACCAATTGGTGATCCTTGAGGCTGTACGAAAATAATTGACTTGAATATAAACGATACTACT
Organism: Lepeophtheirus nordmannii; assembly: GCA_963680855.1. NCBI lineage: Eukaryota > Metazoa > Arthropoda > Copepoda > Siphonostomatoida > Caligidae > Lepeophtheirus > Lepeophtheirus nordmannii. Next base: position 23,952,778 of record OY804524.1, on the reverse strand, counting down.
AAGTACTATTTCATTCTCAAACTATGGGCCATTATTTCTAAAATGCAAATAATTCGAAGATACGAGATATAACATAGACAATATTTATTACTAATAATTCACTGATATTTCTGTCAGACACAAATGTTGAAATGATACTCATAATATTTCAAAAATTGCAAAAGTAAAACGTGTAGACTACGTGTGAATCAAGCAAACTGATTAAATAAAGTAGGTATGTAGTTTGATATTATATTTTTCTTCTTTCTGCACACGTTGAATGTGAGCAGAATTACAAATGAGAATTAATATTTGTTGAAAAAATAACATAACTATATTAGTATAAGGATATAATATCCATGTTTGGAAAGTTTGATCAACTTGAATAATTAATTAATCAGTACATATCTTTCTTTTGAAAAAAAAATCCTATTCCACTTCTTTCATTTTATACATTTGAAAAGAACTATAAAAACTTGTATTGTGGGAAAGGTTAACCTTGAATATAAACTGTTTTTGGGGAGCTATAAAAAACAAAAAAAAAATGTTACAATCATTTCTGATACCATCATGTACTTTTTCTACTACCTCGACCTAAAAACAACAAATATATATTTTGAAAAGATATACAAAATGTATAAAAAAAGCTGTGTCATTAACAATTAGATATGAGAAACGTTTATGGTATTTATCAAGGAATAAAAAATACCGAAATAAATTCTTATGAACAAAAAAAAACACCTCACGAAAACAAAAATTCTTCGTTTCCTAGATAAAAGTTATAAATTTATCGGAGAAGAAGTAAGTATTTAGGCAGCTACATTTTTCTTACAATATTGGATAATTGATTTTTTATATCAATTTACATCAAATATATAATTATTTTATGTTCTTTATCAAATAAATGTAGAGTTGTTTGTGGTAAAAAAAGCTTTCACTTTTTTTACATCAAATTTAGTATTGATCTTTTGTAAACACGCTTTAATAATCAATTTGATATCAATAAATACATACGTGGCCATCAACACCAAATAGAATGAAAATAATTCTTTCCAAAAATGAGTCAAATTATATATTTGATATATTCCATTAATAATTTTCTATTTTTATTAATAAATTAGTCTAATTAATCCTTTGGAGACCCCATAAATAACTCAAAGGTTATAAAAATCCCCAATGATGTAGGTAAAAAAAAACACGAATATGACTGACGATTCTATTTGAAAGGCCATGTCAAAACCAACTATACAAAATACATAATCGACCTTTACATATATGTAAAAAAATATATGACCGTTTTTAATTATAAAATCATATAATAAACTCTGAATATCTCATTTTCTGGATTTTTATTCAATATTGCTACTGTGTTAACGCACAACTTAGCTTAAATTTTTTGTTGAAATACTTAAATTAAAGCATTGTATATAACTAAACACATATTAATCTATTGCCTTTGTTTAATTAACATAAATGCAACCAACCATAGTTCAGAAAAAAATATATTTTAAATTAAGAAGATTAGAAATATAAGATGGAAAAATTCTATGATTTTAAGTATTTGACTATAGATCTTTCCTTAGGCAAAAATAAGAATTATATGCTTACTATGTATTTACTTTTTGGCAAATTAAAATTGTAACAAAATCAAATGAATACCTATGTAGTATTTGTCCAAACTTGACATCCATGGGGTATAAATCTTTATTTTTGCATCAATGTTTTTGTAGCAACAATTGTGTTCAGAAATGAATGAATCAAATAGAAGGAATGAAGTCATTATTTATGACTGTCCTAATACTTACAGTTTATCCATTGTATGATAGGATTCTCTATGCCCAGTAGCAAGTTTTTCTCAACTATATAAGTCTGGTTGTTATAGACATATTATGTATTATACACATATAAAATAAAAGGAAAAAACCATTTAATGATACCCTTGACGATTCAATTAAGGTCATGGTATTTTTACTATGTAGATTGATAATTGATGGATTAATTATTATTAATTTGAGCTTGAGTATTTATCCATTTTTTGTACATACCTATATTTCATTTCCCAAAATTAATATTAATAAATCAAATATAAATATATATGTATATAGAGAGAGCTTTTATAAATAATTATCTATCTCAAAATAAGTGCATATCCCTTGAAGTATTTTGGTTTGCAAAAAAAAAAAAAAGAAAGAAAAAGGTTAATGAGTTTGTTATACAGGGATTTTTAGATATTTTGCACTCAAGTGTCATGTTAAAAAAGTTTATAATTTTGCTCTATATGTAAGAAACACGCATATGAACATGGGGCAGAGTTACAAAAAAACCCTTTTCTTGGACATAAAAAAAAAAGTAGTTGCAAATTGTATATTACAATTGCATCATTTAATGCTTAACAAAAAATGAATCATATATGAAGATAAAAACTAATTTTAAAGGATGAATGCAATTTTTCAAAAAATAAATTATAATTTTATAATAATTTAGTTAGTTTTGCATTGTTTTTTTATCTAAATTATATATAATCTGAATGATTGATTTTATTGTTTTTTTTCTATTCAATTAATATAGTTTATCAAAATTAACTCATTAAGGAGAAATATGATATATTATAACGAGGCTTAGAATGAAGTCAGTTGTCCATGTAGCGTCATTTCTTTGTTCTTGCTTTCATTAAGGTACAGTTTGAATAATATTTATAAAAATTTGATCAATAACAAACATATTTAAGTATGTTTTGCTAAACTTTTATGCGTCTAAGTCAAACATTCACAGAGTAATTGAGTCAAAAACAAAACAATAATGTAACAACTCTAAAAAGAAATTTAACATTTTCATGAGGATCCTTAAACATTAAAACTTAATTTAGTACAATATATGTTTCCATTTTCTTTAATGTCTAACAACAAAAAGAATGATAAACATTTTTGGATCACAATCTTTATCTTGTTCCTCATAGTTTCTTTTATTTTAATATCATCATCATAAAAAAGATACAGACATTAATAGTAAATTACATAGAAATAAATCTAGTGATGATTAAATCTCTTCCAAAAAGATTTCTTATTAAATAAGAATCTGAAAAAAGTGGTCTGAGTAATTTATTTTCATACTCTATATTATATTATATTTTTTTTGTTGGCAAGCATTGGTTAATATAAGTTTCAACTAATGGGTAACAATTTATCTTCTATGAAATGAAATGAACGCTATTAATTAGAAATAGAACTCATTTTTATTATTAAGAAAAAAGAAAAATATTCCTATGGTGTTCATTTGTTAAAGATTTAGGGGAATTGAGTTGAAAATGGAGCACAAAATATTTTATTTAAATCTTGACACAAATAATCGATATGCAATTTTGGAATAATATCTTGGAAACAAATCTAGTTTATACTGGGGTTAATAAATCACATGCATAGGTAACAAAATATTTCTCTCTTTAACCATTATCTTTTAAGCAATTTTTCGATATTCTATTTTTTTTAACTTCTTTCCCATACCCATGTACTAGCTTTAACCATTTTTTTCCCTATATTTTTTAGAGTATATACATATAATATATGAAAATTATATCCTGGTAATAAATTTAGCATATTTAGAATTATAAAAAAACAACTCATACTCATTATAAAATTAGTTTAAATGAAAATTAATGACTATTGACTCCTATGAGGTTTTTATATGTATACAACTTTGGTCAACTCAGTAAAATTCATATAGAGCACTTTGCCTGTTCTTTAAAATAACAACGTTTCTACCAATAGATAATTATTTTTCTCATATAATTTTTATTATCATTTTTGATATAAGAGTTAAATTTGTATTAAAAACATTTAACGAAGAAATAGTTTTATTTTAAATAAAATATATTTAGATCAATAAAAGTAATTTGCAAAACGGATGAGTATTTAATGAAGAATTCTAAAATCTGTTTTATTTTAGACATCAACAATATATATTGATTTCTTAACAATGTTAATCCATATCAAATAAAGGACTATAAATAAATGAGATTAAATGATTATTGATCAACATCGATCAAAATTAGGAAGACGTATTAAATAATATATAAAAATAAATGGTGGACAAGTCATTTAGAAGGACAAATAAAATATGATGACAATGTAATCAATAACAGTTTTAATCCATCTCACAAAATATGATGAAAGCTTTCCAAAAAGGCATATATTTTTTATTAAGATTAAGTGTAAACTATATTTTTCCCTAATGTAAGTTTTCTTTAAAAAATTGAAAACAGGAAAAGTAATGCATCTACACTACAAAAAGTTGAACACAGTCAAAAAGTTCAACTTTCAAATTTGGGTACAGTCAACTTTTTCTAAAAAAAAAAAAAAAAATCATACATCATCAACGACTTCACATTAAAGCAATACAAGTATGTTTAATAGATTATTTAAATTGTAGAAACTTCTAGTGCTACTGCCTTTCAATCATTCCAACTAAAGAACTTAGCATAGAAAACTTAATTAATTACTTAGTAATTGAGCACTAAAAATACTGATTATATAAAATAATTTATTTTTTCTCAGAAAGTTTAATTTAAGATCTTAATTCTACTCACATCCAGCTGTGAACTTATGAAACGAATGTTCTTGGATATGCAGTTTGAGTATAATATGGAAAGATTTTGTAATTACATGCAGATTAATTTCACAATATGTACAGCAAATCAAGTCTTAGATACATATCAGGTGACATATAAAATTTAGGTTGTTCTCTCTCTTAAATTTGACACGTGTTTTCTACATTAGTCTAACTCACTTATATAGATTTATTAATAAATTGTATCTACTCCTGCAGTAATAATAGCTTTGAAAATCAAATCATTTTTGTATTATTTTGTTAAATTGTATCTAATTAATAAAATCATTTTACGTATATAAAATGTAGTGATTGCATATTTTTCTTCTTTCTTCTCCTATCGGCAAAAAATGTTTTTGTTGAATATTATATATATGCATATATAACTAAAACGACGTCATAAGATAAACCTTACCTCATAAAATTCAAAAATCAGAAGATTCTGTCTTACATATTTTGGTATTTCATTCAAAATAAAACTGTAAAGGAGTGATTTGCAACCTTTTTACTCCCGTTCTGAAGCCCTTTTATTACTACCTAATTAGATGCTAATTATACTAATTTGTTGATGTAAATCTAAAGTAAACTAATACTTTTCCGAACGTTTTATTAAATAGAGTAAAATATGCATTTAAGTCAGCGAAAGAGGAAATATTTACGAAGTAGGGTTTTAGGCTAAAATAGCCGGATCTACAATATTAAAACGTATCATTATAAAATTAAATGTAAATAAGATATAACCAATGTATTATTTATGACAGCTATTTAACACAAATTTGTATAAATGAATTATCTCTACATTGTTAAAACTAGAGTCAATTCTTAAACCAAAGCATTATGGCGGTAAATGATTTTTTTTATCCTTTTTTCTATACATATACATATATGTTGGATTAAAAATGATTATTTTAATATTTAAGTAAAAATATATGTTATTCGATTTTTATTATTCTTTTATTTTTACAAATGTTTGTTTTATATTGTACAAACTATCCTTCTAGGGAATTTAAAGCTCATATTTGCATAAATGAATGATCGAACAAACCTCAAATCCCAAGTTTAATTGTGATGAAAAAAGGATTTCAACTCTGTGTTTTTTTGTAAAGTAACACACCTATACATGTATTTTTTTATGATCTTAAATGGGCACATGAATTTGACACCTAAGAAACTCAATGTACTCGTATATTTCTATAAACTTTTGTTTACTATTGGGTGATTCACGATTTTCTTTCCTTTTAAAAACAAAGAAAAACCAAAGTAATATCAGCAAAAGCTTTCTAATAAGTTTCTCCTCTTAATGCCATTAGCAAAGATTAGTTTCTTAATTACTGAATAAGTTTTTATTCGAAAGTTGTTTGGAAAAAGTAATGTATAAAAAGATATGAGACAAGATAAACTATTTGATGTACGAACTTTACAAATTATGACGTAATAAATTATCTACTTTCTACATATATGAAGAGAATGGAATGATATTATTAATTTAATTTATGATACTTTTACATATACTAAAAGCACTGAAGCATACTTGAGTCATTCCACCCATTAAAATCATCCTTTTCATACATAATGAATAAAATAAAAAAAGACAAAACAGTTGTAACACTTTTATTTACAGCATGGTGTTACACAAACACATATAAGATGTGATTTGCAGTAGAATGAGTCAAGACTGGGGCTTAATAAAAAGGAATCAAATGCATCAATTCATAAATAAAACATAGCATGAGTTTTAAAGGAAAGCATAAAAATCCCTGCAAGTTATATTTATGTAAATTAAAATAATGTTGCGTTATTTTTTTGTGAACGCATATTTATGTATAGATATATTTGCTTTTTAGAAAGCAACTCTGTATACTTATTCAACATATAGTCTGCAAATATATAATGTTTACTATTCCCCGCTGATAAAAACACTATGATACTCTATTCATTTCTATTTAAAACAACCTTGTTCTTATGTGTTCAACAAATGTCTGATAGTATTTCATAATAAAAACATGTAAGGAATTAAATGAACTAAACTTATTTTCCATAATATTATTTACAATTATAAAAATGTGTAGAATATTATTGTTATTATTAGAAAATTAGATACACAGTTGTAGTTATTTTTTTGGTAATTTATGTCCTTAAGACATTTGTAAATACTACAACATTTTATCATAAATTATTAATTTCCTTTATGTCCTGAAAAGAGACAGATCCTTAAAAATGTATATATATATATATTTATGAATGACACTATGTATGTCTGTGTAAAAAAAAAAATGTTTGTTCTAAAATATGTACACATACTGATTTTCTTTATTCAAGTATAAAATACTTAAGGCATTTTTTGAACAGATCAAAAAAGGTTTTAAAGTCTCAAGAGTAAAATATCATTGTATATGTTTTTTTATTGGATTAAATTAATAAAAATAATCAATTTTAAGTGTGTATGATGTTTGTTATAAAATAAATTAAATGTTTTTTTTCAAGAACAAAACCTGCAGAATATTTTGTTTTATAAAATATAATCAAAGCAACGTCTTGTTGAGTGTAGTGTTGTTGATATAAATATCTAGGCATTAAAAAATATCGTCATTTTGTTAGAAAAAATACTAAATAAACTTGGTGCAATATCTAAAAAGGAAAGATAAATTTTGTAACTGTTGTAAATACATATAACTAATAACATTATTAAAATTTAGTATGTCTGTCCCTCCAATATGGCTGACTTCTAGAGTAATGACTTCACGAGAAACTTTTATATCGAAGACGTTAAATTGGTATTTACAGACCAAAATAATTAGTAATAAAAGTGTATATATACTTTATATTACATCATGTATAAAACTTATACAACATATGGGATACAAAGTAACAAGCAGTAGGTATAAGTATAAGTAGCTTTTTATTCAAGACTTTGATTGACATAAATTGTAGTTTTTTAAAAGTATTTTTATTTATGCTGAACATAAGTTAAATATATATTTTGTATCTGTAATTTACACTCAGATTTTTGAAATTCAATAAAAATAACTCATATTATAAATATTTTTGTTATTAACTTTTCTTTATTATTTACAAAACAACAACAACACTGCACTACTTAAAATTTTAATGTACCAGATATAGAAAAAGGTAGTCAGTTATTCATTTCAGGATGACACATACAATAATATATTATAGGGAAAGATATTTAAATAGACTGTAATGTTCCAATAGTGTTGGAAATCGTTTCAGCTTCTTGTTATGTAAAATATGGATGACTTTTTCAATCTTAGATATATTTGGAACCTCCTTGAAGTTATTCTGATTTAAAAAAAGAGATTTGCTATATTTATAATCACATATACACTTATTCATCCTTAATTTGAAACAAATTCTTGTTCATTGGTAAAGAAAAAGTAAAAAAAACAACGCACACACAATCTACATTAGTATCTTCAGAATGTATTACAAAAAAGTTGGCAGATTTTATTATACAAAATCAGTTATTCACTTGCCAAAATTCAAAATGATCGGCTGGCCCGTTTACTCCGGAAAATAAAATGACGATACATATTTACAATGGTTTATATTAATGTAGACATTACATATTGATTTCAAATATGGTTTGGACTTGCAAACATAGCTGTGGCACTGCAATATAAAACTGATCGGGAGAGTATATTTCTCAAATGAGAATCTCCAACAAGTGAAAGTCATTTTGACTTCCTTAACATTTTAAAATATCAAATCTTCGTATACAAAAAAAAAAAAATACAAATTTCACCATGGATTTTCATAACTTAAGCAAATATTTCAACAACAAATATCATGTGGATCTATGTAAAGAATGGAATTTTAACTTAATGACAAAAATTTGCAAAATTGAATGAAGCAATAAAGGAATTTCAAATAAAAGATACATTCGATCGTGATAAAAAAAAATTACTGGACTAAATAATATAACTATTTTATGCAAGGAAAAAAACTCTACCTATTTTTGTTCCTTTTTAATACTTTTTCTATTGGTTAGTTTTACTTTGACGTAACACATGTAACTGTGAAGATTGTTAATAGAGCCATATAAATAAAAAATAACTGAGGATTAAGATTTTTTTTTTTGTTTGATAATCATGAATTTCTTGACTGAAAAAAAAAATACACTCAACTAACTAAAGCGTCATAGAATCTCTGTTCCCTTATGATATTTTGTCAAATAGGTGAATTAAAGTGCATTTTTTTTCGATCCATAGCTTATTCGAATAAACTAATCAAATCCATGTTCTAATATACGTCATGTGAAAATAATAGAATTTAAATTTTTGACAAGGCAGTCAGTTACTACATATATATTTTCATATGAATTAAATAATGGTTCTCATACCTAATTTATCAATTATTGTACCTTTAATGAATAGCTCTATTATCCTTAATTATGCACGTTATGAAATGCATTCTTAGATAGAAATTTGATGTACCCTACATATCTGATGTCATCATTGGCAAATAAACATTGATATATTTATATATGTTCTGTAAACAAACGCTGTACATTGAACAATTGTGTACTTATAGGCAACTTTAATTCACATCAAGTCGACAAAGTACAATAACAATCGGATTACCCTACATTTTTAATCAAAATTATAAATTATATTACTTTTTGTGGCAAGTAATGGATATTCTTTTGTGACCCCATTCTTCGTTCTACCTAGAGTTAAACATTATTACAAAGTGATGAATTATATTTTCTTTTCATTCGGTCTATTAAGTTATTCTTTTATTATTGAACTCCATTGAAAATATGACCATTTGTTTCAGATTTATCAATCAGTTACTTCTATTTTCCTTCATGAATTCAATAACAACCTCCAACATTTATTATTTCATGAAAATCACATTTAAATATGTATATATACAATAAATAACCAATCCTTTATCGAAGGGAATAGTATTATTTTTTGTTCTTTTCTGAATTATTATGCTCGTTTTATTTGGCAACATAGAAAAACTTTAATCAATCTTATTATATCATAAGTATAAAAAATTGGACACTTGCCTTTCTCTAATATAAAGCATTAATATAATGATGTATGACCTGAAAATCCAATGTTTTCAATTATTAAGTATGACAATCAATATTTGCTGAGAATATTTATTGAGTCATTTCTACTAAATTTATATATTCAATACTTATAATATGAGTCATTTTGTCTCTTTGAATATGCAATAGTCAAATGGAGGGTAGACAAAACAGTTTACTGATATAACTAAAAGCAAAATACATTTATACTTGAATGCAGCCCGAGTCAAACTTTTTTTTATTCCCAATGGGAATGAATGCGATAATTAGATCCATGGGGTTAGTGAAGTAGCTATAGTTTTAATATTTGCATTTCTTTTATTTCGTATTGTTTTGTGTGTCATAGATCCATTACCATGATTTTAAATAAAAACTTCATTAGTCTGTATGTGCTAAATTATATTAAAAAGTTCAAGTTCAGATTTATTTTTCCTTTTACTTTGTTTTTATTGAATAGAAAAAAATAAAATTAATTCAAGTAACAGACCCGTTCCTTTTACAAGTATCTAATTACTTTTGCTCTTGATTATCAACATTACTTTTTTAGTCTAGTAACGAGTAATGCATTACTTTTTACAGGTAACTTTCCCAACACAGCTTAGTATAAGTAGATTTGCTTTTCAAATCCGTATGTATCCTTTCAGAAATGCTATAGAGTGGATTTGAAAAAGCTGAACGTAATGAAAACCACTGTTTTTATTTATCAATCGGCGTCAATTCTAGTTTCGAATTTATACAACCCAGACATTTTTTGTTGTTGTAGTTTTGTCATACGGATGTTACTGAAATACAAATGACAAATAAGACAGATCTTCATTTAGGAAAATGATCTTTTGATCTTTGATAAATTGTAATTCATTAAGGAATTTTTGTAAGTATATATTAAGTATATCATGCCAATAGGTAAAATAGTAAATAATTATAAGTTATCTTTATCAATTTTTTACACCGGAAATTAACTTTTAAATGGACATAAATGGGAAAGAATAAGTAACTCCTTGAAAAGGAGGATACAAACTAAAATAAACGAATTAAACCAAATGCATAACCAGTCTTATTTTTAGAATAAATTCGACATTTCTAATTATCACAATCTAGAGCATTACACAATTTGTTGCATCTATAGCTCAAGCTTTCATTTTAAAAGAAAAATAAAGTTTCATCATGAAATTGTAGATAACCATTTATGTCATTCTGTCTAATTGTTGGTCTATCCTCTATTTGATAGTAATGATTTCTAAAATTTGATGAGAAATCATTTGAGCTTAGCAAATCAATATTCAGAGTACTGATATGTGACATGAATAGAAACCATTGTTGTATAATAAGATAATACTTTAAGTAAGAAAATGGTTTTATAGTCAATTAGTCAAAGGTAAATCAATTAGTTCTGTTTTTAAGAATTTGCAAAAAAAAAAAAATTTTTTTTTGATAAATAACTTTGTTATTTTCTAAAATTACTTTTTCTATGTAAAAAGTATAAATTAAATTTTAATTGTGCTTAGATTAATCATGATTATAAGAAAGTCAATCATTTTGATTCGTTGAACCCTCCACTAATATTTTATTTGCTTTAAGAAAAAAAGTTATAATCTCTTTTCGAAAGTTGATGTTAGGTTTTTTATTAAGTCATAAGTTATTAAAGGATATACTATTGAAATATACAAGTAGTTTATACCATATTAGATAATCTATGTGTCCTAAGCTTCATAGCTTGTAAATACCTACAAAAAACTAAGCTATGTATATATTAATAGATACAAATAAAAAGATTAGATCAATGTATAATTTTATAGTTTGTAATTAAAATGACGGGCTTTACAATTCAGTAGAGTTTTATATTTTGATGTATAAATAATGATTTTTAAAATTTGCTTCTACTAGTAGTTGCAACTTTTGTACAACATACTTATAAATAATGATGAGCCAACATTGTTTCAAAAACTCAAGGTTTTGTATATATATATATAATAATAATATATATATATATATATACATATATTTGTACACCCAAAAAGACTTCATACAAGGAAATCATCAGAAAATATGTATATGGTTATGAAAAGGTAGTAAATCCAAGGTAAGATTATATCCTCATTCCTCTATTTATTTTTTCTTACAAAACCCTTTTCCATTATATGATAGGATGTGAGAGGTATATCTTACATGAACGTCTAGTATTTTCCATAGAAACTGGTATACAATATGTACTACGATGGGCAAAAAATATCGGGAATCAAAAAATATTTATCTTATAATCAAAATTCATTTCATCCCCATCAAATTGCCCCCCCCCCCTAAATATGCAATACACATGTGTCAACTTTTTCCAATTTTCAAAATAGTTACAAAATTTGTATTAAGTCCATAATAATTACAGAACAATAACAGCTGAGTAAAGATATGCTATTAAAATTAAAAATTGGTTGGTCGGTTTCTTGAGTAAAAGGTTACGTATCTCGAGGAATAAACCACGGATTCTCAAAATTTCAAAAGAATGCAGTCTGGTGTACTCCTTTAAACTTTTTTAGTTTCAACAAAATTTGCCTACATTGCATTTGAAATCTCATCATTCAGACTTTTTAAAAAATAAAAATAAAAATTTTAGGTACACACAAAAGGACAACACGTACCTAAAACACTAATGAATTTTTTGACGTATAATTTGACACAGACGTCAGTGACAGGAGTGCCAACTTAGAAAATAAAAACATCTAACCTATCCGAATCCCAAAAAATTAAATTCAAATTTCCTGATATTTTTTCCTCAAAATAGTATGTATGCTTATGTACATAAAACCAATATTTTCTCTAAGACAATTTCCTTACATTAAAGGATGTAATTTACAAGCGTTTTTTAACGTTTTGGTGTTCATTTATTATGTGATAAGGGATATTTTCTAATCCTATTAGTTCACCAAAATAAAGTTGCCAGATATTTAGTAAATGAATCTAATATTTCAACACAAAAATAACCTGTGGAAGAAAAAATTTCTTTTTTTAATTGTATAAAATATTCTTTTATGTATTTTTGACTTAGAGGATCATGATTATCATATCCTGACAAGAAAACTTTTTCATATCAATTGAATTCATTTTTCATGAAGATTGATTCATTTACTTTAGCAAATCCAATATCATAACTGTTGTTTATAAATAAATCGGTAATTATTTGTTTTACATATGAAAATCAATGACTATCATACCCATTTTTTGTTGTTATTTATTGTTAAATAAGCCATTTTCTTTCACTTCAGGTTATTTTTATGCTGTAGAGCATATTTTACTTCAAATAGATACATAAACTATATGAAAAATTTCCAATTTAAATCAAAAAAGTTTTATATAAAATATGGGAAACATCAAATATTTGTATCTGCCCTACACTATTACTACTCACTATAATTATGTCATAAACGAATATTTTCTTTAATATAAATATATTCTGCTCTTTGAGAGATTCAGGAAATGAGTATTCAACTAGATATTGTTATTTTAGTATAAATTATAAAATATATGAATATTTAAGCATCTTAATTATTCAGTAAAGTATCTTTAGTTGTATCTATATATATGTAGAATATATTTTTATTACATAAGCGTTATAAATAATTTATTATAAAAAGTGAGTGTATTTGAATGAATATACAAAGTTTTTATAATTGATAATTGTTTTTCATACAGTTTGTTTAAAAAAAAAATCAGATGACAAAAAAGTAAAAAATAAAAAAAAATATTTATACCTTTAGAAAAGAATTGATGGATAAGCTATCATAAAAATTCATAAAACATTTATGTAAATATACACATATATTAAAAAAAAAAAAAAGAAAAAAAGTGACGGTATTCCGTATAAATTCCAAATATTTGGAACAAAATGGAATACATATTTTGAATAAATTTATATTTGATAAATCCCATAGTATATTACATATTTTCAATAATGAAAATTTGTCAAATTGTTACTCAATGTATCAGGGATATTTATGGTTTACATACAACAAAAATATGTCTACCATATTTGTAAATGTTTGTATAAGTATATTTTTCAATCAAAAATTTATATTTTGAATCAATGAATCAAAATAAATAAATCAATTGTAGAATTCATAAAAAATTATTCATCAGTCAGAATATTTAAGGAGTAATTTTTGATAGTAGCTTAAAATTAATCTTATAAATTTACTTGTAATGATTATATCAAATCTTTTGATTCCTTGCATAATTTGGTCAAATACCTTCTAAATACGTTAAATTTTATTTACTAAATATTGAGTAACCTAATAAGTTCAATCAAAATGATTAATCAAATTTATGGATTAACCCTTCAACGACTTTTGGATTCATTAGACCGACATATTAAAAGAACTCTTGAAGCAATAGATTTGTTGATGTTGTATCTCTTTAATGTATTAAAACTTTAATTACAAGTTTTTTTTCGGGGGGGGGGGGGGGGTTCATTCTGTTGTTTTAAGATTGCTCAATATAATCTGCAACGTTAATGAGTTAATTGATGGAAGAAATAACTTTTGTAAGAACCAAGTTTTGACCAAATTTAGCACATGAGACTTGCCAAATAGGGTAACTATATATATATATAGGTCTATTGAACCAAATGGTATCAAGTGTGTTGTAATAAGAAAATGTATCTCATTAGACTAATAGTTAGAATGTTTTCAAACACTCTCCTCTACTGACGTCATTTGTAAATAAAACATATGTTTTTGGAATAATGATATATAGTTCAATATTTTGTAAGAAACAGACGCAAAGGATCAAAAAAAAATTTTTACTTATGTGTAGTTGTTACTTTATGGAAAAAAAAAACAGCTAGGAAGGTTAATCAACTATATTAAAATTTGATAATAAAATAGAAAAAAAAATACAAAAAATCATGCTCGATTTTCACTAAATTGTACAAAAAACTTGCAAAAATATCGTTGTACTTATTTTGGTACAGATTGGTTAATTTGACTCAAATACTTAATGAATATTATGATTTTTATTAATCATAACTCTAAGATATAAATTGGGTATTTTTCATCATAAGTTTCATCCTATATTACTCTGAACGATTTTTTTTACTAAAATAATAAAGAAAAGGAAAGCAAAAGATTGACTTAGCGTTAGATAATAAAGAAAAATAGTGAAGAAATGAGGATAAAAATAACCTAGGAAGGTAGTTTAATTCAAGATTTAAATTAAGAATTACTTTCTAAAGAAAATATTACATTCATTAACCTTTCACAAACAATGGATGTATATTTTGAACTATTTCCTAGTTTATGACCGGCGCTATAGGACACGGTCAGAAATGAAAAATGAATTACTCAATGTATTATTTCTCGTGATTCAATATTTAATTGGAAAAAAATATTTTCTTTTCTTGATAAAATACAATATATAGACGAGACAAAATATGAGCAAACGAGACAATTTAATAGATACTGAAAGTCCCTCCTCCCTATACAAGGGCCATGTTTTTACCATTACTTTTGATTCAGACTAATTAGGGACAGCACAGACAGACAGTATTTTAAAAATAACTGATCCTTGTAAAATACAAGCTTATTTATTGATTGAATTATGCAGATACAAAATGATGTAACAACATATTTAAAGAAAATCACATTATTATGGTGTGAAATGAAGTAAAGAGAAATATATTTTTGAAAGACACTAAAAAATAAAGTCCATGCATTTGTTGTTCCCATTGTGACGTTCAAATGCGAGGCTGAAATTCAACCTTAATCATAAAAAAACAAGGATTTTAATTATTAATTTAGTTGATTACTTCTTTTTCAAGATGACCGATTTCTAGAATGATGGCAGCATTTTTACGTACTTACTTACACACCCACTTGTTCATTTTTTTTATATTTTCTTTTGTAATTTAAGCACATTTCTATGTCAATATGGAACAAGCAAGGTATGAAGTCCTTTCTAGAAAAAAAAAAACCCTTTTTTTTCCTACGAACATTATGTAAGTAGATGCCAGATAGTTTTTTTTCCTTACCTATATTTTTTTTGTTTTGTTATAAGGACGTTTAATAATATCACATATATGGACCCTAATATACATGTAAAGGCATTAACTAATTTGTAATCATACAAATATAACCTGCTTACTCTAAATATTACTCATAGTACATGGGCAATATATATATATGACAAAAACAGTATTTTTATATCTTCTTATTTTCATTCATTTATAATGATTACATCAGATGAGGAAAACAAGAGCCTTTTCTCGTAATTTGATCTTACATGTATATATAAAATGATAACTTGAAAATAGTACATTGAGTAATAGAGAGATAAATACTTTTAATTATGATAAACAATCTTTTAACAAATTAAAATATATTATTTAGAAATAAATTTTTCAATACACAACTTTTCCTATAATGAAAAGTTTATAAATTTACATACAATTGTAGTGTAGGAATCTTTTACGAGAAGAAAGTCGAATTTTTTTTGAATAATCATTCAAAATAAGAAAGCTAAAATTTACACTCTATAATTTAGATTTTGAAAAATATGAATTAATTACTATTACAATTTTGTACATTTTTTATTTTGAAATTGGTAGATGCATGTCGTCATTGTTTATTATGTGATTTTTTAAGAGAAAATCCTTGACAATGCAAGTAACAAAAGATTTTTTTTTTCATTTATTTTTTATTTTAAAGAAACATTAAACAACTATAAACATTAGGAAATTTGATTAATCGTCTCTTTCTATGTATTTTTTTTTAATTGAAAAAACCAATTTTTTTAATGAAGAAAAATGAGTTTTTTCACTTTTTAGGAACAAATGTTAAAACTACATGCTACATCATATAAAATCATATTAACTCATATAAATATTATCAAAAACTGACAAAAAAGTCCTTAACTCATTAATTTTTTTCTAAAAGTTTTCTAAAAAAACCACCAGGAGTTTAGTAATCAATTCATTAGAGAAAAGATACTTAAATAAGAGTAACTATTATCAAATAATTCATCTTTGTAGGTAGTTTTATATTTAAAATACTACTTTAAAGTACATTTTAGAGGAATAGTTTGAATTCAAAATGCAAAAATTTTCTTGTACAGATTAATGATAGTGTAAAAATACAATGTATTCATAATTGTCTATTCCAAAAAAACATATTTTTCCAAAGTTTTATGAAAATATTAGCATGTAAAATTAGTTATATTTTCATACTAATTTTTCCCCAACTGAATTTCATCACAGTAGTGAAGTTCTTTCTCTAATGTCATTAGTAATGGAGAACAGTTTATTTTTTATGAGGTAAAAACATGGTTATAGATATAAGGCAACATACCAATAAATTGCAGATAGAAATATACAATTATATAATGCAGTTATATAATTATTAGCTTAATCAATGATTACTTTACATGTATTTGTGTGTGACCTGTTTCTAGGTTAATGTTGTTGTTTTGTGGTTGTTGAATACACTAATACATTGAAAATAGACTAGTGGACTAATCAATCCCAATCAGCTATGTATGTATATACAAATGATTATTTAGATCTGTTTTGGATCTAGGTATATGGGTACTTATAATCAATTAACATGCATCATTCTTGGTAAATTTGAATTACTTTTCTTGTAGTTTCATAATATGTACATTTAAAAATAATTTTACTCGTGATACTGTATAATCAGAGGAGTATAGATTTACACAACAATTGGATTTATGCAGAACATGAATCTCATTAAACTATATACGACTAAAGATTCGACTCGATCTTAAAATGAAAAAAACTCAGACTTAGACTAAGTTTAGTTTCAGACTTATAAGAATAAGAATCGATATCTACAAATATTATTTTGTCTTCTGGAAAAGCTAAAACTTTGAACTAGGCTAATTATTAAGTGCATATCAGCAAATAGATATTTCAAACTTGACTTGGACTTTAAATGAAAAGACTCAGTATTTGACTCGGACATGTAGAACAAAAAAATGACAATTTATGGCTTTTCAAAATCCATTCTAATTATAGTTTAATAGATATAAAGTGTTTGGTTTTTTTAAATCTATTTATGTATGTGTTTTTTTTTTTTTTTTAATTTTATATCAAGTTTTCCTACATATATCTTTGATATATGTAGGCAAATGGAAATAGAACTGATTGTGACAAGTTCATCAAACATATATAGGGCTTTGCATACAAAAAATTTCCAATATCAAGCTTCATTAAGCCATTTTGTATTTTAAGTTCTTTGAAAAAAGTTATCCTATAAAAATAAATTAGTATATCTTTTTTTTTTTATTTCGATGTGATCATAGCATACATATTTGATTACTTTTTTTTTCTTGATAGCTTTGATTTAAAGGAATTTGAAATATAATCTAATATTTTTTTAATAAACTTATTTTGTATTAAATATCCTAGTTGGTACAAAATATATTTACTATAATATTTGTATTTATAATATAAGTTCATAATATTTAAATAAGAAATTCAATCAACAAAATCATAATAATGCATATATTTTTTTTGCAAATTAGTATATCATATGTCAATAATACTAAAATTAGTCGAAGGAAACAGTGTTTACTATAAGCTGATATTTTTGTAAAAAAAATATCTTAAACTTTTCAAAATTTGCAAAAGGTAATTTTGCCTTCTATTATTGCTTGTTAATATTTATACATTTATAAATAATTGTCTAATTTTGATCGTTCTACTTTTTCACAGGTTCTTTGCATTTCATGCCATCAATTATTTTATCATAATTTTTGCTTCAATTAATTCCCATAAAAGTACTATGTTTTGAGCATTACTCTTTCTTTCAATATATTTATACTATCAATTTAAATAATATGTAATTGTGCATGCATTCAAGCATAGTCATCAATATCATTTTTTGTTTTTTTTTGAAAAGCAAATGCATTTATAAAGATTCTAAGTACTATTTAGATGGGTCAAAGAGATTAAAGTATCGGTGGGAGATATGATGTAAGATAAAAGGAAATTATGTTGAGAAATAAATCAAATTTAACAAAAAATAATTGTTTTATGGATTGATTGAAACATTTAAAATTACCCTTCTATATAAAGTATACTTTGATGGTAATTTGTTAAAAGAGATATGAAATGATTTTTTTTCTTGTATATTCAAATCATAGACATACATATAAATATTCTTTTATGATGTATATAAATTAATAATTGTTTCATTAAAAGTCCATTGATTATAATTTCCTTATATTTTATATATAAAAAATGTCCCTTAATAACATGTTGATACATTTGATTTTTTAATTTTTTTTTGAGTATTTCATCATTGACCCAAGAATATACTTTTATCATAATTTCAATCTACTATCTCTAAGACTCGGGCACGGATACATAAAAAAATTTCATTTCTTTCAAATGAAGTTATGCTCATCATAACTTCTTTAAATGCAACTAAAAAATGTTTGTTTGTTTTTTAAACAAAGAAAATAAGTTATGAGGTTAGATGTAATGACAATACAAACTTTCACTTCAATCAAAATGAAGGAGACATAAATTAAAAATTACTATCATCACAAAAAAAAGGTAATTGCTTTTTTTTTGTTTTTTTTTGCAAAATAAAAGTTTTAAATCCGAAAAATATATAGGTATATGTATATGTTTATAAATTTTTTAACTAAAGTTTAAAACTTGTTGAATATATTGAAAACTTATCCACGCCTTGTTTTCACTTGCACTGTCTTCCTGTATTTTTTTCAATAAATCTTATCTGTAGATATAAATTTCTTTGTTTTATAAATATATAAATTTTTTAAATATTTTTTTTTTTTTGTGAACAATGTGAATATTTATGTATGAAGAAAAAAAGAAAACATTATTTTAAATGGATATAGAGATATCTTTTTCTTGCAAAAAATTATTTTCATTTTCTTTTTTTTTTTAAATATTTTGAAGGATATAAATATGAATAAAACTATTTAACGATGGAAAAACATACGTAGACATGTTCTGTAGAAATAATATTTAGTTATATATTTTATTACATATGTATATATGTTTAAGTACTTCTACATAAATTGTTATACATACATATGTACACTGATCGTTGTATAGATTTGTGTTTTAATATTCTTCCATAATGACAAAACGTATGAAAAAGAAACTTAATGTCCTTGAATCAATCAAATACATGGAATAAAAGATTTCACTTATCTACAAATATAGGTACGAAATTGAAAATGGAGGAAAAAGTATTGAAAAGTAAACTTGTTTATCTTATGGTCTATTGACTTTTCTTCAGTTTTGTTTTTTTCATGTAAAAAAGTACTTTAAATGAAAAAACAAACAAACCAGGCTTTCACAACAATGAAATATTAGTATATATATATATATATATGTATGTACATATTTATAACTCTAACTCATAACTCATTTTTTTTATCTGTTGGTATCTGGGTCACAACTCCTGCTAAAATCATCCAAAATCATCTTCAGTTCTATGCATTGTGTTCCCATTTTTTATATAAGTACATAGATGGATGGATCCAAATGAAAACTTGCCAACGATCTGTCAAGTAACACAATGACTATGCAAATTTTAGTAGAATATTCATTCAAGGAATGTTAATCAACAATGTGTCGATATAAATTTGTTGGTATATCAAATCAAATGATGCCGCGTCATAGGTAGAAAGGAAAGTGAATAATCCCTTTAGATGAATGACTTTCCTAATTTTTTAATCAAGTTTACCAAAGATTCTTGACATGTCTTGGCACTTGATTCGTGTAAAGATATTTGTTTAACTTTTGAAGAAAATTATATTATAATTTATTTCCAGAACGTATTTTTTTTAATAGTAAAAGTCAGTAAATCTATAAATAGATTATATATATTCTCACTTATACGTATTTTGATAAAAGGAAGGATTTTCTTTAAAATAGACACGACCTATTTTTTAATTAATTATCTTATATATTTTTTAATTTAATCAACCCTGATAATTAGTTTCAGCGTGAAAACAGTAGAAATGTTCCAAAGACGTCATCGATTGGATAAATAAATTTGGCACTCAAATATTTTACGTATATATACGAATATATTAAAAGTTGATTGTATTGTAACATGTACAAGGTATGAAGAGTTATAGCTTTCTGTAGATTCAAATAGGTTGCAAATGGAATCCATTTCTTGGAGCAGAGCTTTTCAACCTTTTTAAATCCACGACTCCTTTACGTCGATTTTCTTCAAATAGTGGCTCTCCTTTTTACGTACACATAATAAAAAATAGTGTACGTATACATTTCAACAGTAGTTATGTACTTACATAGGTCTTATAATGTGATGGTTAAATCTCTTTAGCATCAGTCAGTGTTTCATTATTAGGTTTTGTCTTTGACACAGCAACATAAAATTTTCCCTTCAATTTTTAAGCGAGACCATTGCTTGTTTTTCATATAAAAAAGATTTGAAAATGCCCATCATGTATAGGTGGAAAGAGAATACGTTCTTACAGTGCCCTTTCTGTGACTTTGGGATATGGACAAGCAACTTTGGACCAAAATTTTGTGATGGTTTTAGCGTCTAATAAGTCTTTAGCTCTTGAGTCGCTGACCAAATTAATTAACAGATCATTAACTCTTTCAAACCTGTAAGGTATCAGAAAGTATTTTTAACTGGAAGTTATGTTCTTTGAGGTCAGAGTGACCATACTAACCTAATTTGATTTTATAAAAAATTGTTACTCAACCCATTTCTCTAAGAAATTATAGGACATTGGTGTCCCTCTGGGTGTGAAGGGAATTTTTCATCCTTAAAAATATACGGTTAAGTAGTACTTTCTTAGTATTTATTTTATCTTTATTATATCTTCAGGTAAATGTTTTCTATATTCTTATATTCTTTCTATTTGACAAAAAAAATTGAAAAATCTTAAATAGAAAATATTTGTCTGTAAGTGACGAAGGAGCTTCCTTAGAAATAGTCTTGAAACACAAAACACACTGAGGAATATCTTTGCAATTTTTCAGAATATTGGTAAAGCCACATTTGATTTAACTTTCGTCAAACTTTCTCTTCTTCCCATGACGAAATATAAATGTTAATTTTAAACACAAAACACAACAATCAAAGAGGGAATCAACTAGGATCAGGAACGTAATATTACACAAATACTACAATTATGTGTCCACAAACGTTGAAGAATTTTTTTTTTTAAGTAAATTGGAAAAATTGATCTCAGGGTCACAGCCTCGGCTCCCCTAGAAAAACCGTATGGATTTCAGGTTGAATAAATCCGTTTTAGTATAAAGAAAGTTTTGCTAATGATTTAAATTCCTAAAGATCAGTAAGTACGACTGAATGATAAATAAATAATTTGTGTATTAGAGCCAGTCCTTTGATGTCGTTTATCACGTCAGACTATGTAGCAATAATTATTAAATTATAAATTAATTCAAAAAGGACTTAGCCTAATTAAAATAAAAATGTTCAAAAAATTTTAAATATATTTTTTCCAAAATTTAGAATATCAAAATGGACTGTCCTGTCAAAAAACCTCCCTGCTTCAAATGATAGAAGTAAATAAATAAATCTACACATTAAAAATAGTAATAATGTATTTTTATATATGTATACTTAGAGAGCTTTTAGTTTCAGATATACAATTTTTGAATAAATATCCCATCAAGATAAATAAATAAAAAAAACAAAATCTTCATCGTATCATTATTGAGTAAGGGGTGAAAAAGCAGGTCGTGTACTCCTAAATATGTAAGTTTTTGACATTAAGCAATATGTGTTTCTCATGTTCAAAGTTTGATAAGATTTTTATTTCCTTTATTTATTTACTTTTTTTTTGTTAAATATCTATGTTGTGATAAAATGAAAAAAAATATATATATAAAATTATTAAACATATCTTAGAAGATGAGTTCTTTTTAATATCTTATTCTAATGATGAAAAAAAAACCAATATTTTTTAATCCCTTCTTCGAAAGAGGAAGTTTTTTTTTATAAACCCATGACAAGGAATAAAAAATATTTTTTCGAATGAGATGAAAATCTTTGACTATGGAACATATTGTAGATAAAAAAAATCCCGTGATCCTTCAACACATAAAAAGTAAAATGGGTCTTCTATATGCTATATTATATGATGAATATTTATGAAAAAAAAAAAGAATTAACAGGAAATTTATTACATATTTCCCGTTTTCATAATAAATAAGTGAGTGATAATTATTTAATGACCTTAAAAAAAATGTTCAAAAGATAATTATTTGACCTTAAAATTTCCAACTATGAATTATTTAAAACTTGTTAAAGGATTGATACGTACAGCTTAATTGAATTTTTTTATTTTTTACTTACATTTTTATGGAATGAAATGAAAGGGAGACTATTACGAGAGGAAATACATTTTTAAATATATCTAATTTTACCGACTCTCCAAAAACTATTTTTATTTTCCTTAATTAGATTTTTTTCTAAAAATAACTAATAAAATATTGATTGAAGTTGAATCATTAAATATTATTTTCCTTAATATGATAAATATAGATACAATTATTTATATAATAAATAATTTCAAAAGAAAAATCAAATAAAAATACCTTATTTTCGAGAATTTGATATATATATATATTACTCTATAAATATATATATATATATACATACATATATATTTTTATGAAAAAATATTTATGTCTGATTCATCAGATATTTAATGCCTTAAACAGATTTTTTTTCCTTTGAAATATGCAATAAAGAATTTTTGTCTTTTTTTTATCATTTTTAATTCAAAATACTATACATATTTTAAACTGTCAAAATGGGCTTTAAATTCATATCGACGGGTTTTTTATGATAGTATTTCTCTAGTCTGAATGGGTAAATTTCTTAATTATTTTAAGATTGTATTCATAAATACGTAGGCATTCAATAACGTAAAGTGAATATAAACGCTTCGTACCCACGATGGAGATATTTTGCCACCTTTAATACTAATATGAGTATCCATATTATCATTTATTGGGAGAACGATGATAATGCGATGCACTGGATTAAGAAGATTGCTGTGGAGTACTATGGGTCTTGGTGCCATGATTCGTACAAAACATTTGAGTGTATTGATGAAAATTGTTTGCAATGATATTCTACTACATATTTCCTTATACAAATGAATTAAATTGGATCCCGATTTGAGTCCCTTAAATAATTTTGTCTCTGGATAATTTTGGGTCACACACTAATAGATAGAATTGATAAAAGATGTTGGAAGGAAAAATAAAACCAAAAATGGACATATTTGATATTGAAGGAAGAACAGCTTTAGCTGTCATGATGTTTTATGTAGTATATTAATTACACACAGCCTCCTTTCCTTTTACAGACATAGACATTTTTTGAGAGGGAAATAAACACAAATTCATAGTTATTTAGAAAATTGAATCATATCAAAGATTCTAAGTAGACTAGATTCAAAGGCTTTTCATTGACTAATATTTGTAGACAAAGACTACTACTGCAATATACATGGTTAGTACAGCATGTTCACATTACAAGAATGATAACAGCTTTGAAAAACAATCAAACATTTCACACGTGAGTAAAAGCTTAAGATTTACAGATCTTCATATGTTCATCCTCACTCAACCGAGAGCTTTCTTTCTCGAATGATTTGATATTCAAGGCCAATTATACAAAAAACCTAGAGTGTCTAGATCTCTCTGTCATGGCCAAGATCAAATCAACTCCATATGTAAATTGAAATGTGTATAGTATATTTAAAAACAAAATAATTTATTTTTTATTCTTGAATATCTTTTAGGTGGAAAATGACAAAAAAATTATCGAATTTATAATTGATGGTTGTATTAGATAACTTATTAGTATAATCATATATACCGCTAGTTAACTGAGTATAAGATCAAATAAAAACTTCATATTCCTTGAATGAATATTCTACTAAAATTTGCATAGGCATTGTGTTACTTGACAGATCGTTGGCAAGTTTTCATTTAGATCCATCCATCTATGTACTTATATAAAAAATGGGAACACAATGCATAGAACTGAAGATGATTTTGGATATATTTAGCAGGAGTTGTGACCCAGATACCCAGATTAAATTGGTATAAAAATATGCTGATTTGAAACTTCAAGGCCTGTATAATTATTATGTAACTAATAACTGAATGAAAAATGAGATCTTATCTTTTATGATTCAATTTTTCTACATACATAAATAATATTTTTTTTATTTTTTTTGGAATCAATTACTACGAAATTTTCATGTAAGAAAAAAAAAACCCTTATTTTAAATCATAAGAGACCAACCAGGGTGAAATATTTATTTTTTTACAATCAATGAAAAAATGAAAGTAAAAGTGTGAGAAATACAAAAAAACTTTTATTATTATTATTTAACTCCTTTGTGTATTAACTACATCAAAAACTTTAATAATGCATGAATACACACAATAGCACAACTAGAGGAAAATGGAAGTGAGTTTTGTTTATTCATATCTACTTTTTATCTACTTATAACCTCAATGATGCATTCAAGCGTTTATATGTATTTATTTTTTTAATTTTTGATGAATAAATTTGAAATGTAAATGTTGTGAAAGCACTCATTTATTTATGAAATATCGCATGTTTGAATATTTCAAATTAAATGGATTGCATATAAAATAATATTTTGACAGCAAACTATAGAACAATAATCCATTTATTCCGAATTTGAATCGTTCAATCATAGTAGAAGAGACTGGGTACTACCGCTGCAACAGGTCCTTTTTATCAAAGGGCAGAAAAATTATAGCCATGAAATTCACAACAATATATGAATTACAGTTTTTATTTTTAGACTAATTATACAAATAATAATATAATTTTTATTAGAAACCTAAAAAAATCATACATTTCAGTTGTTATTTTTCTTTTGAGATATTTGATAAAAACTGATTTTGAGGGATAAAGTAACTTTTTTTTTGAAGGAACGATATATTTCTGTAATAATGGAGTCAACTTTTTATTGTTTATCTGTAAATTATATCATTTGAATTTGAATTTTTAATCTTTTCTCAACACTTGATGTAACTAATTAAAATTGCTCAGTTGCAACAAGTTAAGCAAAAAGCAAACATATTGTGTATTCCTTTGGATTTTTTTTAATATTTAAAGGCTCTTGTGTTAAACCAACGCTAGAGGCTATCATCTGCAAAATTTGACAGATTGCATCGAAATACAATTTATCAAAAAACTCCTGTCTGATACATATAACCTATAAATAATTTCAATGAATAATAACAGACATATCAAACTAGTATGTTATGTTAAATTTTGGTATAATTAACTCAAACCTGCTCCACATAATTGCAAAGTTACAAAGTTCTGAACACCGATACGCGCCTTGAGTATATATGATAAAAATTACATTTTAAACCATCCGTTATATCCAAAATTAATATTACCTAAGACTATTCAGGATATTTCTGTGTAATTATAGTCACTAACAGTAGAGATTCTGTCACCTGGTAATTACCAAATCTTGATGAGCAAAATGTGCAGGTATCCAATAGATTTAGGATCAAATGATTATAAAATAATTTAACTGAATTCACATTTTAAAATGTCTCCTTTATGTAGGTATAAAATTACCTCAAGAGATGTTCATGTGATATCGTTTTTTTCTATCCTAGGATTTTTCTTGAAATGAAAAAAATAAAAAGAATGCATTTGGTATTCAAGAAATGAAAATAAAAAAGTGCGTTTTGCAAAGATATATTTGATTGTTTGACAATATTTGGTTATGAACAAATTACCAAAGACATCCTTTGTAGTATTTATTGTATAAAGAAAAATATTTATCCAACATATAATTCAAATTAGTTCATAGTCCCAATTACCAATACTACCTAAGCATTTCACCTGAGATGAATAAATATTTGCTTTGATATATTTGAATGACGTGAGAGGAATTCAATTAAAGTGTATGAGAACAAACAACTAATTAATAACGTGGTGATGAAAAACCCATAAATTAATTAATTATTTTTGTTTCAATTTAACAAACATTTTCCTACTCTGCAATCATTATTACAACATGGAATATTTATACTTTTTTAATAATAGATAATGTATTTTATGTATATGTAAGTAATACAACTAAATTGTTTCTATGTATGTCAATCTACTCAAATTTACAAAAAAAAAACCTTCTTTAAAAATTAGATCATTATTAATTGCTTGGTGAAAGAAATATAATTCTTTTTAAAAAATAAAAACAAAAACAACAACAACTAAAAGTAATAAACATTATCTGACAGTGTAAAATCTCTATTCATCCTCTTTGAAAAGTTAACTTCTCAATACACAATAGTTACTTTTATCATATGATGATCTTATAAATTACAAACAACATCATTATTCAAACGATAAGTTGACAAGTTTTAATATTTTTATCATACATTAAAAAAAAAATTATTTTTTTATTAAAAAATGAATTTAACTACCCTATAAATTAATTATTATTATTATTATTCGAGAATGGATTATGAAAACGTATGTTGTTTGAAAACTTTAAATACAATAAAAACAGTTTTAAATACTTTAAATTATATTAAGCATACAAATTGGAAATATGCAAAAATAACGTCTTTTTTTGATGATTTAAATTTATATATTTATTAATATAAGGTATATTTAAAGCAATGGTTCAAAAATATATAGTTTTTATTTGTTGGACCTGATAACGTTTTGATCATTTTGCTGTTTGTTGGTTTTCTGAAAGATATTTTTTTAAAGAAATATTTTAACAAGTATAATTTATGTAAAATTCAATTCTACCTCCTTTTATAAGTAGATAATTGGAACTTTTTAAATGTATCAAATATGCTCTTAGCTCAATTAAAAAAAGTGCATTTTGCATCTAAAAGTATGTAATTCAGTAAACAAATAATAAATATTGTTTTATAACTTAAATTCCAACGTGTTAGCATGAATTTAAACAAAAACCTCTGTTAAATTATAAATAGAGCACTTTCTACAAAAAAAAAAAAAACTTTATCTGCTGACTTCAAAAATGCCAAAACTGATCCTCTGTAAAAAAACAAAAACCAGGATAACGAAAAATTGCTTAGATCTTTTTTTATTTTTTTTTAGTTATTCGTATTAATATTTTTATGCACATATGGAAGTGTGGATAGCAGGGACTCAATGAACTTGAAACAAACTCCTTTTCTGTGGTTCGTAGAAAGTAGTTTATTTTGGATTGATAAGAGTACATTGAAGCTAAGGTTGAACGTTCCAAAATGTAAAAAAAGTTATTAATCTTATTTATTTATTAACACTTTGACTGCCAAGGATACGTATACGAGCCAAAAATGGCTTTTTTTCCCTTGACATCTGCAAAAATATTCACAAAAATTTTTCTCTTGTTTAAGGAGGTAACGAGTACAAGACGGAAAAAAGAATATGTATGTACATGTATAAAGCTTAAACTTTTGTCATAAATGACAGTGAAAATGTTATAAAAGCTTTTTTTAAATATTGATTTTTTTTAATATTGTTAAAAGGTCTCAGGAAAGTCACCAATAATGTAAATTTAGATGAGATTAATATAATTTTTTCAAATCGTTTTATAAACTATTATTTAATAAAAAAAAACTTTGAACATGAGAACGTCACGTAAAAACGCTCACCCCTATATCAAAGGGAGAAAAAAAGATGTGACACAAAGATTTCAAACACAAAAAAAAGAATTCGACTTTATTTTCATACCCATCATGAATTATACGAATTTAGTACATTCTATACCTTGTGAGCGTTGTCTTCATTGAACAATGAACCATAATTAATTTGCTTGCTTCTTTATTTATTTAGTCCAACAATTTAAATAATTGTCTGAGAATCTTATACATAGAAATAAAAAGAATTTGCAATAAAAAAAAAATGTAATAAATTAAATTAAACTTTTAATTTATTTCATCTTTTCATACCACATACACACATATATAGAGCACGAGCAAAAATAAAAAAAATCTAAATAGAAATGCTTTCATTAGTTCTTAAGTCCAGCCTCTTTTTATGGACAATTTGATTATTTGTTCATTTTAAGAAAAGGTGGTTTGTTTCTTTCAAGGTTTTTACAAAATGCCGTGGTATTTCTCACGCATGATGATTACTTTTGTTCCTCATCAAATAGTATTTGAGCACCTTCGCTCCCTTTTTTTCATGAGAATGAACTTATATTTATCTTGGCTCATTCAAGTAATACTGCAGAAAAGTTTTTTTTTTCTACAAATTTAATTACAGTAATCCCTCATTTATCGCGGGGGTTACGTTCCGAAAATGACCCGCGATAAGTGAAATCCGCGAAATAGAAAACTTTTTTTTTTTACAATTAGCAACTATTACATGTATACAAATACAGTGACTCACGTGTAGGCTGTTTCACTGCTCTTCAGACTGGCCCGCTGCATCCTGACTGCGCTCTGCAGTGTTGGAGATGTTCGAAATTACTGTTTTATGTAGGTACACATAACAGGACGAGACGACAAAATGATAGCACAATTCGTAGCATGTTTTGATACAAGAAGCGGGAGTGAGTTTTTAGCGAATCAGAATGCAGAGCACAATGCACCAAAAAAAAAAAATGCATTATGAAAATCCGCGAAATAGCGAATCCGCGATAAGTGAACCGCGAAGTGGCGAGGGATCACTGTATACTCTTTTACTTTTTTTAATAAAAATATTGAACGACAATCAATTTCATATACGCAATTTGTTCCTTATATGTACAATTAGACATTGCATGAATGAATGAACTACTCTTGTATAGGGCATACAAAAGAACATGTCGAAGAAAAAAAAAGAATTTGTCATCCTGTCTTCCATTCTAACCAAAGGAAATATTCTATAATATTATTTTTTATGGAGATACTACCTGGAAACTTTTTCGTAGTCACAAATTAGAACTTCCTTTATGCACAATTGGCCCACTCTACAAACAATTTGAGAATCTTTGCCTAACCATTAAAATTACAAGTAATTTACTAGACTCTTAAACCATCTGGGTCTAGTGAATCCATAGGGTTAATCATTCACGAATAGTTAATTGCACTTGTATGAAATTGATTAATAATGATGAATGACTACTATTAATAAACTGTATTTAATGCTTGTTCATTAAGTAGTTGGTAATTCATTTTCTCTTATGAGGTTCTGAGAAGTTCCTTACATGTACTAATTATGTTACAAACGATTAGATGTATGTACAGCGTCTTTTCTGACATCAATGATGACATAATATATCAAAAGGAAATACATGCTTAACAAACTTCCAAAAGAATACTAAAGAAACCACATCCAATGACTTTAAAAATGAAAAAAAAAACACCTTAAAAATCGTGCAGTATACAGCTGCAATTTCATATAAAATTTGGTTGTTTATGTCTCCTTCAAAATAGTTCATCTCATTCAATTCTTTTTCCATTTCTTGTTATGTATTAAAAATTAAGATTGTTTTAAGTGGATATATTTTCATTGAATTAATTTTAAATGTGTAACGTTGAGACCGTGGCATGTAAAAATATTTAATATATCACATTTGCATTTGTTATTTTTGAAAATTACAACAACTGTTTCTTTATCCGGATTGCAGTCCACTATTGTCTAATATAGTTAAAATATTTGTTCACAAATAAACACTCATTCATTTATCAATATTCGAAGAAAAATATTAGACAGCTCATAACTAAATAAATAAATATAAGAGCACATTACATTATCATTTTAAATTGCACTGAATTAAGTAATTATCTTAAACCCCATAGTTTATTTGTTTTTGGCAAATTGTTCGCTCACATTGACTTACTATACCTAGGAATGTAAATAATATGCAAATCGGGCTTGTAAGAATCAAAGAAAGAGAAAATCAACCTGGTAACTCTGACAATTTGATGAATGTTGAGAGGGAAGCAGCTTGAGCTGTCATGACGTTTTACTGAGCTACAAGCTGCTATTCTCTTTTATATATACAAATGAAGACATCAATACGTAATAAATAATAACATTATGTATACCATAGATGAGAGGCAGAAAATTAACTGAAATTAATGTCAGGAAATTATATATTTTTAACTAATAACAATTATACGAGGACTTGAGCACTTTTTGTTTTCATTTTAATTGCTTTATTAAACTTAATGCATGTATTCCTTCATGTGAGATCTTTACTATCAGGTAGATGTTCTCCCCTCAGTCATAAAGGAAAAATGATGACAGCTTTGGAAAACAAAAAGTACTGTTTGAAGAGCCAACTCCACAAAGTCTCACACTCGGCATTTTGCATATTATTTACATTCCTAACTATACCTATATCCGTTCCTTAAAATCATGACCTTCAAACACAGGAAAAGAGTTGTCAGCATGGGATTCCATAAAATATTTAATTTCTGCTTTTTATCTTGCAAACAAACAAAAATCTAATTTGGAATTATAATTTCTCACATTAATCCTTACAAATAATATATGTACATATTATTGGCCAAAATAACAAAATTTTTAGACGTGAAAATTGTTAAAAAATTTCTTCTAAATACTTTTCTACTCAGCGTGTTTACTTATTTTGATCTCTATTCCTTATGAATATATTTTTTTATTTATAAAAAAAGAAATAATATTGTCAATTCAAAATTGTTAAAGCATCTTTTTTGATACTGAAAATTGATTATGCAAATGCCATAAAACATCTTAAGCTTTTATACGTAGAAATATTCAATTTATGATGTCAGCTACTCAGATGTTGTTTTATTTTATTTTTTCTGAACAGAATTCTTGATAGCAAAATATATTCAACATGTTTTATTTTTAGTGCTTATACATGTAAGTATATATGCCATATATATATATCTACGAGATAAAATTCTCATATTTCCGTTGTTAGAGGTAAGTTTTATGAGTGTTTCTATTTGATTATCCTCAAGAGGTATAATATGTAAACTGTTATGGAAATGTACAAAATTGCATGAAAAGGAAATACTTTTTTGTCAAATAAATACAATAAGTAAAATAGTATTTTATGTAAAATACTGTGGCTTCAGTAGTAGTTGGCTTTGTCAACTGAATTCATTTCTACATAATTCTATACATAGTTATGACTTTTCACTGTAAAATTATTTGAAAAAAAAATAAATATTGTCGAGGTATTCCCAAAACCTCAGCTACTCCCACCACCCACGTATTATTATTACTTCGTCACCTGTTGGCTTACAAACTCATATTGTTTTATTTATTTTTTTTGCAACAACAACTACAAAAAAAATGAATATTGCCCTTTAAAAAAAGCTTGTTACATTATTCAAAAGCAAATATCAGCTCAGTGTGAGAACTTTTTTTTAGGTTCCATAATTGAATCTGATTTGTTAAGGTACTATTTCTATGATTATTATTTTTGAAATTTCATCAACAAATTTATTTTAAAGTACATATGGAGCTACTTAATTTACGTCATATAACAAATTTAAAAGAACTTGAACAATATTATAAGGTTAAAAAAAAAATTTTTCTTCACTTTCTTTAAAATTATATTTCGACCACAAAAATCAACTCCAAACATAATTAAACTTGCTTACAAGGCGTTTCAAATGCATTTAAATGTTATATTTAACATATGTTTGTAATTTGAAGCACTAAAGGTAAGTTACCCTGATATATAAGTATTTTGATGAATCAATGGTTTGAAGATTTTAATTTTTAAGCTAAGGATAAAAAAATTAAGAAACTTTTCAGAACATATTGATTACCCTAATAACAACTTTTGATAAACAGTCAGTGACAAAATTAAAAGTAAAAAATATGTAACAACTGTAGTACTCATACTCTTTACAAGTGTTCTGAAAGTACTTTGAATTTATCCTCGACATCTTAGATAAAAAAATTCAAACGGAATCTAAAATATTTATACCATATAAGCTCCTAGTTCATGGAAATATCGTTTTATACGTTTGATACGGATGACCTCTGGTAGTCCAAATTATTGGGGGTTATTCTCCAGACTGTCTTTTTAATATGCAACCACATCTATAGATAAGCCCAGGGGCTGAGAGTGGAGGAAGGTCACAATTGTAACCTCTTCTTTCTCTACTCTTATGTCAATATGACAATTTTTTTTTTTTTTGTTGAGTCTAAAAATCTTATACGAAAAGTTTTTTAGTCACACCATGAGAGAAAAGAAATATTTGAGGTTATGTGTTTATTTCTTAACAATTTCTATGCTACTTATTTGGTATGAGTTAATAATAAAATAAAAATATATAAAGATACAGTGTTTAAGTGCCTTTCCAATCTTTAGACAACCTCTTAATAGGCATTAAAAAATTAATGCATTGTAGTACATATAGAAATTTTTATTTAAAAATGATAAGACTATTGCAATTTTTGATAATATCAATGCAAGTGTACATTAAAAATTTCTTTTTTATATTTATTGCCAAAACGACATTCCCTGAAAGCACACTCATATGATTTTTAAGAAAAACTTTCTTTTTGATTATAGAAAACTACCGACTTTATCGTTTTCCTAGTTATAAGAAAATAAAAGAGTATGCAAATCGCATAAAACCCTTTATTTTCATAAAAGGGTCTCTCAAACTCATTGATTTAATTACACATTTACATCGACTGTTTTATAAGCCTATTTTTTTAACCCTTGATTTATAATTTGTAACAACAAATAAATATTCTTTATGACTTTTTGCTGATTTATTTAATTAAATATGTATGTATACACAATTACAAAGAAAGATAGAAGCTTAACTCAGCATCCTTTTACGTAGACAAGAGGTGGTGGTCATTAGAAATTACCCACCAAATATTTATGATTTAGCAGTTTTTTATATACCTACAAATTTATGCTAAACTATAACAAATAATAAGCTTCTAAACTAACATAAAAAGCTTGTTTAATAACTGAGTATATTAAATTTGTATAAATTAAACGTTCTTTAATAAAGAATTATAAGCCCCTTGCTGATGAGTAAGGGTTTTTTTTTTTTTGTCTTTTTATATTTTTATATTTTTGTCGTAAAAGTGTTTTTGTGACTTTGTGTGTAGAATTACACTAGGAGGAAATTATTGATGAGAGGTTTAAGAACTTGATTCTTTTTTTTATGGATATTAGAGAAAACATGGGTACATCTACATTGTGGGGAATTAACAACAATGATGAAGCCTTTTTCAAAATAAATTAATGTACCCATATGAAAAGAGTTTATCTAATTTTATCCCTAATTATTCTAGAAACAAAGGATTTGAGAGCAATTTAAATCCCTTGCTATCAAGCCATAACTTTTTTGTCTTTAGAAAAACGTAAATGAATATGCATATCTACAAATATATATGCTTATAAATTATGAAGAGGAAGCAGACAAACCTCTAACATGGCTTTTTACATACATATATTTCCACCTTACCTTACATAGGATCCCACAAAGGATAAAAAAAAAACCATTAAGAACAGATAAAACACATCATAAAATATTGTACATAGTTCGTACTTAAATCAACACAAAAAAGAACGAATATCAAATGAATTAAAGAGGAAAGTTATCTACAGCATAAGCTACCTGGAGATATCCTACAAAACAGCGCTATTTAATTACAAATGGAACATAAGCAAAACATAAATAATAATAAAAAGTAAACTATTGTAGTGTAAGAACTATTTTGTGAAATGAATGAAAGCAGGAGATAAGATGAATGTATTTCCTCCCCCCCCCCCCTTAAACTATCATTCTGTCATGTTGCTATAAAAATACGTTTTAAAGAAAATGTGTAGAAATATTTTCTACAGATTATTATTTTAATTAAAAAAGTTTTAAAATAAAAAACAACTATATCTTAAGTTATTTGGATGATAATGAAAGAAGAAAAAAAATATTGAAGTGACCTCTATCTAGATATTAAATTTAAACAACTGGTAAATTGACCTACACAACAAAATTTAAGAAATTTAAGGATAAGAGCAACAAATAAATAAAAATTTTTGTTCACTATACATGTTGTGGTACCCTTATGCATATATATATATATTTCAAAATATCTGGGTAAGAGATAATCAAAGAAATTAACATAATTGTGGTATGATAAAAGTTTTATAATTGTATCAAGGATGGATAGTTTAGAATGTTTAGTATAAAGACAAATTAATTTTTCCGAAGTTTTTGTTGGTTAATACAAAAAAAGCTTGTAACAGTTAATAATATACTTCTCCTTGGACGAAAGTAATTAAAGAGTTTAAGGGAAAGTAAAGTGGACTTTTTGAAAAGTAAGGATATCTAATAACAGGTCTTTGAGGAGATCATGGGTTTTTTTCCTTCAAAAAGTTAAAAGCAAAGATGTTGTATTTTTAATTTAATGGTACTTTTGTTCTACTTTTTTTTTCGAAATAAAAATTAAACGTCTCACAATTGAGTTTTTTAGTATTTTTGTTGAAAAAGCAAACATATGTTAAATTAAATTTAAAAAAACTTTTGTCATTTTTATTTTAGAAACAAGAAAACTATATGTATATATGAATTTGCTGAATTAGTGGAGAAAAATGTTTTGGATAATATATGTCAGATAATTTATATAACGATACTTTAAAAATTTTAAGACAAAAGTAACTGATTTTTTTTCATCTTTAAAGTATATAAAACACCATATGGATGGGAAAAAAAGTTAATAAGTTGTATAAAACAGACACAAGAGCCAAAGTCTTATGATTTATGTAAAACTAATAATTCTTATATATTTTTTTATTATAAATAATATTTATTGCTTATAAAGTCTTATTTTTGCTTTTATAGAGTACAAAAGACACTATGAAGTAATTGTTAGTTATTTCAAAAGATATGATTTTATGATATTTTATTGTTTTATGACTTATATGTGATTCATTTTATGACTAGTTATCCTTCAATTTTGAAATCATAAAATGGGAATGTAATTTGAAAAATATTTAGTAAAAATAAAATTTATTTATTGTTGTGTTACTATCTATAAAAGGATTAGTAGATATGAAACGTTTTTACAAAAAACGTTGAATCATTTTGAAAGTAGGTCGTCTTTGAAACAAAAAATTATAGGAATAAAAACCATAACCACTTCTTTGTGCCACAGTTATGCTTTTTTTTTTAACAATTGGTCTCACTTTATGTTTTGTCTTCAATTTGTGAAGTTGCCAGTGACAACACATTATTTTAAATAAATTCTTAGTAAAAAGATCATTTAAAAGTTTTTTAGACTAATTGACAGTATCAGATGCTTTCCACATTTCTTATCCCTTTCCTTCTTTTTTATCATAAAGAAATAATGTTACTCATCACAAAGATATGATTATTGTATAAATAGTCAAAACTTTTCTTTCAAAAATAAAAGAAAAAAGGCACAGGATCAGTTTTTAGTATCCATTGTTGAGCTTTTTATAATTTAGTAGAAATGCTTCGATAGATATTGTTTGAGTTTTGCAAATCAACATTTTTTAAACTAATAAAGTGGAAAAATAAAGAAAAAAATTAGAACGTCAATGAAGTTATAATTAATTGTTAACAAATCACCCTTTCAACTTTAATAAATTAAACTGAATAAAAAGCCCTGTAATAAACACTCTTAGATGTATCAAGTGATCATTTAGTTTAAATAATTGAAAAACGTAGAATCAACTTAGATATACTTTTTTTCAAGGTTTTTTGGCTATATTTTTTAGTTAATTAAATATTTGCAAGTTTTTCATTTATTAAATTAAAATAAATATGATTAATGAACAAACTTATTTCTACCAAACCTTTTAAATTATTGAAGATAAATGATTAAATATTGTTAATGAATTTAGGTGAAATTACATGGTCATCACATAATTTACAACAAATCAATGTTTTCATTTTTTTTTTTTTCAAATATGCATTGACAAGGTTTTTTATATCAGATTTTGCTTAAGAAAATGAATTTCAAGAAACAATGCAAGTTTGAATTCCTTTTTATAAATTTTTGTTTATTCCCTTATCGTTTTTTTTTTTTTTTTTTTTTTTTTTGTATAAAAAGCCATTTTACCTACTGCAGCGAAGCCTGTAATTTTTCCTTTACCTCTGGCCGGGAAGTTTTGTTGATTTCCTTCTGAATAAATCTCAGAAATGAGTGATGCTCGACGAATATCAGGCCGCTCCTCGACTTCCAACATTTTCACCATTTCTTCAAAAGTTTTTTTTTTCTAAATATATTTAGGAAATTAAATGATATAACTACATGTACGAAATTGTCTCTCATCAATGTAAATAAGAAATCCCCATTTTGATATTCCTTGTCTTTCCAAATTCTACATAATGACTCATTTATAGCTCCTTGCATTAAATTTAATCATTGACTATGTTACATATGTAATGTATGAAAACTTTGTTTTAATGCAAAATAATAAGTTGAAGAATACAATAATTTAAGACAATGACATATAAAAAAGATTTGATTAGATAATAAAATATAATTAGTAGTTAAATTTTATATCATTTTAAACTCATATATAGAGAACTTATTATAGCCAATAATATAATATATATATATATCATTTTTATCAAAAAACTTTTGAAATAGACTAAGAAAAAAAGGACTCCATTCTTGTTCGTTATGATATTGATAAAAACTTTTTTTGAAAATGTGGGTATGTATGTAAGTAAAATCCAGCAATGTATGATTATAATGAATTGTTCTACATATTAAATCATTTGAACAAGATAATTATTCCAATTTATATCTTATCTAAATATGATGGCTTGAAACAAAGAAAAGAAGAAGAAAAAGGATCAAAACGTTTTATCAGAAGCTGGTTGTAAAACTAACTTTTTTACAATTTGATGGCATGTAACTCTTTTTAAATACATAAAGTTGGTTTTTTGGCCAAAAGTGAAAAATTATGTTTTTACAGAAAATGAAACGATTTTTATTAGCAAAAAAGAAAAAAACTTACATTTATTTTCCCTCTCTCTCGTTTTCAAATATTATAAAGGTTCTATTGTACGCCTAATACAATTGAAAGAAAAAGTTTTAGACTCAATAGTTACTCTACTTTTTAATAGTTTTAAGTATATACCAATATTATACTCCTACAAAGCCTAAATATATCAACCCAAGGGATACAAATAAAAAAAGAAATGAAAATATGATTCGAAAGGACACAAATGTAGACATTTATTTACTTAATAGCTACATTAAACTCTATTAAATAAATTAATACAAAAATAAATCTCAATAACTTTTTCTCTTATCTAGAGAAAAAAGCCATATTCTTCATTTGTTGTTTATGTTATGGAAAGAAAAGGGTTTATAGTTTTTAAAAACGGAACTTATGAATTTAAATTTTGAAATACATATGTATATTATATATTTATATATAACTAGACAGTAAAAAAATGTTGAGATAAAGTTGGATTTGAGGAAGAAAGGAGACATATCAGTTGATATCTTCTACTTTATGGTCAATTTGAATTCAGTTTTCTCAGTATTATTGAAGTAAGAACTTGCTACAATAATAAGTAGCTATTGTTTATTATTTAATGTTGTCAAATAACAATCAGCAGTTAAAATTCAGAGGCACCAATAGTAATTATGGTGGGAACGCTAATTTACCTCAACACCCATTTCCCCCATTCACAATTTAGAGATTTCTTGAATAGTGACACATTTTATTTTGTTGCTATTACCATTTTTCTTTTATAAAGTAATAAGAAAAATGTGTACATATTTGAATTACTTAAAGCACTGCTTTTCAAAATTGATCCAAAAGACTGTGCAGATCTACTGCAAGATGTGAGTAAAAAGATAAACAATATTTACAATAAAAATTCAAAAAATTTCAATGTCAAAACTAAAATGTGGAGGGCACAATTCAATAAGTTTGATAAACTTTTTTAAATAAGTTTTTATTTCCTTCTATAATTTACAAAAAAGATGTCCAGATTTTTTTATTATCCACTTTTTCTCTTAAAAATAGCCCTAACTAAATAACAAATTGAAGGGCTCACCTAAAAAATAAACAACTGAATATTATAAGGCTATAAATTGAGAGTAGGAACTTTTGCTTCGATTCCCTTTCTCAATTATTTCAATCTTTATTTATGCATAGTATCACTGCATGTAAATAAAGTAACTTGCTTTCAATTTTGTTTAGACTTTACTTCTACCAGTAGCAAAGTAAAGGATTGAGCAAAGTACCAGTGTGGTTCTACATATTTATTACAGGGGCCAAAATAGTCTCTGGCAAATAGTGAAGGAGGGATTGAGGATCCCTGAAATATAAGTTACACTCTACACTATTGAAAGTTCTATGAAAAAATTATATAAATGAGAAAAAGAAAAATAGAATGCAACTTTGGGGTAGAATTTGAGTGAGAGCTTTTACATATTTGTTTGCACGAGAGATTACAAATTGAGATGATGATAAAAGATCTAAAGAACTATTATTCATATTAGGGTTTAAAAGATATAAATATAAAATAATGAGCTTATACACAATTAAAGTAAATCATTTCTTGGAATTATAGGATGGATTCATTTGGTATTCATGGAATCAGTGCTTTAACACATGTTAAATCTGCTCAATAAAAAATAAAGATTCAAGGAGAATACTATTCTTATTTATACTCACAGACCTTCTCCCCTTTAGTGTTTTCATTTTTAAAGCGAACACAAATGTTTTTTCAATTAGGGTTTGTAAAAATATCCATTGAGTTATGAAGGTTTCAAGAATGGATATAATTTTATGCATAAATGAATATGAATATACATTTATATGCTTGAAAAGCATTGTTCTTAATTCAATTCTGTGTGCATAAAAATATGTAAATATGTATATATTTTAAGTTTTCATTGTAAAATCTTTTCCTCACATCATTTTTCATTTAAAAAAAACAAAAACAATAAAATATTTGATTAATTATACAAAATACCGCCATGCATCTCTCTTTTTTCCTTTTTCTATATATATATATATATATATTGGATAAAAAAATGAAGAAAATAGGTATCAAAATTGATCCCAAAAACTGTTGAAGCCAGTTGGTGGATTGCTAATGCTAAGTAAATTCCACAATATGAAATTTTCAGATACATTTATTATTCTGAGACAAATTTTTATGAATATTGTTGACGCACACAAAAAGAAGGATATTTGAGTTTTATTAAGTCAACAACAACTGAACGTTTGAGAAAAAATTATAAAAATAAGGATATAGTATTTATACATATTTTTTAAAATGATATAGGAGTTTTAATATAAAAGTTATTAGGAGCGTACAGATATAATATTAAGGCTTTTGTGTCTGATCTCTTGCTAAAGTTATTTACTTTTTTTTAATAAGTATTTATGCATTTTTAAATGAAACATAATGGAACTAAATTTACTTTTTTGTACATAAAATTAACTATTTGATAATTGCACATTATCTTTGACAAATATAATTTGTATTATGTCAGCAAAAGCAAAATGTTTTTTTCTATTCAAAAATATGTGTATCGTATTTAAATTTTTTTTTCTTTATATAACATCGCAATTTTCAAATTAGAGCAAAATGAAACAAATAATTATATACAAATTAATTGGTTTTCAATTATATAATAATTGCAACCAAGAGAGTCCAACCCTCATATAAAAAAACAAATATCTATAACTAAGCATGATTATGTATGCATGCAATTTACGAGATAATTTTTTTACTTGCCAATTACATAAAGTAATATTTGTATGCAAAATTGAGACGTTAGAATGATGAAAAATTATTTCAACAATCATGATTTGTTTTTAAATAATAAAATAAACATTTTACAAAAGTACATGTTAAAATATTTGTCCTTCTATTTTGTTTGTTTGTTTCTTTGTAAATATTTTCTCTTAATTTTGTAATTGCTTTGTACATAAACTTTATAAATATTATATATATTTATTTATAAATATATATAAAATCTTTTTATATCATTCAATAAATAAATTCAATTGTCCTTCATAAATTAAGTTATATGATTCATTCGAGTTATTCTGAAGTATTCATTGTTTATATAGGGAGTACAAATTAGTTCGGGCCGTTTTCAAAAAATGGAATGGAAAAGGGAATATATTCGACGGTTCAAGGATGATAAGACGAAGAATTGTTGGCATTACTCGATGAAAATCCCAGTCAAACACAAAAAAAACTTGCAGAATCATTTGGAGTTACGTAACAAGCTGTTTCCGTGCGATTGAAATTCATGGTTACTATTCATAAGGAAGGCAGCAATTGGGTGCCTTATGAACTGAAACTGAGAGGCGTTGAAGACAATTTTTCAATTGGAAGAAGCTCATTTAAAGTCGACAAAGAATGGGTTTGTTCATCGGATTCTCACTCCCAAAAAGAAAAAATACTATGCCATATAACCCCGTCAATCGTTGCCATTAATCTCAACGTTAACACCGAAAATGAAATATTCATGGTTAAATGCTGGTGGGACCAAAAGGTA
This sequence comes from Lepeophtheirus nordmannii, assembly GCA_963680855.1. Taxonomy (NCBI): domain Eukaryota; kingdom Metazoa; phylum Arthropoda; class Copepoda; order Siphonostomatoida; family Caligidae; genus Lepeophtheirus; species Lepeophtheirus nordmannii. The sequence continues at coordinate 23,911,636 of OY804524.1, read as the reverse complement.
TTGTATACAAGTAGCCACTTCAACCTGGCCATTATATTATTAGAAATATATAAGGCTATAATTTATTCGTTAGTCGTCCATTACGAGAATAACGGCTGGAATATGAGCAAAGAAATGAAAAAGTTGTTCTTCTACATGAGAATGCTCGGCCTCATATTGCAGAAGTCGTAAAAAAATATTTGAAATCCCTTACATGAGATATTTTAACGAACACGTCGTATTTGACAGACATTGCTCCCTCTGATTATAGGTTGTTTTTTACGGATACAGCACAATTTGGCAGCTCACGGGCTCACTTCTTTCTAAGATATCTGAAATTGACTCCTGATATTTTTTTTAAATGGAATTCAAAAATTGCCTAAGAGGTAAGAAAAAGTAGTAACCAGCAATGGGCAACACTTTTAATAATCTGTTAATTCATCTCGATCTGAAATAAATGTATTTTTATTACAAAAAAGATGGAACTAATAGGTACTCCCATAACATGGGGAATTTTATATCTACACAAAGAAGGAAACTCTTAAATACTTATCAAAATTTGGTTTCGTTTTATAAAGCAAATTAAAGAGAGAGGCTCAAAATAAAATTGTATTATTTTTTCCATCAGAAAGTTCAAGGGCATTATATTTTTTTTCCTACATGTTTATTTAAAAAAAAACACAATTTTTATCAAAAAATGAATAGAGATATAAAGTTGTACATTGATTTGAAATATATCATATGTAAAAATACCTTAAAAAATTGTCATAGTATGATTTCATTCTTTAAGATGACAAAAAATTCAAGATAGATACCACACATTATGATTTGAGAGAGACGTAATGCAGGGATAAAAACTGAGGATACTTGCTAATGGGTATTGCCAATATCACGGAGAGTAAAAAAATAAAGACGCTATTACAAATCAAAATACTAATTTTTATACTTTTCCCACCACTTTATTAAGTTGCGCTTCATGAGTGTGTATGGAAAGTTTTTTTATTAGTTATCCATACTTAAATTATACTATTTAGAAAGTAACAACTAAATAGCCTAATTATTATTTTTATTTTCCATTTTCCTCTCCAAAAACAAATTTATTGCTATTAGAGCTATTTGATTTCAAATTATAAATAACCTCAGTAGGTACCATTAAACATATTTTAAGAAACTGTTTTTCTAATGGTTCTAACCAAGACAAAATTTGATGACATTGTATTTTATTTTAATTAAAAAAATTTGTATTATGAAACTACCAAAAAATTCCCTTTTTGTTATTATATAATTAATCAACTAAATGATACTTGATAATAATAAAAAGACTTCTCTAAAAACTATATACTCAATTTATCTCATAAAAACTTGTCAAAATGACTAAATATATGTAAATGGTAAAAAGAGAGTACCGAAAATCCCAAGGTATTTGATAAATTAATTGATTTTGTCAAAGAACGTTACATCTTTTGTTTTTTGGTTAATAGAGTGGTATAAAAATTTACTTTAAAATAAATTTAATTTCATTATTTGATACAAATTTTAAAAAAATATTACTTGTTCTACTATTTTAATTTTATGACTTTTTTTAAAAGTATGTCATTCAATTTATACCCATAAATATAAAATAAAATGCTAAAAATATTATTTTTTTTTTTAATTCATCTTAACAACACTAGCTTGGTTTCTGAATCAAACATGAATTGTTATTAAATAAGTTAAAAAATTAAATTTTTAAACTTGTTAAAAATTTATATAAAATGTTCATTATTTGAAACAAATTTTGGAAATCAAATAAGTATTCATCCCTTTTGGTGAGATTGGGTGTGATTTATAAAATGATAGCATATTTGTAGCCATGTCTACACCTGATATAATATAAGGAAGAAAAATATTTGACAATAAGAATGAAAGTAAAGAAGGACTTGAAAGGAAATAAATCCTTTTTATTCACCCAGCGTCTATAAAAAATTGCAAAATAACCAAAAGATTCCTTCAAAAAAAGAAATTATCACTACATTAAAATTATTGCATCTATTCTGATGTGACATTTTAAAAGCATACTAAAAAGTCCGAGGGATAAAATGCATTAAAAATAGTTTATTAGAATTTGAGAAACAGAAAATCCAAATTCAGTAACAACAGGCTAAAGAGTAGGTCAAAATAGATCATTCCTCTACCTGCCCCTGCTGTTTTCGGTGTACACAAATACTAATTTCTACTTAGTAGTAACTTAAAAAAACTTATTGCATGCTGAATATTTTATAAGAAGTGCATAGAAGTTATAAAATTAAAAGAGTTCATTTGTATTCAAGTGGGCTGTTGTTAGTTGAATTAAAAGTTATTTAAGTTGAAGGCTATCTACCATAGAGTAAGTTTGCTCATAGGTAGGTGGTATATGTAAATACCTTGAAATGCAAGTATTATAATTATCTCTATTTAGAGCCCATGTAGAGTGTGTTTTATTTGCCTAGAGGGATTGAAAAAAAAACCCCTTTAAGTATACTTAAGTCTAGATGCAATGACTTATGAATATATTTCTAATAATATTGCTGTTATTTTGTATAAAATGCATTTTTATAAGTAATATACATATGTATATATTATTGGATTTGTATGTGTCTGTGTGGGAACATATATTAAATGAAGGAGTTATTTTACTTTATAAGATGATTTTAAAGTCAAATAAATTATTCAATCCTTTTGATTTGAAATTTTATATATATATATAACATAAACCAACATAATTCAATAAAAATAAAATTGAAAATTCAAGTATGATTGAAAAAAAATCTAATAAAAAAATCTCCCAAATAATTTATGATTGAATAAAATTCATTTTAACATAGATTTCAATAACATTATTAACTCAAAATATACGTATAATTGTGTAAAATTTCAGATTGTCATTTTTTTTTTTTTTTACAAAAGTTGTTGAAAACCTCACTTTCTGTATATATATTTTTCTCTTCCTCGAGGAGTATTTACAAAACATATGCTAGAGACACATAAAAAGTGTACGCATAAGAAATGACAGACTTGATGTTAATTATACACACTCATCAAAATTACAAATGAGTTAGTTGAACTAATTAATCATTTTAATATCTACATACATAGTAAGCAAATAACTTTTGTGTATGTATATGTAAGTACATTAATATACGCTCCAAACAAATTACAATTTTGGTGGTTTGGTTCTCTGTTTTTCTTTAAGTAGGTCGTCAACCATAAATTTTATTATTTCTAATATTACTATGTGAGGAATTGAATAAGTTCCTCTCTCTTTTTAATAAAAATTCTTTGATTTTTTTTTTTTTTTTTTTTACAAAAACGAATGGAACATGTTGAAAAATCCCTAAAAGAGCATTTGAACATCTTGTGACTTAATTGGAATATGCAATAACTTACCGAGTTGTGCTATGAATAAATTATATTTTATTTATGTAAGAAGAAAAAAAACCTAGTGTAGAATATGCATATATATATATATATATATATATATATATATGGAAAAAGAGAGAGAGAAACTTGGTAGTCGAAGTAATAAGCTGTAATATATGTGTATATACTTTATCGAGTTTTAAGCAAATACTTGGAAAAGAAAATATATATCTTACACTCATAAGGGATAATATAACACATACATCATACATCTCTATAAGTACAAACTCATAGCTTGAAAAAAAAAATGTATTAATCAAGTCTTCAAGTTCTATAACATTCTATATTCTATATATTTTTTGTGTCCATTTTACTTCATTATTGACTTAGATTATTTTTTACTTCAAGCTAGTCTCTATTTTTTTTAATGATAAATGTATAATATTATATCATTCAAAGTATGAAGATTCAATCGCAGAATAATCTACTTTATTAATATTAATAGTGCATTAGCGTAATGTACAAATGAGCTATTGTATTTTATTTGACTCTAAAAAAATATTATTAAAATCATACAAAAGTATGTAAATCGAAGACGTTTTTAGACTATGCAGTTGTTTAAAAGCATTAGATATTATTTTAATGAAATATTTGCCTATTTTTTTTGAGTGAAAAAGGAATATTTAGTTCATAAAATGAAACTTCCTTACAAATAGAGTTATAACATTTACAAAGCTTAAGATTTTAAAATTTACAGTTGATGGAAAATATTTGACATTACTCTGGATGTTGAGTGACATTAAGTGTACTTCACAGTTGGTAAAAAAAACCTACTTAGGGTTAAAAATAACAATTTGTTACTATATACATATATTTTGGGTCTGAAGCTAAAGAGTATAACAGGTTGACAAGGATCTTTAGATACTTTTTTCTAAGCAGAATGTGAAGTCAGATATCAATTCTTAAGAGTTAATTATTCAATTACTGGAAAGAATTCACAATACAATAACAAAAAACAAAATAATTATGAGATGACTTAATTTAACCTCAACATGTATTTTCCTTCAGCTTTTAACTTTTAACACTTTTACAATTTTTGGGATCTATTAGAGCCCAACAGAGATTACATAATTATCAATTACTGCCATAAACATGAAAGTTTGTATAGCTTACTTAATTTTTAGGTTGCATTGAATAGTTTAATAGTCAAAAGAATATTTATTTATAAAATCCCAAATGATGTTAAATATTATTCTAGGTGACATTTTTGGCAGGAACATTTATTAGACAGATAAAAAAACAAATTTGTAAAAGTACCATAACAAGGAAAAAAAGAAAACTTCAAGGCAACAATGTGAAATCATTAGATTTATTCACTTGACAAAGATAAGAAGTCAAAAACACACTAGATAAATAACCAAAAAAAAGAAATTCAAAGATTTATTACTTTTAATTAAATTCAATAATATTAATACATAAATCAAATTAAATAGACCTCAAAATATATTAATGCATTCAAAATTTTATTTCATACAAACATTAATGTCAAATAGTGCAATTTTTTAGGAATCCTATTCAAGAATGAAACAATTAGAAATTTAAGTTTGTTTCGAAAACAGTGTATTTGACTTGGACTAGATTGTCTACTACTCAGTCAAAAATTACTCGAGATTTACGTTTTGAAATCATAATATTAATTTGTATGTAGGAGATAATGGGATTAAAAAATATATTTTGCTTACATAAGTATATTAGTCTCAAATCTTCTTTTTTTCCCCTAAATTTGAATGAACAAACAGTTTTTCTTCTTGAGATCTATTAAACCATATTATATACATAATTTAATTGGAGCTTTGAATTCAGCAAATTTACACACCAATGTAATATTAAAAAAAGTTCTTTTGAAATTGTTCATTTTTTTTGTATATCAATTTAGATATAAAATGTAGATTAAACATTATATGGAAATGAATATATATGACTATACATATATATTATATAACAAAAGGATTAGAGTATAAGAAAAGATTTTTCTTTTCACAAGTCTTTGAATCAGATAAATGTTGAAATTTTCACAAAATTAAGGACCAAAAGAAATATATATTTTTGATAATCATATATGAATATATTTCAATATTAAAATATTTTTATGTTGAATCATGACAACATACTGAATCCATTTTTTAAAAAAAAAATACAACGTTCAACCTTATTTTGTTCCATAAAATATCTACATAAGTTTAAATAGATTTTTTTAATGTTTTGATACAGACCAGAGATGAAAAATTTGAGTCATAGTTCAGTTTTTGAAAAGGTATAAATTATGATTAAAAAATAAACTTTGGGATGTGTAAATTGTTATCAAAAAAACAAAAAACAGTTTAACTTATTCATTCTAATCTAAAAACGTGTCCAGAGATATACAAACAAACTTATTGTTAAATTTCTCCATTATTATAAGAGAGTCAATTAGTTTGTACATTTATTGAGCTTAGCAGCTGTAACTTAGTCAAAAGGTATTCGAAAGACGTGTTTTTTTTTTTTTTTTTTTAATTGAGAAAAATTATTTTGAACAAGAATAAAAAAAGTTAAGTTCTTAAAAATTGAATCAAAACAACATGTCATTTCAAAGCATTTTAATTCCTGATAATAACCACATTAATGGGTGGATTAGTAACAATTATAATGTTTCATTATAATGTTCTCACGTGACATCATCATTCTGAAAGTCGACCATCTGTGAAGCAACAAAAACCAACTTTACTAAAATTAAAAATACTTGTCCTATACAAAAGTTTAGTTTTTTTCATTTTTTATTTTAAAAGACATTAGATGATTTTTTATTGTATATATTAAAAGGAAATTTATTCATTTTGTATGATAACTATATCAAAACTAAGTTTTCAAGATTATAATGCATGAAAAAAAAGCACTTGGGATTTTTGCTCTTTTCTAAATTTCTGCTCATTCAAGATATGATCGTGAAAACATTTATCTGTTAAAGAATATTTAAAAAACTATCGTATATATGTATAATATATATTTATTTTGTTATAAACGCATAATAAATGTCAATTTTATCAATTTTCCATTCTATGCATAGAAAGTACAAAAGACAAAATATGATTTTTTTTTTATAACTGTGAGTTCTTTGACCTAAATCCATCAATGAAAGAAAATAAATCTGTCGTAACTTTTCTTTTGATGGTGATGACTTTACATAACCTATATATAATATACATAATTTTTAATTATAAATGTGTATAAATTGTCAGAAAAGTTTTCTTTGTTACGACTCTTATCCCTTGTGCTTCTCTTTTGATACATGAAAAGTAAAGTAATTGTTGAGTAGGTGAACACAAAGCCAACAACTTTGTAAGTTTCGTATTTTTCGTTCTTAAAAACTTATTAATTAGACAAGTGAACACCAACAACCAAAAAATTCAATTCAATTATATTAGTAATTTTAATTATATCCTGACTGTGTAATTGTTTTTGTTTTTTTTTGCATCAGGTCAAGACATTGAAAAATTGACTTCTTTTCCTTATTTATACTATTTTTACCTACAAGTTTGAAAAATATTTTGAAATATTTTGAAAATTTAAAATGCGGTAACATACTGACATAAAAATACTTGTTCAAAGCCTTATTCAACTGTTGCAATTTTAGTCTCAATTTACTAGAACTCGTGACTATTTTTTGATCTCAAAGATTTGAACCTTAACTTAAAAAAATCATTTTTCATATTGATAGGGATTTTGAGGTGAAGAGCACTTTTCATTTGTTTAATTTAAAAGTAAAATGAGTTTAATTTAAAGTGTAAGTGACTGATTTTTCATATTCTAAATAGAATATGTTTTTAATGGCTTTTGGGATAAATATTTATTTAATTGTCTTTTTTAAGGAAAAAAATTATAGGATATAAAGCGTTAAAACAATTAAGTTTTAGCAGACATTGCAATAAGATGATCTTTAATGAATTTGAATGTCATAAATACAATTTTATTTATTTATATAATAATATACCTAAGAATTAAATACATTTAGTTTAATGAGAGACAATAATATATATTGTGAAGTTTATTACATTTGTCCTTCTTACTAAAAAGATATCCCATATTACTCTTAAAAGAAAAGATTAAATGGGAATAAAGTTTCGTTTACATTATATATATCGATTATGTAAGTACATACACTCTAATTAAAGTTCTGTTAGTTCTCATGTAACTAAATCTTAATTATACTCTCAACGTACCTACTGTGTGTGTGTTTTTTTTAAAGAGTTTTAGTGGATTTATAAGTGTAAAAAGGTTTTTGTACAATCATAAAAATTTAAGGATGGGAAAAACCAATTTTAAAATATTTGATTTAAAATTGAATTAAGAGTTCTTCTGTAAGAACATGTTGTGTATAGATATGGTTTTTTTAAAGAAAATATCAACTCAAAACAACTATTTAAAAAAAAAAGTATTTTTATAGCAAATAATATCTTTTTTTTCTATTATTAACGCCTCATGACGTACACAAGGAAAATGGTTGAAAAGTACTTTTTAAAGCTATTACTTTAAATCACATGTACGAACATGAACGAAACAAAAATACTTTTTGTAAAATATCATTTGCTCTAAATAAGAAACAAGATTTAAATTCTAGGATGTCATTTATTAAAAATCTTAGCAGGTGGTTCATTTGTTTTCCTTTGGTGAGAAAAGTAGGCAGGGGTCAAAGTGCCCATGTTTGGGCTTTCTGATGGTCATACTGTTCACTGGGATCTCAAAGGATAATTTGAAAAAAAAATCGACCAGTTATTAGATTTTGAACACTACCAAAAGTTGATACCGTCCACTAATATCCATATTGGTCAAACCCTAATTTAAAACATTTAAAAGATGAAGATACAGTATGTAAAGGGCTACTCCACAATGGAGTCATCATTGTCAAATTTAAAACTTTTCTTTAAAAAAAAAAATATCAAGCATTTTTACATAAATCACTTAAGAAATAAAAGTCTTACTCTATTATAAAAAAAACATGATGAGAATTGTTCTGCATGGCTTAAGTATACATATAAATAAATTTTAGGATTCTGGGGAAAATACATTTTTTTTTTGTAATATTAGGGAAGGAATGGGGAAGAATATGTTTAGTTTTCTGAATGTTGTTGTTTTTTCATTAAAAATTTTTAAAAACTTTTTTAGAAACTTCTCTTTTATTATTTCATATATATATATATAAAACTTCATAAATATATGGACTCTAATTCAAAAAAAAAAAGACAAATGCATAGAAAAATATTTTTTCATTATTTTGTTTGTTTTCATTTAAAAAGAATACTCTGAATTATATTACTTGGCATATTTTTTTTTTAATTTTGCACACTATCTAGACAAAATAATGAAATATATGTATTAGTTAGTAGTTATAACATTTTAACGCATCTTTTATACACACAAATGCTAGGTATACTATAAAAGACTTGTTTAATTTTAGAGTAGATTAAATTGTGTTGTTTCTTTTAAAAAATATTTATATTTTTCTTTCCTATGTTTGAACGAACACTATGTATTATATATATATATATATATATATATATATATATATATAGGGCTTAAATATGAAGGTATATCTAACATCCACACAATTATTTTCCTACCATTTGCGCATATACAAACAAGGCACGTATTCTAAGCATATACATATGTATGTCATATTTATTGTTTTTATATATTTAATTCGCCTTGTACCTAATGGAGTGTGTTTATTTGCTTATGTACCCATGAATGTTCGGAGCTGCTATTACATTTTTGCAATTTGTTTTATGAAAATGGGAAGAAATTGAATTTGTTAGTAGTGATCAATCAAATACTGGAATAACACCAAAAAGAAAAAAAATAACCCTTTGATGTAAAGAAGTATATTTAACCCTTTTGTTACTGCACCTTCAAAATTGCCATCAATTATGGTCTGAGGGAAATTTTGCACGCATGCTAAAATGTATTTTGTATCCCCTTGGTACTGCTTTTTGTTTAAAAAAACTGACTTTAATAGATTACGTACCTAATTGTGAACATTTTGAACTTGATAAATTTATATTTTCGTCGGGGGGCTCCTTATTTGATTCTTGTATAATCTATAAATTTCAATTTTTCACAAAATAAAAAGAGATATCCATATTTTTTTAAAGATCATATGATATTACTTCATTTTACTAAGGGTCGTCAAATTCTTAATTTTTGAAGAAAAATTTTAGTTCTACAAGAAAACTCCACAATATGTGAGGTAGTTTCATTTAATTACTTGTTCTCATGCCTGTACTATATACTTTTCATGTAAATTATTTCACAAAGAAATTAAATAAAGTTGCAAAAGAATAACACGTGACATCATGCAATAATCTATGGCAAAACTACTACTTGAGACTTTCTATACTGTTCTTACCAAACCTCGAAAAAAAACACCCAGAATTTAACAAAAATATTAAATAATTTAATGAATATGAACTTAATTTTTTTTACAGACAGCAAATAAGTTAAGATATTAATTGAAAGACAAGGTAAAAATATGGAACCAAAAAGAAATTAAAAGCTATTTTATGAATTCCGTAGTTAAAATTTTGCTGTTGAATATAAAAACTTGGATTACAAATGAATATATTTTTATTTTATATAGAATTTATTCTAATTTTAATGAATAGTGTGTAGTTAAACAACTTTTAATTGAGCCATAACAAAGATTGAGAATGAATGTCATTTTTTTCTTCAAATTAGCACCTGAAGTGCTATCTTTGATATATGCACGTGCTTCCCCCCCCCCTGAATTTAACTTCCAAAGCTATGCCCTTGGTCTTTTATCATCAGTTACATACATTGTTGAGATGTATTCAGCAAATGTTAAAATTGAAATCACTTTTTCAGTCATTTTATCAATTTTAATATTAACTTTTTCTTTTATAATTTATTCATTTTATGAAATTGAAATGGTGGGTTCAGAATCTGTGATTTCAAACTAATTTATGTGTCTTCAAAAAATTACTATTACTACTATAATTTCAAGGAAGAGAACAACATTCATTCACACGAAAATAAATTGATTTAAAAATGTTGTCACTTGACACATACATTATACAAACATCTGCAAAAATGTATTATAATCTGATGTAGAAATGTAACCAAACTTTGTCAAGACCTTGAAAAGAATATCTACACACTATTTATTCAAGTTATTTAAAGAAAGCAACTTTATTGGTAATAGAGAAATTGACCTTATTTTTAACATTTTTATCTCAATCAAACTTTTATTCTATTGAAAAAGAAAGAGAAAGTTAGATAGGGATAGAGGAAAACTTGAAATACATATATTTAAATGTGTACAGCATATTTAGTTAGATGTAGGAATGAAGTGGAAGAATACATAGAAAGTTTCCATTTTTATTTTGATTGATTAAAAAGGAATAGGCATGAAATGCACATTAAAACAATGAACGAATGGTTTTAATCCTTCTTTTCTTTTCGTATTCGTATTATGTGTTTCAATTAAGGTCATCATCCTTTTTGACTAGCTACATTTGTAAATACTTGGGCATAAAATGAAAGCTCTCATTCATTAATTGTGTATTATGTTTAACTACATATTTCTCTCATAAAAATGTTTTCAAAACTCAATGACAACAAAATAATTTAAATATTTTACATTGTTTAAATTAAAAATTAAAATTTTTGCAGACTTCAACTTTACATACATAAAAATGAAGATATCAATATACATATGTATATAGAATATAATCAAAGATATGTGACTTGTCAACACATAAGCAAATCCAAAATCAGGATTACATTTGTATTCTTTCACTAAATAATTTTCATTTCTATTCATACATTATTCTAATGAGTCCTTTGGAAGATACGCCAATTGTATTTAAAAATACCAAAAATCCCACGTCATAATTAAAGGATATAATAAGCATTATTTGTAAGATCATATTAAACAATGATGAATATTCTTGGCTATTATTACACACCCCTTGAAATCTGAATATAAAGGCCATAATGAAACAAAATACGCTAAAAAATTATTGGGTTGTTTATGAAGTACAAAAAAAAATTATGATTTTCTCATTTTTTTTCTTGATCCTTGTTCCTTTTGCGTTGACACACCATCGGTGTACAAATATGTCAAGAAATTGAAATAATATCAATTCTTATTGTATGTACATAGTATTGATATTCATATTTGACATGTTTTATTAATTCAAATCGATTTTTGATGTATCTAGCGAAATGTGTTTTCATTACATTTACTATGAATAAAACGTAATTTTTTTTTAATTTGTATCAAAAACTATTCCCCCTTATAATAATATATATAGTATATTAAAAAAAGATCAATACATAGGTAACAACACACTCTAGAAATTTTTTTTTAAGAATGTATCTTTTGATAGAATGATTTTAAAAATATTTGTTTTATATCAGACAAAAGTAATGATATTTAATGCACAGTTTATGATTTTCATCTTCAACTGTAATTTTTTGCAAAGAGCTATAAATGTTTTTTGATATAGAGTTGATTTTTTATTTTCGTTTTATCCTGTACAAAGAACTTACTTTACAATTTTTCTAATTTTTTTTTTTTTTTTATATATACTAAATGCTAATAATCACAACTTTTTCTTGACGAAAAAAAAATCACTACTTTCTTTGAGACACATACCATAAATTATCACTAACTGATCCTTCAACGATGATTTTTTTTAGCTCGTGAAAAAAATATTCTCTTCTCAAACCTCTGCCTCCTCCTCCTCCTGCTTCTTCTTCTTTTTCTTTTTTTTCTTGTACAGTTTTCTCTTCTTTTTTCGTCTACTTCCTCTCATTTATAAACAAAATTACCCTTTTCCTTTCAAAATTGACGCGCTTTTACCTTGAGTGTATGTATGTAAGCACTAAGCACCGTGTTGAAGGGAAATTATAGCGTATACAACTCTGTTTTTATGTATACATGTATGTTCACCCTTTTATTTCTCAAATCCCATTATTATCAAAAAAAAAAAAAAGTTATGATGAATAGCTTTTCAGCTTTATTATTCACTTATTCATGTTCATAAAATTCATGTGATAATAAAAAATGGATATCTACGGCCAAAATTTATGTTTTTAGAATGAATTTACAAAAATTAAAGTGTGAGGACTCGAGGCTGAGCTTGGACAAGAGTTCACATTTTGAAGACGTCAGACGTGAATTAAACAAGAAAGATAACACATAATTAGCCTTTTCAAAGGGTTTTTGTAACAAATTTTATCTCAATATTTTTTTTATTTTTACTCTGAATGTTAAGTACATTTTATATATGTATAAAAACTCAATTGAAGTCAAATTATTTTTACTTGATATTATCTCCTATAGCAGATAACAATTATTATAAGATATATCTACTCTTTTTCTTGCCTATCTTCCTTCTTTTTTTTTTAATAACCAAAGTAGTCTACATATAAACATAAGAAAAAAATCCTTATTTAAGCTCCAGATATTTCAAACAGTAAAAAAAATATTACTATTCCATTATTTATAAAGTATTTCACGTGCAATTTAATAAAATTTGACAAAACTCAGATCGTTTTCAAAACATATCTACATCCACAGTTAAATATTCAAAAATACTAGACTTGAAATGAGCTCGATAAAAATATGATGGCACGAAGTGGACTCGGTAAAAATTTTCAAGGACTAAAATTTGTAAACAAAGTATTAACTTGACTCGAAACTTGGTGACAAAGAATTTGGACATTACCTACAGTATATATATTTGTATATATACTCTTTTTCTAAAGTGCATCATCATTCATATTAATTCATATGAGGATACCAATCTTTGGTTAACTGTACTTGAGATAGGAAATTTTACATTTAGAGTTTTTCATCTAATTATTTTTCACAGAGCAATTCATCATAACATATTTTGAATTATTTATATTTATAAATGTGTTACTTACTTGTGTAAGTTATTTCTGTGTTTGTACTTTTCATTTTTATTTACTTTTCTAATAAGTCCTTTCTTGTTTAATATTTAGTTCCAAATTTTGTAATTTCCGTGATAAATGGTGTAAAAAAAACTAAAAAATATAACCAGCAAGTATAGGGGTTGCCTTGAGCTCTATATGTGAATGTATCCATATTTTGTGTAGTTGTCGATTGATTATTAAAATTCAAAATCGAGACAAAACTTAAATTTATGCAGAACAATCGTTATTTTATTATATAGTAACATTTTATCAGAATGTACAACTAAATATCTTGGGATCTGAGAGAATTAATTCCTATTATTATAACAGCAGGTACTAATGTTTGTCTAAATACGTACATGATGCTTGTATCAAACTTGAAATTAACATTTTTAAGATAGTTAATTTTTCAAAATTATTATCTAACAAGCTGGGTGTAGACATTATTTTAGTAGTGTACTATTCCATTATTAAATAATTCCGTCAGATCCCGAATATTAAAATAGCAATATATTCAAATCAAGGAACAAAAGTATGATTTGAAAATGCTCAATAATAAGGATACTAAAAGAAATGTTTTGTCTTTTTAAATTCTTACAACGAATTTTACTGCAGCAAATTTTCCTAGAACCCATGAAAAATGTACCCCATTAGATCAGAATATCAGAACACTATAAATCAAAAAACACAAGTATCATCATATCGTTTTTAGACATTGACATTCCTGAATCTATTCTTTCATATATCTAAAATGAAGATGCAACATGTTGGATTTGATTCGAATGGAAAGGAATATTCAACATAAAAATGAATAGCGGCGACATTAATTTCCAGTGTTTTTACAAAAATCAAGTGTAGTGATGTCTGGAATTTCTATAAGCCCAGCCGTATGTACAAACTCTAGTGCAGACATCATCTTTTAAAAATTTGGAATGGAAATAACTCTAAATGCAAATAAAAATTATTCAGAGTAGGCAAAAATAACAACAAATTCTTCTCAGAGCCTAATTTAGCAAAAATATGGATGTGATTTCTTCTAGAAACACAAGTCATTAGAAGTTCTTATTATTTTTTAAATAATGGATTATACGTTATTAAATACATAATATATTATGTTATGTTTGATTTTTTTCTTTTTGTTAATAAATAAAAACATTAAGGAAATGAAAGAGAATAAAAGCTTAAACGCCTAATCTGAGAGATATTTAAAAAAAAATGTTTTTTAAGCGTGTCAAGTTCTACTAACTGAAGCTTCAGTGCATTTTTTTAATTATAATATACATTAATGAAATATTATAGCATTAAAACTTCATAGTTCTACAAATGAAGATCAATAATGATCAAACTATTTTTATCATAGACATACATATACATATATATAAATATATATATATATATATATATATATATATAAGAGAAAGCAAAGAGATGGGATTTGTACTTAATTTATAGCCATAAGAGAAAAAAAATAATAAATGACCTCGTAGAAAATATTAATTTATAAAATAATGTTATTTTTGCATGACATTCAACCATGTTTGTTATGAATATTGAGATCGTGTAATAATATTATAAAGGAGTTTTATGATACCCTCTATCCATTGACTCTATGATTTAATATAAATGACCTGCAAATCATATATTTTTATATAGTACAACAAAACTTAATGACGATCAACATTGAATAAAACATTCAAACAACATGTTAATCAATCAATAATTAAATTATTAACAGTCAGACTTTATAATTATAATTACTGGACGGCAGCAGTTACTAAACTAAAGCTAAACAAAGCATTTAGTAGTTATATGTATGAATTTACAGAACCAGAAACACATAACAGAGACCCACGGATTTAAAATATCGTTTATATCCCAACTTCTATCATAATATAACATATAATCACGCCCTCTGATGACTTTTTAATTAATTATTAAAAAGCATAATATTATTTGAATTGTGATATCTCTAGAGTTCCACGAACTGTGTTTTTCTGAATTGAATAAACACAGTTCCTGTCTCATTCAAATAGACTCGTGAGGTTACGGATAAAAAATTAACTGCAGGCCGTCTTAAATACACTAGATTGGTAAAGCATAGACTTACAGCCACTATGAATCGATTTTACGTACATACATGCTTCTAGTCTTCATTAGCATTTAATGAATTTTTAGCGATGCTAAACCCAATTTATGGTGCCTAAATCTTATCTAATGACCCATATAACTCCTATAAAAACAAGCTGTATTGATGTACACTAGCTTCTCGACGTCAAAGAAAGGAGTGACTATGATCTTCAGGGCTTATCTGACCACTTTCACTTTAATCGGAGTATGAGGTCCCAGTGGTACTCATCAGTGAGGGGATTATTACTTTGTTTTTTGTGTTGTAAAAATATATTAATCCAAGATTCCTCTTTGTAGATACTTTGTAAAAATGTTTCGAAATATCTGTTTCTTTGCTCCAGATGATTTTGAGTAGGCTATCTTGGATGCTCATTTTGCACATAGTTTTGATATACCAAGATTATCTTTTAAGATTTTAATAACCATCCATTTAGATCTTTCCATATCCATATATATTCAAAGATAACTATTTTAAGAATTATTCTCTCAGCTTGGACTTTGCCAAGGTAGTCTTTGGGTTGTCTTTCATCTTGAACGATCTCAATAATAAAATGTACCACCTGTGTATCAGACATTATATTAGGTTTAAAATAATCATTTTCTAGTAAAGGGAAATCAAATAGTGAATCATATTATGAATGATGTGGGTAATGGACTTGGAGCAGATTTTTATGGCCATTTATTCTGATTAGATTTTTCTCTAGAATAACAAATATGCAATTTGAAATAAAGTATTTACACCATTTCGAATTTTAAAATTTAATGGGTAAATAAAAGAACGAAATAGAAATACTTTTGCATTTCACTCCAGACAATCCTCGTAAAAGATACACAAAGACCTCTAAAGGTTTGTGTCATTTCTTTTAATCATTCAATTTAAAAAACCTCACTTTATCTAAAGCTTATGTTCGATCGTTCGAAAGCTCTTAGTTGGATGAGTTAAGTGAAATAAACTTCAATTTGTGTTGTGTGTGTGTGTGTTATTTTCTTTCTAAATTCAATTTAATTTTCTTGAAATACGTACTGTATGTTATTTGTATCTCATCTATAATAAAGAGATCTCTTAAAAGATACAACACTCAAGAAAAATACTTGAAATGAAATGAATTTGCAACATATATAATCATCCTCTTGATATAAATACATACATTGTAAATAGAAAATAAAATTTAGGGATTAGATTTGTTACAATTATAAATATAACCGTTAATATTCAGTTTTTTTGAAAATGAAAATAAAAATTGTGTCAATATTTAACACAGATAATTAATTAAATAAAATCTTATAATTAATATTTTACAGTTCATTTAATATACTACGAACCAATGGGAGACATTATATTTAATAATATAAATACATTTAGCACCAAATGTCAAGAAATCAAAACTTTTGTATAAATTTACATATAGTAGAATATCAAATACTCCAAACTCTCAGAATTCAAAATCAAAGTTCCGACTTGGAACTTGAGCAAAAACAATAAACTGATAAACATAGACTCACTAGCCAATAGGATTGACTTTACAGGATATTTTTTGGATTTTAAAAAAGGTCCCAAAATATGTTAATTCATATGATTATTCAAATCTGGTTCTTTTTGTGTTTTTTTATTTAAAAATTCAACTATATATTGAAAAGGGATTTGTAACTCGTCCAACGAGGAATAACCACTCCTTTCTACTTTATATAACACCTGCTTTCACTTTTAATGAGTAAAACCTTATTTTATTTTTTTACATACCCATAAAAATAGAGAAAGTAATTCCCATATTTTGATGTTTATTTGATGAGTTAATGTTTTCAAGGAATGACGCAAATTACATGTATTACTAGTCTCAAGAGTTGAGCTCTTCCGAATAAGAAAAGTACATTGTATCCTATGAACTTCAATTATGGAGACTTTATTCTCATTAAGTTAAACTAAATTATTTTTTTATTTGCTTTCTTAAACAAGTAACTTCGTCGTGGACATCATGGACCAAAGTCCATATTTGATTGTTAAGTATTATACACCATGACATATTCTTGAAAGCAGGCTACTTTATTCAACTTTATGTAAGATTTTGAAATACCTTTTGGCCGAGTTGATGACTCAATCGAAAGGTTCTAAAATTCATACAAATCCTTTTCAAGTAGGCTTTAAAACTACTCTGAGTGTTTGTTTATTCTTTTAATAGGTTATATTCTAACATAGCAATTAATAGTATCATTCTATTATAATAAACTTTTAGTAGAACCTTGTTCAGATCCTGTATTACAATAAAGATAATTTTTAAATAAAACTTTCAATGTAAATTAAAACTATCTTTTGTATTTTATGTAAACTATGTGAATGAATTACTCCTGTAATTCTATAAATTAGTTTTTTTTTAAATTTAATTCAAAATTTATTTAAAATTTAAAATTAATGAAAAAAAAAACATTTTTGCAAAGATGAAAAAGAATGCGATTCATCACCTTTTGCAGTAGTAAATAAAGTTAAATAATAACATCAAATACAAATAACTGTATCAATGAATAAAAAAAAGTTCTGCAATTTTTTTTGTTACCGAATGGAGTAATGTATAATTAATTAAAAAAGAAAAACATGTTTGATATTCTTTTAACCAATTTACGAATATTAATGATGCCAAAATTACACAAGTTAAAAACTAAACTATCTTTTTAGAAAATGCATTAATGCAATGACTAAGTAAAGTTCACCACAAACATAATAAATTAAGCATTAAATTTACTCACATTTATATTTTATGTATATAAAGTCTGTCAACACAAGAGCAAGCTAGAATAATGAAGAAAATAAGTTTGGATCCTTCAATTAACTATTTTTTATATCTATCGATAAATTATTTTGATTAATCCTTCAAAAACCATCTGTTAATTACACTTTACCCGCAGTTAATGTTCGTTACCCTAAATTTTATAAAACTTATTCCATTAAAATTTAAATTACATTCTGAAACGTCTTGTCAGAATATATACGATTCTTTAAATTTAGTGGTCATTACTGTCAGAGAAAATATTCTCATATTTTGTAATTTTTTATCGAGGTTTAGTAAATATGATTGATTTACTCACTCTTAAGCCACTTTTTTTTATTTTATTCTAATCAAAGCAATAAAACAATGCGATGCGCATCGGTTAGCTTCAAGATATTTCCATTGGCACGCGACAACTTTTTTTTTTTTTTTTTTTTTTTGCTAATCTCGCTTTTGAATTACATAATTTCATATCTTAAGCATCCCTAGAGTACAATACAGTTTTATTATAGCTTACTAAATTTGTACAAAAATTGATTTCATTATTGTTTTGTCGCATCTTAGGTTAATAGATTTGGTTTTTATAAATATTAGGTGTCAAATTCTTTTTCATCTTTCCTTTGAACACGTTGGTACTGATGTGATTTAAGATATCATTATGTATATCACAAGCAACCTCTCGCCACAAATGATGAGTACTTCATATTTAGCACCTAAAAATTGTTCGTTCGTTCACAATAATATTTTTTTTTATTTTTGAAGTAACGTTTTACCAAAATTCACATTCTTCATTATTAAAAAACAATGTTTACAAATGGAGGCTTAAAAATAGTAAGAATTCTATGTTATAATAATAAAATATGATAAATTCCATTTCAAAGGTCATATCCGTAACAAATAAACTCTCATTTATCAAATGAAAGCTCGAAGCAAATAAAGTTTAATCCGTGGCCTCTTTTATGCAACCCCTGGTTACTCAAATTATATTTTCATATATTAGTAGTCCTTAATTATATTTACTTATATAACTTTTAATGAGAAAAAAATATTTTTGTGAGCATGATGCATTTTCAGAGTTTATCTAAAACGCACAAAAGAGTGTATCTTTAATCTTTGAAAAATATTATACGAAGAAATTACATCTAGATTTTTCTACTTCAGAAAGATAAACACCGAAATAGTCAAAGCTCAATTTTGAACAAATTCTCAGTTTATGTCGAAACTTTGTGTACTGCTGTTAACAATTATTTTTCTGTATGAAAACAGCTGCAAGAGTTGTTTGAATAACTCTTCTTTTGTTATCTTTTGTCAAGTTTGCTTTTATATTGACACAACATAAAGGGTTTATTATTTTTTTTCATGAAAATTATGGCCTTATTCAACATGCTGACATAGATTGGATTAAGATCAAATGTGCACCGTTTTGTTCAATGACTTGTTGACATTTTGAAGGTATTTTTATAATCAGAATTCAAGATTTCCCAATATTCTATGGACATTTTCAACAATTGGCCTTCTGAGAATGGTAAGTGTATCTACAGTATTAAAACTACCAAAACAGAATCAACAAAATCAAAATTATATATAAGTATTGATCTTTACAGTATCAGGACCATTAACACGAATTTCTTTTTGCTACAGCAAATACTTAAGTTTTCCTTTATAACAAATGATATCGAAATATATATAAGCTTGTTTCATTTTCAACACACTTGTGATTCTTGTAATCTCAATACCTGAAATCGATACGAGTATAAATATAAACTAAAATATAATGTCTGAGCCCATCCACATACAGTATGTAACCAACTATTACAATTTGATATTGTGAAAAGACTTTTCTGTTAATTTGTTATTAAATTCGGGAACTTAATTTCATGCGTCACTGAAGTAATGCATATTCTAAATTATGATTGTTAAAAATATTGACCTATATATATATATATATATATATAAAGGGATTAAAAAAACTTTAAAGTCTAAGTTGAAGAGGAGTGGGTTTTGAGTTCAATTTAGAACAAATGTATATAATAAAACTTTTGATCTAATTATCTCAGTCCATTATTATTGACACATACCTATAGTTGATAAAATCAATAATGTAGAACATATTAAGCAGTACCTGTTGCTAACAACCATTCAATAAAAGCTCCCCGAATAGAAAGCATCAAGAAAACAATTTTAGATTGAGAAAAACGTGATTTTATATAATTTTGCTTTCTTTTTCAAAGCCTGTTGTAGTCAATATTCAGAGAAGGCTATTTTCAAAAATAGATTATAAATGGCTGAATAAACAGTTAAATTTATTTGAACATATCTCTATACCCATATCTTCTTGAATATGTCTACCAATTTTATTTACTTTTCAAGAATTTGCTAACAAAATTTCATCAATTATTATAATGTATTAAAAGGGCTTATGTATGACACTGTAAAGTAGTAGCATGGTCTAGTAATAGTGGTTCATCAAATATAAGAATTCACATTCCTAAAAATAGCTTAAATATGCATAAGAAAATTCACTAAATGATACATTTTCAAAATTGAGTTAAAATTCGATGAAAATTAGCCAACATACCAAGATTTGTAGTAGACAATGACATCAAGAAATGCATTTAGCACTATTAAATCTTATAAAATGAAAAATAATAAATAAAGCTCCATAGTCTCATATATTTCTATTTCAATACACTTCTTCCATAACTTGAGTGGTTTTATAGACC